>CAJGYO010000015.1:15858537-16279473 GCA_904845875.1 Miscanthus lutarioriparius
AGAAGCCTACATGGCCCCAGTATCCAGACTGAAACAGAATAAAGTGGAGGTTTATTATCTACAGCATGATCAGTCATGTCAGTGAGTCACTGTTGCCATCAGTGTGTGATGTAACATGGTTTTTTTTTTTCACACACAGTAGCATTTCCAGGTACAGCCATATGATAATGTGGGACAAGGTGGTAGAGTTCGTTGAGACCAGCATCCTGTTCATGAGTGCGTGGAATTTTCCAATAGAAAAACCAGGGTTTTCAGGAATCCAGAAACTGGGAAGTTTGCTTCAGGCTTCAGCTGGGGGGCACAAGAGAGCTGACCTAATTTTTGTCCTAACATGCATGAATGTCTTGCAGAAGTATTTAATTAGCAAAAGGCAGTATTCACTAGTTGCTTTAATCTCAAAGGACTTGGAAGAATAACACTCTAATAATCTCATGATGTTAGCTCTGTTGTTTCTAACCAAATGGAATAAATGGGTGTTTTGCTGTCCAATTTACAGGAAACTCATGCTCTAGATATTATGGAAGTTGACGTATGAATAGCTACAAAGGAGCACAATCCTGCTTGAAAAGGCAGGAAATGACGAGTCGGTTTGATGTGGCGAAATATTGTGGTGTGACTTTTCGTTGATAGTGTGGTTATTATGCATGATTGAGCTTTGGGACATGCATGACAAGTGTGAGTGTGGAAATATACAGCAGGCTGTGTTGAGCTTAAGAGCCAACAACTCATCAAGGGAACTGGCTTTACATGCAAATTCTTATTTGCTGATACATGTATTTTTGTCTCAGTGATTCAAGAGAGGGTGCAGAGAAAGAGAGATGTTAATGACGCAATTTTTATTTATTTTCTTTATTTGCCGACCCAGGTGCTTAGAGTTCTGCCCTGGATGGTTTATTGTTCTTTTGGTGGTGGTGCAGAAAAGTCGAGTCTATCTTTGGATGGTTTATTTGCTGGACCTCAGCAAACCAGGTATTTCTACAAAAGCTAAAGCAAATATATCTATATAGTACGGATGGTTTATTTGCTGACCTCAGCAAACCAGGGTATTCTCAAAACAGCTGAAGCAACATATCCATAAATACCTTCTTTTTCTCGTAAAAGGAATGGTTTATATATTAGCACAAAAGGTTAAGATAAGGGCTAGTTTGGAAGAACTTCACGATTCTGATTTTTGTTATGGAAGTTGATTCTCCTGGATAAAAGTGATTATGTGCCTTGTAAAGTGATCATCTTGATTATTTAGCACAAACTTCAAAACTCCGGTTGGAGGAATCACTTTACAGAATCCGGATACCTATAACTTACTTTTTTTAGATCCTCAAATTTCCTTAATGCTTTTACCATCACTTCAAGCACTATCGGTAGACTCACTTCCTCGAAAATTTATTATGTAGTGTCTGCACTGACCAGAGAGAACTGAAGCCTTAGAGTTCGGGCCAGTGGGAATCCCAACCTGTGCTGACACTAACATGGTTTAGTTGGTTCAGTCATACGCACGGGCAACTACTGGTTCTTTTTGATGGGTTCTACTTTATTTTACTGTTCTTTTGAGCTAAGCTATTAGTTTAATCGGTCTGATCTTTAGGAAAGGCTGCGTGCAAAGTGGGGAATGTTGCTTGCACGAAAAAAAAAAGAAATCGTAATGTTGTTATTTATAATTAGTTTGAAAGCATAGCTAAATTGTCTGTGGACAAACCTTTTTCTTTGCAAGAAGGTGGTATTTGACATAATGACATCCTTTTATAAAGCTAGAATCCTAGATGCCCCCCCATAGTGAATTGGTGATGTAGACATTTAGTGAAGGACTCAAATGCTAAGAAATGGACAAAACTCCTCCAGCCCATAAAATACACACCAATTTATTGCCTAATATCTCTACTCATTATGTGTAACACTGTGAAAAAAAGTTGTACCGTTTTCAGGTTTGCATCAATGTCATTACATATAACAACGAAAAAAAAACAAAAATCGGTGCCCTGAAAATGGGATGCTAACTCTACTAAAATGCCAGGGGCCTAACTAGATGGATAAACGCTTCCATTCTTGTGTCACATACTATGTTTGGTAATGGTTATCATTATATGCTGACACTCACTCCATACTGAACATTGTTCTCACTTCTCATCACAGAGTTATGCTTGTCTGATGAGGTAGCTAGCTTCAAATTCTTCTGACAGAAGCCTAGTTTGGGGATTCATATCTGTGCCCAGCTGTCCATTATGTTTCTATTTTCAGCTTGCCAAGTTGTGGAGATATACACATGTGTTGCAGTAGTCATGAGATATACGCTAGTCAGAGGTTTGGCAGAGAAACTTCCCAAGTTATTTCTCAAAAAAATTCTAAGTGATTTTTTTTGAAAATCATTGTAGTAACAAATCAATGCTGCCTTGCATTCTATTTGTATTTTTTCATAGCGTGTCTATCCCAAATATATATAGTGACGAACTTTAAAATCTAGGGTTCATTTGTCATACTCCACCACTAGCTTCAGAAGCTGTTTTTTTATCAAATAGGTCTTTTGCAAACAACTTCACCAATAGTATGAAGCTAAAAATAGTATCTTTTCAACTTCACCTCACTTTATGGGCCCTATGTGAGATTACATAGAGTATATTTTTTTAAAAAAATCTACATGCAGAACTATTTTATAAGCGGTTTGGTAAAGTTGTTAGTAGAATTGAAGCCTCAAAAAACTGATTCACCGATGAAGTTTTTTTGACAACCACTTGATGAAGTTGAGCTCACGACTAAGCAGCTGCCTTAAACTTTATATTATTTTTTTTACCAACAATTAATTAGTCTTATCAAATTAAAAGTTTGTGCTACAAAAATGGTTGCATTAAATTGTATTTAGATTTAGGATGTTTAGCACAGCTTCATCATCGTGATTTTAGTTTTTTTTTGCTACAAGCAGATCTTTTGCAAACAACTTCACCAATGAAGCTCCCCTTAAATCATGCTCTACGCATAGAAACAAGATGAGATAAAGCTGAAAATAATAGCTTTTCATAGCTTCACTTCACACTTATAGGTCCTAGATGGAATTTTGGCGGAACATGTTTTAAGAAAATCTATATCTTGAGAGCTGTTTTTTGCTAAATGGTTCTTTGGAACAACTTTAGCTTTGTCGATAAAAATTTGCTCGTGGAGAGCTTAGACCTTACTTTTTAATGATCAAACTTTTGCTTCCATAATAAATGATGCATTATAAGAGAAATTAAGTGGGCATTGTGTGATGTTGAAAAGCCGTAGAAGTCAAATCGCTTGAAGGAGTATTTCATTGAGCGAAAGGGGAAGTGGTCTAAAATGTGCAAAGTACAATACAAAAGCGATATAAAGAGCGACATCGAACAAACAAAAATGGGTACAAACTGATACTCCTCCATTCAAAATATTAAAGATGTTTTGGCTTTTCTACTAGATGCATTGCTTTTACTATGTTTCTAGACATAGTATATCTAAGTACATAGCAATACTATGTATCTTGAAAGTCAAAATGCCTTATAATTAGAATAGAGGAGTATATTACAACCAGAGCTACTACTACCTCTAAATCACAAGGCCTATTTGTAAGGCTTTTTTCGTAAGGACTTCACTCAAGTTGGGCAAATCATGTTTAGAGTAGCTTCACCTTTGAAGTATAAAAAACGGCTTTTTCCCTTCTTCTAGAGCTTCTCTAGTGAAGCCGTTTTTTGAGTTAACATTAGTAGTGCTTCATCTAAGAAGCAAAAGAAGCCATGCTTAAAGCCCTGTCAAACAAGATCTAAATCTAAGCTAACCATCCAGCCCACAGGGTAAGGGCAGCCTAGCTACTGTCAGTCGTCATGCAGCAGAAGTAGCTTAACTTGCTTTCTTGGAGTGACCTGCCTCCACACGATTATGTGTTTGTTGATTCGATTATTAGAGCAGAAGCCTTAAATGCATCACCTCATGATTATGGCATGATGCTGTGTATGTTTGATTAGATGCACAGATGATCTTTTCTTAAGTTGTAAAGCTCAGTTTTGTTTGGCAAGTGCCTCTCCTACTACGCTACGCATTATATCATATTCGAAATTCGTCGGAGAAACTAGGAGATGACACCTTAACAGTAACAGGCACACATTATATTTTTAGTTTTCTAGTGATACGAGAAGGTCATGAACAAAAATCAGTTCATCTAGGACGATCCTACTCATGATCCCACACACCGAAAGCTTGTTAGCATTTTCAGGCCGCTCTTTGTGTCCTTTCGGTCAGATCAGACCACGACTGAAGTAATTGCATGCTGAGCTTTTAGTGAACAAGAGGGTGGCTGGTAGTATGCAAAAAAAGCCAGAACAAAAATATCTCAGTTGCATTTCTTGAGATAAGCTGATCGATGAACAACCCCGTTCGTTGCATTTCTTTGTTCTTGCAGTAGAGACAAAAATGTATTTATTTTTTTCTCAGTTGCTACCTCTACAAGTTGAAGATGATTTCTCTGATTCGTCCTTTTTCCTGTGTATGTTTGATTACCATCTCTCTCAGAGTTTTGGACTGATAAAGCAAGACACTTTACAAGTGCCATTCAAACGAACAGAGAAGTTTCGCAAAGCATTCAAATACTAGTTTGAGAGAGAGTATAATTTTGAAATCTTTAAAGTTCCATCAGTGCCATACTTGGCCCGTTAAACCATTGAAAAAACAAAGTCGAAACACTGTTCCGGCTGATTTTGGTGTGAGAAAAACATTGTTCCGGCTGAAAAAATAAGTTGAAAAGTATGGATTATAAGACAAGCGAACAGGACAAAAAGAAATCTTCTCAGCATAATCTGCAAACCAATAAACAAATTTATTATGATTATTTGTACCCTTATCTCACTTTGGAAAGATGACCCAACTCTCCATTTTTTTTATTTAGGATAACCCAATGCAACTTGATATCTAAAATGCAGTGTGTCCTGAAAAAGGTGAGCAAACAAAATATCAAGTAGCAGCCAAGGATTGATGGGACGCCGCAAAGCATGCTGCATATAGATTTATTTACCTAACCATGCATATCGACAGCGTAGCAGCTTCGCGAGCAGTATATGATATGTTAAGTTCATGTAAATTAAAGATGATCGTTCATACAATGATGATGACTCAATCATATCAATGCAAGGAACCTGAGATCACCTTCACCTCCACTCCAATCCTATGAAAAAGATAACATTTTAAAGGTGATAGAGAAGAAGTCGGTTAAGTGCCATTTCACTGTTTTGTTTATTTACCGAAGTTCAACCAATGAAGCTTGATTTCATCCCAAAAAAAAAAAAACAATGAAGCTTGACGATGAGTTGGGCACGGATTGTGCCACACCACACATATATATGCATCACCATTTTAGTTAATGACAAGGATATATAGATTGTGCCGCCACACTGTTAGACTGTAGCATGTGTATACGGGCTTAGGCCTTGGTATAGCCGGTCAGTCCTCTATTTGGTTAGAGAGATATGAGAAGATCTCGGTTTGGTCCTGTTTCTATAAACCACGAGATCTCATCTCCTCTATATATATGTACATATGTCTCTCCAATCAATCAATCTATTATTCCACGCAATCCTTATTGCCTTCGTAGTATCACGAGCTTAGTTTTTTCCCCTTCATTTCCTGGCTGTCGCCCGCCGCCTCCCTGCCATGGCCGGCGCCACCCCCACCACCGCTTCCTCGCTCCCTGCCGTTGTCGATCCCGACGCCGCTGAAGTCTAAGTCTAAGAGGAGGTCCGCATGGCCGAAAGCGAGCAGGCGCTGCCCTCCAGTCCACGAGCGCGCGCACTGAAGGTGAGCAGCCTGTCGTGGCTCGACCGCTAAGGAGGAGCACGCCCAGCGTGGCTCAAAGCCGGGCCACGACGCCACCGCTGCTCGTCGCAGGCCGGCGCCGAGCGCGGTTCACCGTTGCTCAGCCAGAGCGGGGACGCTGGCCGATGCAGCGACTTCGAAGCGCCCTTGATCACGCGCGGCTCGAGAGCACGCCGCGGCAGCTCCGCCTCGGAAGAAGACGCGCTGCCCCGGCACGACGCCGAGGATGTCGAGGATTTCGCGCCGCCACGGCGGCGATCCCATCTTCGCCGCCGCTTCTGCTTTAGCACGCAGGTCGCCCTCCTCCTCAATCCTTGACGCCCAGTGGCGGGTAGCGTCGCGAACATCCGGCTACATGTCCCGCTTGTCCTCGACGTCGCCTCGCCTTCTATGGCTGGCGTCTGGGCCGTTCCTCCTCCTCGCTCGGCCGCTACTCCCTAGAGAGCCATGTCTCTTGTCGCCGCCATTTCTAACTCTCCGGATTGGCGCGATGGATCGTGCATCATGCAAACTTGGATCACCGGCACCATCACCGACGCCTCGCCGAGGCCGTGATTGAGTTCAGCACCACCGCCCGCGCCTCTGGCTCGCCATCGAGTCATAGTTCCATGGCAATCGCGCAAACTCGTGTTTCCACCTCGACGCCGCCTTCCACAACTTCAAGCTCACTGTATCTGCCAGAAAGTCAAGGGCATGGCAGACGCCCTCCATGACCTCGGCGAGCCCGCTAACGCAGCAGGACTCTTGTCCTCAATCTCTGCCCAGCGGTCTCAATGGCGCTTTCAAGCCATTGGGCTTCACCTTCGGCCATGCGGACGTCTGCTTTCCTACCTTTCTCGCAGGCCGCAATGATTTGCTCCTAGAGGAACTCACTATGGCGTAGTCCGCCTCCGTCTCCTTTGGCTACGGACCCCGCGCCACCTCTCGGCAGAAGCTTTCGGCCGCTAACGCAAGCGTCCGTCACTCCACCGCCTCCCAGATGGTGGTGCAAACCACCAAAGAAGAATTCCGGGAGGGAAAGTAGCGCGCCATGAGCAAGTCTGGCGGGCAAAGCAAGAACTCCACGGCGCCTTTCCTAACGGCTAACGGGCGCCCCGGCAGAAGCAGTGAGGGCCCAATCTTCATTAGCCATGGACCGGATCCATCAACATGTGGCCGGACCTCACCTACGACGCAGCCACACCCGCATGCACTTCACCGGTGTACAACGAGGGGCGGTGGACGCAAGAACTCCCTCAGCGCTTCTAACCGGTGCTCAGCAAGGTGGGCGTCAATCCTGAAGCGCCCAAAGGTGGGCGCTTCCCGGTCTCGGTCTGCAGACAATGCCCATCGCGCCACCAATTTGGACGCTTCGACCTCGCCGTGAACTTTCGAGACCATGTCGCTTCCAAAGAAATTACATCGAGCAATCCGGTACTTCGACTGGAGCCTCCAACCACATGACTTCGAGACGACGGGTATAATCACCGTGCCTTCCCTCCATATACTTCATCTCCATCCTATATTGTTGTCGGATGGGAACCTTCTTCTGTTACCTCCACTAGTGTGACATCTTTTCCACATAATCTTCGCCTTAATAATGTCCTTGTTTCACCTGGCCTTATTAAGAACCTTGTTTCAAATATGCGGTTTACCTCGACAACAATTGTTCTATGGAGTCTCCACCCTTTTGGTTGTTCTCAGAAGGATCTTCCTCTCGGAGAGATCGTCAGTGTGACGGCTCTAATCCTCTCTATCCAATCTGCGGTTCCCGGATGCTGCCTCCGCTTCTCCTCGCCACTACCAACCCCTTCACTTTGGCTTTTGGCGTCTTGGTCACCCCTGCCATGAAGTTTTGTCTAAGTTAGCACAGTCATCCCCTATTCCATGTAATAATAGTGCTAGCCAAACATTGTGTCATGCTTGCTACCGGTCGTCATACTCATTTACCCTTTCATCGTCCTCTTCCGTAACCACCCATAATTTTTAGTTAATACATTGTGATTTGTGGACGCCACCTATACCTAGTGTTTATGGTTGCAAGTATTATCTTGTCATACTTGATGATTTTTCGCATTATCTACGGACTTTTCCACTTGGCCAAAGTCCCGACACTTTTCCCTACCCTATCTAATTTTCTTTGCCTATGTGGCTACGCAGATTTGGTGTCCCCATTCGTGGTATTCAATGTGATAATGGACGGGAGTTCGACAATCATACTTCCCACGCCTTCTTCCTCTCCCAGTCCCAGGCTCTGGATGTCCTATCCTTATACCTCGCCTCAAAACGGTAAAGCTAAACGCATTATTCGTATCCATCAATAATGTTGTTCGCTCCCTCTCTGCTTTCGTGCCGTTGTCCCCCACCCTATTGGGTTGAGGCTCTTTCCACAAAGAACCTCCTCCTTAACATTCTTCCCACCAAGACACTCAACTTCTCACCCCCACACATGGGGCTCTCACGGGTCTCCACCCTCTTATGACCACCTCTGTGTCTTGGTGTGTTGCTACCCCAATCTCTCCTCCGCCGCTTCCCCACAAACTCGCCTCGATCTTCCTTGTGTGTCTTTCTGGGTATTCCCTCATCACAAAGGCTATTGCTGCCTCGACCGATCATCCAACCGGATCATCATCTCCCGGGATGTGGTCTTTGATGAGGCGTCCTTCCCATTCTATGAGGATCCTAGTCGTCCCTCACCCTAGGATTTTGAGTTTTGAGCTCCACTAACCACCTGATGGCTCCCCAAAGACCGTCATTTTTACCTGCAGGCACTCCCGGTGACTCAAGACACATCCACGTCTGGCCCTTCTTCCAGTGGAGCGTTGCCTCTTGGGTCATTCTTGCTCCTTTGACTCCGTTGGCTGCCGACTGTTGCCCAGTCTCACCTGCAGTGCCTCGTCGTCACCAAAGAAGCCGCGGCCTGGTTGCTCCCCCGACGGTGGCAACAGCTCCCCGTCGTAGCACCAGCAATGCGGCAAGACTTCCCAGGGTGCCCGATGGTCGGCTCACCACCACCTCCGGCCAGTCGTGTCGCGCCCACCGGCGGATCGCCGCCGGCTTTCGGTATTGGCCGGGCTCGTCTACCACCGGCGCCCTGAGCCTCCTCCACCCGATTTGGCTGTCTGGCGCGCGGTCCCTCTGTTCCGCTTGACGTCTGGCCCGACGTCGCGATCTCGCTTTCGCCGCGCGGTCGCTCTAGCTCTGCGTCTCGGTCATTTGCACCACCATCACCACTCAGTTCCTCTTGTTCGCCTCCCGCTTGAAGTGGTTCCCATTGTCCCCTGTGGTTAACCAAAGATGCCATGCGGACATCGATAGGAAGGCCGGTTTCGACAACCGGTCACTCTTGAGCGGTTTCCCTATCGCCTCTTCGCATGGACTTATCGCTTTGCACTTGTCGATCCAAATTGGCGTGCCGCTATGCAAGACGAAGCCAGCTGACTTTCCAAGCACACTTGGGATCTTGTACCACGCCCATCTAGATCCAATGTGGTGAGTGGCAAGTGGGTCTTCAAGCACAAATTCAAGGCATATGGTTCTCTCAAGCGCTACAAGGCGCGCTGGGTTCTTCGTGGCTTTACTCAGCGCCCTGGCATTGACTATGATGAAACTTTTAGCCCTGTTGTGAAGCCTGCTACTGTCCGGACTCTGGCTGTTTCTCGCAAGTGGCCGGTACACCAGCTCAATGTGAAGAATGCTTTTCTTCATGGGCATCTCTCAGAGATAGTGTATTGCGCTCAGCCTTCAAGTTTTGAGGACTCCTCTCACCAGATTATGTGTGTAAATGCAATCGCTTTCTCTGTATGGACTCAAACAGGCGTCACGTGCATGGTACAGTCGTTTCGCCAGTTTCCTTCTTCAGTTGGGTTTTGTGGAAGCCAAGACAGATACATCACTCTTTGTATACCGTCGTGGCTCTGAGACTGCTTATCTTCTGCTGTATGTGGATGATATTGTGCTGATAGCTTCTTCTCCAGACTTGCGTCATCGCATTATTGCAACCCTACAGCGTGAGTTTTCCATGAAGGATTTAGGCGAACTTCATCATTTTTTGGGCATGCAAGTTCATGCTTCTTTGCTTTTGAGTTATTCTTGTCACAACACCAAAGTACATGTTGGACATCTTGGAATGTCTTTGGTATGGCTAATTGCAAACCGTGTGCCACTCCTGGGTTGATATGAACCAGCGAAGCTCTCTGCCGATGGTGATCATATTTTACGATGCTACAGACACTTGATCTTGCCGGCGCATTGCAGTATCTCACCTTCACACGGCCTGATCTTGCTTATGCAGTACAACAGGTGTGTCTACACATGCACGACCCGCAGGAACCTCATCTTGCAGCTCTGAAGCGGATTCTTCGCTATGTTCGTGGTACTTTGGACTTAGGCCTTCATATCCGTGCCTCCAGTCAGTCTGATCTTGTGGTCTACTCAGATGCAGATTGGGCTGGTTGTCCTAACACTCGTAAGTCCACCTCGGGCTACGTTGTGTTCCTCGGTGACAACTTGGTCTCCTGGTCCTCCAAGCACCAGAACGTTGTCTCCCGCTCCAATGCTGAAGCTGAGTACCGTGTTGTAGCTAATGCGGTTGCAGAGGCTTCTGATGCGCCATGACTATTGTCCAAGCTACATACACCTCTGCGTCAAGCAACGTTGGTGTATTGTGACAACATCAGTACAGTTTATATGTCTTCCAACCCCGTTCAGCATCAGCGTACCAAGCATATTGAGATCGATCTTCACTTCGTCCGAGAACGAGTGGCTCTTGGTGTTGTCCGCGTTCTTCACGTCCCGACGACGTCCCAGTTCGACGACATCTTCACCAAAGGCTTGCCTTCTTCTGTCTTCACGGAGTTTCGGTCCAGTCTCAACGTTCACAAACACGACGCTGTGACTGCGGGAGGGTGTTAGACCGTAAATGTATATATGCGTGTGTATATGGGTCTGGGCCTTGGTATAGCCAGCCGGTCCTCTATTTGGTTAGAGAGATATGAGGAGATCTCGGTTTGATCATGTTTCTATAAACCACGAGATCTCCTCTCTCATATATATATATATATATATATATATATATATATATATATATATATATATATATATATATATATGTCTCCAATCATTCAATCTATTATTCCACGCAGTCCTTATTGCCTTCTGCACACACACATATGCATGCATATAGTTTTATTTACCTAACCATATGGCCGTTGGACTGCAACATATCTTGCATTCATTGGTATATGATACAATATAATGCAATCGTAATTCAGTAACTGGTGGCTGCGCATGATACAGCCATTGTCCCTGGAATCGACAGCGTAGCACAGTTTCGCTGATCAATATATGATATGTTAAGTTCCTGAAAAGACGCATGATTTATACAAATGATGATATGACTCAGTCAATGCAATGCAAGGAACCTCATGAGATCACCTCCACTCCGATCCTATGAAAAAGATAACATTTTAAAGGTGGTACAAGTCGGTTAAGTGCCATTTCACTGTTTTCTTTATTTACCGAGGTTCAAGTTCAACCAATGAAGCTTGATGATGAGGCTAGCCGACAAGCTAAAACTGTTGCATCATCTACTTTTACAAGGATAGATTATGATAGAAACACTGTCAACTTAACTTTGAACGATCATCCATTTTCATAAGTCGGTGAAGGAGAGAGCAGAATATGAGATAGCTGTCAGTGTTGGCTACTTTTACTAATGCATGGTTATCCTAATGTAATGGCTTGTGTGTTGGGGCTGCCCACCCATGTTTGATGAGCCTCACACCTCCCTTTCTGAATGCTGCTCCTAGCTGCCCATGGCTTCCGTTCCATGAAAGCTTGGAGTTTTGAGATTGTCCTTTTTTCTCTTCTCAGTAGTAGGTTTCAGAGATGTGATGTAACACTAAATGCTTGGGAGCTGCGCCTGCAGTTTAGAAGTGCTGAAAAAGGGTGATTTATTGTCTTACAAAATTGGAGCATCTTTCCAAAGTCGTGCCACCCCTTAAACTCTATTGTTTAACCAATCCAATGCCCATACTGCCAGACAATAGAGGCACGGCTCTATTTCTTAATTACATGATTGTAGGATAAACAAACTACAAACCCCTACAGGAATATAGCATGGCATATATAGGACTTGTGAGATTTTGTTACAGTTTGTCCAAAGAAACTTTGGCATCCATCATGTCAAGCAGTATAGTACACAAGAAAATGGGTGCTGCAATTTGCAGTGTACTAGTAGAGAGCCTGTGAGTAGGTTTCCAACCATCCTTGCGCAACCATTTGACAAGCTGTACTAGTAGAGAGCCTGTGAGTAGGTTTCAACCATCCTTGCGCAACCATTTGACAAGCCATGGCAATATGCAATGGTCGTGGTATTAATACGCTGATATTTGTCAAATTATACACCGTACCGTTTGTGTCCATTTGAGTGGTTACATGCAGTGAGTAGTACAGTCTATGGGTACCATTTGGATTATATTAGTGGTTATAGATAGGGGGTTTCCAGAATTAGTAGTGAATGATCTTGCCTGAAGCGTCAGGCAATGTCAATGTGTCCTGCTTCCTTCCATTCAGAGACCAATAATGCTGAACAGATAGACGTTTCAGAACATTCAGATTCACGCTTCACACAGACGTACATACTCTGCTCTTGAAGTATTGTTGAAACTACTACTCTCAGTGGACAATGGTACAGTACATCATCTGTTATGTCTCCATCAGTTGTTGAGATCGGCACAATGAGCAGGATCAATTATAGTCGTTAGCGATGATGTGATACTTTCACGCGAGCTCACTTCGACAGACTTTTCATCTCAACACATAAAGCCTAATCTAGCACAGTTCAAATGAATAAAACCTAATTTCTTTTTGTAGCTTTGGCACTGCTTGCCAACAACAGCAACTCAGCAACCTGACTGATATCAGTATTTGACATTGAAAGAAAGCCCAGACCGGAGGGCCTTTCTTTTCTGAAAGTAAACAAAGTAATATCCTCCTAGGATACTTATCCTTTCACCTTTATATCGCTTTTCCTGGCTGGCACATCCAAAGTTCGTACCATTTGTCATCTGAACTAATTGCCGTTTAATTACTATGTTATTCACTCTTATCTAGTTCTTATTTTCTATTATTCTCAAGTGATCAGTGTTTTGAACAACGCTGCAAGCTCTTGCAAGAGAAACACACACACACACACACACACACACACACTAATGAAGCAGTTTGTTGAGGGCCCACGAGTGCCAAAAATCCAAACCTGAACGTTCAAATCAGTCATACAAATTCCAAGACAGCAGAGTGACAAAATTCAGATGAATCCCATCCTGACCTAACAAAACCTGTACATGTCATATACGTAGATTATACTGATGAGACGGATGCGGATGGAGACGACAAAACTGAGATGGAACAGGGCAGCTGGTGAGCAGTCAGGCAAACACAAGGCCCATGGGCGTCCATGATTACCCCATATCATCTAAGCCACTCTTGTCTGGTTCTTCTTAGATTTATAAGGTGCAACTAGGCTTTTGGGCTTCTCATGCACATGGCCTACGATGCTAAACATCCATGCATCACATTATGACATGCCATCAGGACACTCGTCCATCAATCCGTACTTTTGCACCAGAAGATTATTAGTAACATAAGTATTAGAAGTTCGTGTTTAGTGTCTACAACTAATATGTTTACCTATCTTTGCTCCATCTCTTTGTTCATTTGTAACACAATACCCATATAAATGAGGGCAGGGATCCAGTTGTGTGGAGTCCATAGAAAAGAAATGGAGCTTTTATAGTCAATTATGTGTATAAGCACCTTGCCAATAATGGTATCAGAGTTACACACGAAATTTGACATATGAAGTTACCTCTCAAGATAAATTAAGATATGTATGTGAATTTTAAAAGAGGGGGTTCTTATTACCAAAGATAATTTAGCTAAGCAAAAATCGGAAGGTAGTAAAATCTGTACTTTTTGTAGTAAACCAGAGACTATCAAACATCTCTTCTTGAATGCTATTATGCTAGGTTTCTATGGAGCAATATACATATAGTTTGGGGATTCCACCACCCAAAATTAGACCATCATGTGTTTAACTCATGGCCTAAATAAACATAACCATTTGATAGGAGCTGCAACACTTTGTTAGACACTTTGGCTCACAAGGAATAATATTAATGTATTTAATAATTCCAGACCAAAACCCCTTTTTGCGTGTACTATTTAGGGAGATACATTGGCTTTGGTTCTAGGTTCTGTTGTAGCTCATTAATAATCAAAGAGATTGGCTTTAAGGTGTGGCAACTTTAGAGTCAATGGCCATGCAGTTCTTTTGTGTCTCACAGCCGATCATTTCTCGTATTGGTCAATAATGTTTAGACGCTTCTTATGTGTTCTGCTTTGGTCGGGCATGTAATAAATTTTGATTGATGCCTCTTCTATAAGAGGTATGAAGCTAGAACTTCTCCATTAATTAGCAAGATCTGTTCTACCATTCCCATGTTACAAGTTTAACAAACAAAAGCCAATAAGTGATCCACCACCTTAAACCATTCGATCTCCTAGTTGTAACACATTTGTACACAGTACAATTCCACCCATTGTTCCATTCCCAACAAGAACATTGGCCTTGGTTTAAGTTATCTAGTGTTCCGCCAAATGAGTGAAGACATTATTAATGAGGCAATTAGTGGGGCTCGATCTAGAGTATACCTATTCTATTGCTACACTAGGCTTTAAAAAGCCTCGCACAAATCCAAGAGCTCGAGCCCTGAACTATGCTGAACTTTGGAGTACAAACTCACCCATAAATGTCATTTTCTCTACGGGCTAGTGTAAGAAACATAGACCCTAGCAAGTCCTAATGATTTTGGTGGTTGAACGATAACATAACCATTAGAACTAACAATCTTTACTAGTATATAAGGTACTTAGCCTTATGGATGTAAGAGATAGACTTGAATGAGGCTAAAGTGAAGAACGAGGAATCAACACCTCAAATGAAGGTCAAAAGTAGTCATGAAGACTCTAGAAGGATCACATGATACGAAGAAGGATTTAGTGACATTTATGTTTTGATTTGCTCTCGGACCGCAAGTGATGAAGAAGGATCACATGACTTGAAGATTTAACTAGTGTTAGATGACGACTTCTCCACATGCGAAAAGAGCTTCTCTAAGGTGTAAGGTCTATCTATTAGAGAAACTTGGTGAAGGCAATGATGACAACTGGACTTAACTTTCAATGGGCTTAGACTCACACAAAACAAGGCATCGATTCATGCATTTCCTATCGAAGTTGAACTTTATTTGGGCCGAGTGAATGAGGGCCACGAGGGTCAGTGAAGCATCATATCATATCATTGCTTCTTTATTCAGTCTATTCATTTGATGCTATAGCTCTCTCTCGTGACAATGTTGGAGTATAGTACCGAGGTGGATCCGGAACAATTTCCACCATGAAAAATCACTACTACATTCACACATATCGCAAGCGGTTCATAAATCCTACCCCAAACGATTTTTGGCCTCTGCAGTGAGTTGTCGATGGTGATGACATTTTCACCACAGTCAGTTTTGCATCCGGTGGTGATAATAGCTTATCACGATGGGTCAGACACGAGCCCAGCGGTGATTAGAATTTCTAGAAACCCCAAAACGGGCCAAAAGCAAAAAAAAATTGTTTTAATCCCGAGGAACCTCGTACTAGTCACAAGTCACTCGATTTTCATGAAAAAAATCCCCGTGCTACGCAGTGCTAGGATTCGAACCTAAGACATTTGTCCTCACGCATAGCTCCTCCAACCACTCTCTTCTAACCACTCCACCCCTAAGTCACTTGCTTCTATATAGCATATCCATTCCCCTAGTATTTACTTTTTAGGACTTTAAAATGAATATTTAGGACCTTAAATGGCTTAAGATGAAAAGTCATAAACTACAAATTTGTTGTTATAATCAAGATCTACAACTTCAATTTTGGTCGTTTTGCCATTTGAGGTCGTTTGATAAATTTGAATTTCAAATCGTCAAAACTTCAGCCATACTTTTGGGACCTCAAATGATTTTAAATAAAAAACTGATCAACTACAAAGTGGTAGTTCTCATCGAGATCTACGACTTTTATTTTGGCCAATTTTCAATCCAAGGTGGTTTGAAAATTTTGATTTTCAAAATTTTAGAACTTTAGGTACAAATTTGAGACCATAAATGATTTCTAATGAAAAAGTTATCAACTACAAATGTGTATATCTCATCGAGATCTAAAACTTTGGTTTTAGTTGTTTTTCCAACTGAGGTTGTTTGTACAATTCAAAAAAAATTGAATTTCAAAATTCGAGTGCCTCAAACAGAATTCTAGGACCAAAAATGGTTTCAAATAAAAAGTCATGAACTATAAAGTTGTAAATCTTGTCGGGATCTATAAATTTGATATAAAGTTTTAACTTCATCCGACTTTATTTGAAAAAGTTATAAATTTTATTGTACTACAGTATGGTTATTGCCGCCGTATCATAAAACAAGCTGGCGGTAAAAAACGTCTTTAGCGCCGGTTCATACGGCAAGCCGACAGTGATAAGGAGCACATCATCACCGCCGGTTGGTGGTGCAAACCGGATGTGATGATGGACTATCACCGCCGATTGGTAAGGCGAAGCGGTGGTGACAGTTATCAACCCCAGCGTTCTTACGAACCAACGTTGATACTCTTATCACCAACGGTTTATGTTACGAACCGTTGATGATAGCTATCACCAACGTTTTTAATAACACTGGTGGTGATAGAGGCGTTGGTGATAGGTCTTAATGCAGCAGTGAATGAAGTTTTACAAATTGACATATATGTAATGGAATATGAAAAAGGGAAAATATGTGAGAAACTCAAGAAGTGCAAGTTTCTTGTGCACTCTCTAGCCCAGGCCCACTTCTGTATGACCTCAACTTACTGGACATGCAGACCCATCCAGATTTATCAACATTAAGTTAGGTAGCCATAACTTTATAGATTATATTTGTTTCTTTTCAAATTACTCTATCTAAGGTTAGGGTGGCAAATTTTCTAGGCATAGAACAATGGCAAAACTTAGTTATAGGGAAGTGTGTGACAAATTCACTTTTTAATTTTTATCAACCAAATGAGAAAAAATCAGCACACACTTTCCAAGTTTAGCTAGTAAAAGAATGCATGGAACTGATGTCAAAATGGTGTGAATATTCTCGCATGCCACAGTGGTAGTCATATAAGAAACAATAATCATATGCACGAGGCAACTCATGTTTAAACTTATATTGAAATAAAAAATCCTAATGACAAGAAACCATTTCGTGCCTATAGAAATAAATGAAATGTGCCTATAGAAATAAATGAAATTATTGGAGCCTAGATGTTGTACTGTCGTAGTGCTCTATATGAATACCACAGCAGTGGCATGAACAGGAAACCTTATTGCTTCAAAGCAGTGCATGTTTTTTTATCCAATAGTAGGTTTACCAACCCTTTTTCCAAAGTGTTTTGCTGGTGTGTTTCCTTTCATCTCTACTTCATCTATTGAGTGTTGGTTCCCTGATCCCTAACAATTGAACAGACCATCATTCTTCTATTATTGTTTGGTGCTAAACTCTAGAGGTTCTTATGATCGATTTGGTTCACTCTAATGTCTCACGTAGCCGACGCCTTTAGGAAAAAATCTTCCTTCAAACTACAAGCGGAAGCATTGTCATATATTCTAGGGCAAGAGGGCACCAGTGGAGCCAGATGTAGGATAAGCTTATTTGAACTTATAACCAGTAGTCATAACTCTCAGTGGGTTCAGGTTCATGCAAAATGAGGTATGGATTCATGTATTTCCTGTGGTAGTTGAACCTTGTTAGGCCAAGTCAATGAGGTCCACTTTTGCTTAATGAAACACATGTCACAATGACACGCTCGCGAAAAAAAGTCAATGAGGTCCACGAGGGCAGGATGACGCAACAAATCATAATCCTTGCTTCTTTGTTCAATTTGTTCATTTGATGTTGCAGTCGCGAAGGAACCTCTATGTAACGATGTTGGATTGATGCCTCGTCTTTGATAAGGTTTGAAGCCAGCATAATTTTTATTGAGTTGCATGCATCGACCAGTTCAACCCAAAAGTTTAAGTTGATGGGAAGAGGCGGCAGACGTGGAATAGGAGCAAGCAAAGCAATTATTTTATTTAATTACGCTAACTTGATTGAACTAGAGACCTCGACTACGATACCATATTAAATTGCATGCACCGACTAATTCAACTCAAAAGCTTAAGCTGATGGGATAGGTGGGCAATTCACTTATATTCCAACAATTTTCATTATTAAAAGCCCGTGACATATATAATGGAACATGAAAAGGTCATGAAGTGCTGGTTTCTTGTGCACTTTGGTCCAGATCCACTTTTGCATAACCTCAACTTACCGGACCTGTGGACCCACTGCGACTGTCTGGATTGATCAACATTAAGTTTTTTCTGAAATGGATCAACATTAAATTAGGTAGCCATATATATAATATATATTAGGGGGCGTTTGGATCCTTTCATTTGGAGAAATTAAAATCTACTTAATAAATTAGACTATTTGGCTTGGAATTTAATATTTCACCATTTTCAAAGTTCACATATAAGCCATAATCTCAAATTCATAGGGCGAGGGAGATGGAAATTGATTCTATAGATCGCCATTCTATGTTTCTACTTTGTAACTTATAACATACTCTTCAACTCGCTCCCCACGGTAGAAATGCAACACATAAGTATATATCTTGTATAACCAATAATAATATGCAAATATAATATTTATATAACTATATTAGCTTAATTAATATGTGTATAAATTGTGATTATCAAAATAAATTCAATTCCAAGGATCCAAACGGGCCCAGTTGTTTCTTTTGGAACTCTAACTAAGGTTAGGGTAGCCAATTTTCTGGCCAAAACAACGACAAAACTTTGTAAATAGTAAAGGGTATAACAAAGTCAAGTTTTAACCAACCAAATGAAAATCATTCACCACATTGTTTTCGCAAGTTGGCTACCAAAAGAATGCATGATGAAGCTAACGTCAAAATACATTGAATATTCTTGCATGCCAGTAGTAGTCACATAATAAAAAAATAATAATTATATGCATAGAAGCTCATGTTTAGACTTGCATTTAAGTAAAACTTTCTAACGGAAGAAGCTATTTCAGTACCTGTGGAAATGAATGAAACTTTTTTTTAAGAAATGACGACAAAAGTTTTGCCGCGATTTATATTTGGAGAAGAGCTAAATGGAATTATTGTTAGAGCCCACACGCCGGTGTAGCACTCCACATGAATATATGAATATCTCAAGAGCGCATGGATAGGAGTAATCTCATTGTTTCAATGCAGTGCATGTTTTTATTCCAATGTCAGCTTTAACGACCTTTGTTGGGTACAAGAGAAATGGGACACTCATGAAAATGTCATGGAGTGATCCTTACTTTATTCCAATGTCAGCTTCAATATATTTGATTTTCTTTTCTTTTTTCCAACCTTTCTGCTCTTGGTGAATCACATCAAGTACCTAAACAAAAACACTCCTATGAGAACATAACCGTACAATGTCTGAGCGCTCATGCCGTGGCTCTGGCCGCCGGCCCTCTTGCCAGTGTAGCAATCGCCGGTATAGAATCGCTAGTGTCATAATAGTCCACTCTGCCGTCCATAGTCCTCAATCAGCTCCAATCATTCTCCACCATTTTATGCTCTCCACACACACACAAACACCTCCATAGAGTTCTGCTACTAGTAGTCTAGTATCCCTGGAAGCAGAGGAGCAGCAAAGCTGGACTGGGAACGACGGTCACTGTCAGGAGAGTCACCCCCAGGAATCGCTACTGTCACCACCGAGACGAGAGGTAGAAGGGGACGGACAAGATAAGGACATTGACGTAAAGCTCCCTGCACCTAGCTGCGCCTTTCCAGTTTGCAGTGAACTGAAGAAATGAGCATGTAAAAGATAAAACTAGCATAAAAATACCCCCCACATTGATGATCTCAAAATGCCAACCATGTTACAAATCATCAGCAATTTGAATCGCAATCCGCTCGATGTACCATTTTTGGACGATTTACGATCTACAATGCAAACGCAACTGGATCCTGCCAAGCCATCCAGAATTTGCCTGTAATCCATCTAGAAGTCCCCAGAGGCAACGCAGGTGATGATCACACACTGAACCCACGATGTTCAGTGTTTAGCCTCTCAACGCCTATCGGAATTTTGGGCTGAACAATCTAGCTACAACACAAGAGAGAGGAACTAATATGACATGCATTGAATAAGCATTTGAACGTGTAACTGAATCTAAAGTATACAGAATTGTGCCTCTGATTCTTGAGCCGCACAGTCCAAAGAAGCCTACTTTGTTCAGAAAGAATTAAAGATCAATTTTTTTTTGTTGACTATGGAACTAAACATGTTCGGATATGCTAAGTGCTACTACCAGTACTGTGACGTGTACGGGAAAAGAAATTCCCATGAAGAATCTAAGCAGTAAGCACAGATGCCGTATTGTCGTCAGATGCTTAGTTAGGCTCAATGAAAATGAGATGAAGCATGAGGCCTTCCCAATGCTCCAGTCTGTCGTGCTGCTCCAAGGTCCATATCGGCACCAAAGTTCCATGTCACACCGAGCTGTAGCCTCGCACAGTGTCAGAAGCTCTCGCAGAAGAGCTTGTACCTTCATGTGACACCAACGCTGAGCAGCGAACCGGGATAGCGTTGTGGTGATGAAGCAGCCAAATTGCTCTGCAGAGAGAGAATGCATGGGAGCTGATTTCAAGAACGGAGATAGGAGACTAGGGATAGTGGTGGGACCAAAGGGGAAGAAGATGGCAGTATGTCTCGGTTGGAGAAATATTAGCTTCAGTGGTAGCTCTCATACATGGAACATAACTTTTTTCTAAGACCAGTAGTGGTGTCTGCCTGTGTTGCGACTGCCCTGAGGGCCTTATTTGGTAGTGCTCCTCGTGCTTGAGATTCTCCGTAGAAACTGATTCTACGAGAGAAATGGTTCTCTAACTGAAAATGTTTTTCTATAATTCTTTAAGATTAACTCTATACATACAATGACTCATTGCATTGAGTGAATCAGGAGAAACTACTTTTCTTTTCACTTCCGAGCCCTTTAATCCATTTCAGAAAATCACTTCTCAGAATTAGCATATAATCACTTGCACTATTACATACAAGATTTTTAGAGTCTTCTAGAAACCATCTGTAATGGATATTCCAGCCGCCTCAATTGTCTCTAGAAATCAGCCAGGTATGCAACTGCCTCTAGAAATTAATTTTTAGAGACGGGATGAATCCCAACCATCTCTAGATATTGATTTTTGAGACGGTCCAGAACCTAGTAGCCTCTAAGAATTGTTTCCCAGACTTCATAAATCGGACCAAAAAATAACAAAAAAATAATAATCCAGGAGAGACCCACCAGCCAGCCTCACACGGTTGTGCATCCTAAGTCATAAGTCACGCGTGCATGTGCGGTTGCTGGGATCAAACTCGCAACCTCAAGCCTCGTGCATTTCTTACCTTACCAGTGTTCCTTAGAGTTACCTCAGTAGCAGATGCATTCCTTTTCTATTTACCTTTGTAAATATTTTAATAAATATTTGAGACCTTAAACGAATTAAAATAAAAATGGAGCTAGAAAAACTTCGATATCTTTGAGTACAACTTTGGTTTAGGTAATTTCTCTATCCAAGGTCATTTGAAAAAATAAAAAAATATGAATTTAAAATCATTAATCTTTAAATAGAATTTCTAGGACCTAAATAATTTTAAATAAAAAATTCATCAACAATAAAGTTCTATATCTCTTCGAGTACTAAAACTTTGCTTTAAGTGATTTCTCCATCCAAGGTACTTTCAAATTAAAAAAAACTGATTTTTTTAAAAAAAAGAAATCTAAAAACTTAAAACTAAACTTCCAGGCATTAACTGATTTCAAATGAAAATGTAGTCAACTATAAAGTTGCATATCTCTTCTAGTACTGTAACTTTGGTTTAGGTCTTTTATCCATCCGAGGTCATTTGGATTTTTTTTAAAATGTGTATTTCAAAATGTAAGAACTTTAAACAGTTTTTTTATGCACTAGATGAATTCAAATGGAAAATTCATCAACTCTAAAGTTGTAGATCACTTTAAGTAATACAACTTTGTCTCCATGTGACTTGTTTTGCAAAAGTTATAAATTTTATTGTGCTCTACCTAATTTTAGATTGCATGAAGCCCCTATAAATTCATTTTTAGAGACGGATGAAATTCTAGCCACCTTTATAAATACCTCCATTTCTAGAGGCGGTTGGCAAGATAAACCGCCTCTAAAAAAATACTATTTTTAGAGATGATTTGGCTTGCAAATCGCTAGGGTTGGCTCAGAAACCATTTTTAAAGGTGTATTTTGATTAAGCTGCCTCGGTCAAAAAATGTCTCCATTGCTAAAAAATCATTTGTGTACTAGTGTTTTCAGTAAAAAAAAATATTTGGTAGAACTCTTCACTAAGACTGTCTCCAACAACTTTGACCCAAAATACAAAACTCATTTGTCCTTTGGGTAGCGCTACAGGCTAAGGGTTCAATACCTATTTTTAGTCTTCTCCAACAATAAGACCCAAAAGACAACCCTTTCTGCAAATGGGTCTCCAGAAGAGATGATACTTAGATTTGGATTATGCTTCTCCTGGCATCTAAAATAGATCTTCCATACAGGTACTCTGTTGAAGGCTATAGATATTGTTTTGAAGACCCATTTTAAGTTTGAGTTCCACGATGAATCTCCTGTTGAAGACAGCCTAAGCTCTGCCAAACACACTCTAAGATCATGAGACCGATAGTAGAATCAAAGCACTACATGTGCTTGTTCGTATAACTGAAAATCACAAGCAGTCAAGCAGAGACGGTGGTACATCAAACATCTTGCGAGCACGACAACGATAGAGATTCCTGAGCTTGTCAAGCCAAAGGCAACGAGTGGAGAGCAGAAGAGGATCCTTGACTTGTTCTTCTTGGATGTGATGCGCATGGCCACGCCCCTTCCTCCTCTGACCGGACCTGCACCAATGAAGCAGAAGCAGCAGAACAGAGCTATATGTGTATCCCGTGACTGATGCCGATGGAAGGAGCTCGGCCGGCCGTCAATGGGGGGCGCTAGCGCTAGTAGACGAGCTCCGGCAGTGCGGGAGCAGAGGCCTGCTGCTGCTGCACAAAATCAAGCGCTCGTACAAGCATGCTGTGCTGACCCTGAGCGGAGCTGGTGACAGAACGTAGGACACTAGCACTGAACGTAGGAAGCAGCCCGTTCGTTTGGTTGTGGTTCGTCGTAAACGATCGTAAAATTCTAGTCGAAACAGTATTTTTCTCTCACATAAACCAGACAGCAGTATTTCTTTACGAACCAGCAACGATATGAATCAGCCAACCGAACAGTCAGCGGCAGGGAACCATGCATGCAAGCAGAGCTGTCAAACTGTGAATGTATTGCATGCGCTTTTTCCTTTTTTTTTTGCTCCTAGGTATATCAATTTAACTATGTGACTGTACAATTATCTAGCCTAGCACACACTATACAAAACTAGAGAGGTTTGGATTATGCAGCAAATGGATAGATGCAAACGAACTCGTTATTTCCTGACGGGATTTCTCGGCACCATTGGTTGGACGCTTACGCTAGCACAATGTAACGGCCAGAAGAGACTAGGGTTCACCACTATTCCTGTAGAGATTGTGATGATATAGTCTTGGTAAGCCTATACTTACTAAGACCATTAATAATTATAACTATTTTTTCGGCACAGCATGCTTATCTCCCCTGATGGGATTTCTCGGCACCATTGGTCGGACGCTTCTGATAGCACGGTCAGAAGAGACTAGGGTTCACCACTATTTCTTGCAGAGATTGTGATGATATAATCTTGGTAAGCCTATACTCCCTCCAGGTTGGTAAAAGAAATCGTTTTAGACAAGGTTCGAGTCAAACATTAGGAATATAAATGCTCGCAAAAAAAAAACATTGGGAATATAAATCATGAATAACTTTTAAGTTGTTGAGTTTAAAAATGTAAGAACTATATGAATAGATTTGTCTTGAAAAATACTTTTATAAAAGCATACATGTATCACTTTTCAATAAATATTTTTTTTTATAAAAATAAGAAGTCAAAGTTATGCTTTTGAGACCGTGTCGTTGTCTAAAACGACTTCTTTTACCAACCTGGAGAGAGTACTTACTAAGACCATTAATTATATATAACTCTTTTCTATTTTTAATGAAAAACGTTCTTAGACATGATGATCACAATAAAGGGCTAGCATTAATATACATTGGCTTGTGGTTGCAACCCTGTTCTATATATACTAGGATGAAAGTGAAAACTTCCTTCGCCCATGCTCGATATGATTCAATTTATGAGTCCGCCACTACGACAACAGATGACGAGTGTAGAGATTCAAGGTGATCGTACCTAAAGCCAAAAAATAAGTTTATTTTTGCATATAACATGCAAAATTAAGCTTATTTACAGGTTCACGGACAACCTACCTTGCACCCTAGACAGGGACAGAGATGGACCATGGAGGTGATGGTTGCATACAACGAGATGCTGGCAGCAAATAATGACAGTGGTAGTAGCAAGATGAAATGACGGATATAACCTACCTCTTTTTATTTTTCTAATGGGTTCCGGCCGACAAAATTTTAGTTTTAGTCCACAACTTAGGTTCCTTCTAACATGTACCTTTTATCTTTTACCCCTCCAATGCAAATCGATAGATAGTTCTTACTTTTTTAACCTAAAATTTCTCAAAAGATCAAAGTGCTATATTTTTGGGAGGAGTCAAATTTTAGACATTCGACTATTGTCCTAGTTTGTTTTTGGTCCAAATCTAAAATTAAAAACCTCTAACCATCGAACTATCAATAATGAATAAATTTAATCATGCTGGTATCATGCTCTACCACATATTGATCATATTTAGGTATTACAACTAGTATGGAATAGCCCTCTAAAAATAATTTGGTTGATTGGATGGACAATATTTAGTACTCTATTTGGAGTATAAATTTCTCTTGGATTGTCTCAAGGATCAATAGCATAAAATGACGATTGAAATAAATATGATTACATGCAACAAAAGAATAGGAATAAATACAAATACAATCCAAATAACTACAAATCTAACAGTAATACACATATTATATTTTTGAGGAAAGTCATGGACTGTTTTTTTATTTAAAATAAATTATTTATGATTCTTTAGAGGAAAATCTAATTGCTATTATTTTTATAAAATACAATACAATATTTGAAAAGTGAGCATACTCTCAAATTTTTATACCTTTGTTGCGTAGACAAAATGGCAACGCGATTGCGCGAATGCAATAAAAATTTGGACCAAATTCGTATCCTGAATATTATTTCTTAGGCAATCACCTCTCGTAGTCTCGTAAGCTTGGGAGTTTCGAACAAAAGTCGAAGGACGGATGCATCAAGCTTTTTGTAATCAAATTAGTACACGTTTGTTTCCCTCCAGGGCCCAGGGACCATTTTCTTTTGCTTCCTGCTCCAGAATCCATCCAAGCAAGGCTGCCCCGACCTTTCTGAGACGGTGTGGCCCCTGTCACTGAAAAAGGGCATATACATGGGCCGGGCCCACCGCCCGGAAAGCTCCAGCTGAATTGCACTTCGCAGTCCCCAAAGCTCCTGGCCATGAGGATGCTTTGCCTAGGGGACATTGGAAGCTTTACCAACCTGGCAGCATCATGACAGGGAGAAAATGCCGGCTGCAGCCTGCAGCAGCATCTTTCAGATAGTCAGAGGTTCAGGTTTTGAGGGTGTCATTGCTTGCAAGTTGTAATAATTAATAATGTTGGAGGAGTTGATTAGGCATATTCCAACTCACTGTCTCCGAGAAGAACCCCTACCCAAGATCTATTTCATGTTTGAGTAACGCTACAGGTAAATGGTTCAATATATTTTTTTTGTCTTTTTCAACAACAAGATCCAAAAGAAAATCCTTTCTGCAAATGGGTCTCCAGGAGAGGATACTCAGATTTGGGTTATACCTCTCCTGATACCCAAAATAAATATTCCATATAGGTACTATATTAAAGGCTATAGATATTCTATTGAAGACCCATTTTAAATTTGGGTCTCCTATTGAAGACAGCCTTATATCGTTTGAGTCTTCCTACCATAGTCAGCCATTGTTTATCAGCTTACCTCGGTTCTCATTTTGAACTGAGATGTACTACTTGCCACGAATACTAGAAATGTACATAACATTACATTAGCAATCTTGTATCTCTTAAACTATCATAGACGACTTCGTTAATAAATGTTTATGCATACCATTGTGATTATATATGACTTGCGTCGACATCATTTCTATGATCTAATTATCTAGGATTATATGGGGTCTGAGACCCATAGATTCTAATGACATAACTTCTATGATTTATGCCCTGTTCGTTTCACTAAAATTTAGCTGCTGCTGATGCTAATGCTGAAAAGTATTGCTGAAGTAGTGCTGAAAAACATGACGCTAATTATTTCGATACATGTTCTGAGAGATAGATTCATTTGGGTCCTAAAGCCTCAAAACCAAGGATTTTATAACTTACTCCTTCCATACTAAAGTAGTCGACATTTTAGTTATGAATTTGGACAAAATATGAGTTTTAGGGCATAGGGATTAGTTATTCTTAGGTTGTGTTTGCTTTAGCTTTAAAAAATGTTTCGTCAATCAAAAAGAAGAACACCAATTAAACGAAGCTGCCTTCGTATAGTACAATTTTCATAATATCTTGAATCTTGCTTTTGGTTTCTTTCCGTTTTTCCAAAAGGATGAAGAGAGGTTTATTTACAACTGTTTCAAGGGAGACAAAAAGAGTGTGAGTAAGTTAGTTGTTTTGACTAAATAGTTATAATTTTTTTTTACCACACAGCGTACAACAGTTTTTTCACACCTCACAACTCTATTAACTTTTAGAGCTAAACCAACCAAACTCTAAAATCTTATAACTAGACTAGAGAATGAGCAACTTGAAGACATTTATTTTACTTTATCCAACAAACTCTAAATTTTGCACTGCGATTAGATCTACTTGCATGTTAAAATTTAAAGCATTGAACTATTTTTTTCGAGTCCGTTCAAAACTAAAATTACGATGAGGATTTTAGCATCACGGGTGTCCATAAAATGCAGCAAAAGTTTGTTTTTACTGACTCGATGGTACTTTAGCAACTCTCACTGGTTTGTAGGCAGCCTTTTGCAAATTGGCCAAGTTTTACTGTCAAATTTTACATAAAAAAAACTGCCGAATTCACATTGGAGAAATACCGCAAAATAGAAAGGTGTTTTCCTCGAGAGATGGCCTGCCACTGCCAAACACCTCCGGGGCCGGGGGGAAACAAAAACAAAACAAGAGCTCCCGAAAGTCCCAAGAATAGAGTTGGATCTCGCCTTCTCCCTCTCGTAGATTTAGTCGTACCCAACGGCACCTTCCCTCACATTGTCCTAGCATGCTCGCCGGAGGAATCCCGCTACCGCGGCGGTAGCGGTGACGCATCGGGATCGACGACGGCAGCGATGGCGGCGGCGGCGGCGGAGTGGGACAGCCGGAGCGAGGCGAGCCCCGCCGGGGACTGGCCTCCGGCGGCCGCCGCGTCCCCGGTAAAGGGGAAGGCGGCGCTGCCGGAGTCGGATGCGGGCGCCTCGGTGTCGGGCTCGTCGGAGGCCAAGGTCGACGACGGCAACATCCAGGAAGCGGAGTCGTCGCTCCGCGAGGGCCTCTCCCTCAACTACGAGGTCTCGAAATCTCTTTGCCCCCTGCCGCTCGTTCTTGGCTTGATCGGGGAACGTGAATCCAGTTATTTATGGTGTGGTTTGGGCGAAATGGGGTGGGAAGATGGAATCTTTGTGGTGAATGCGAGTCCGTGCGGCGTTCTTTGTTGCGCTTTGGGGGAGATCGGGATGCGGCGAAATTTCAGGCTCTGAAACTATACGCTCTCACAAAATGGCGTTTTTATGTTTGGTTCCTTTCATTTCATTTGGAACTTGGAAGGGGACTGCGTCTGGGAGATCGATGTTGGTTCTTTTCATGGGTCGTAGTGACCATCCTTATGTGATGTTTTTCAGAACATCGCGTGGATTGGTCTAGTTGAGCAGCATTTTTGGTTTAGCTATCCAGAATTTGTAAATGATGGAAATGATTATTCCTTGCGTCCAAAATTTCCACTTTTCGTGGAGAGTTTCAATATTGAAAACCAAAGTAATGTAGAAGTTGTTGTGTTGTTGGTATACATAATTGTCAGAATTCAAGTGAGGGTATGTTTGGAAATGATATTGCTTTAGTTCAATTATGTGGCCAATGATCTAATCGTTTGAATTATGATTACTGTTTTATTGGTGGGTTATGTTATTTTGTGAATTTGTGGCTCATTGTGTAACTATACGATTATGATTCGGAGTTGTGGGTATGTGGTGCTGTCTTGTGAACTTGGCAGTTTGTTGGGAGATAGCATGTGTGGCTGTTGGTTTAGCTGTAGGATTATGCTTCACCTGTGGCTTGTGATTTTATTTGGTGACTTTGGGAGCTGCACGCCATTCTAGAACTAGCAAAGGTGGTGCCATTTTTGGAGTTCAAATCAGACAGTAAGGTGATATTTTTTGTTGAATTTAGAAATAATTCACACTATCTACAAATGGGAATTGAATGTGGAAAATCACCCTCTTTGTTTGGTTGGATACTGGCATGTTCTTATGTTACTGTTTCTAGTGGTGACTGACAAAAGGATGACCATTCCCTTTGTTTTCTCTAGTTCTCAAAAACCATAATGCAAAGGTCAACTGTGCACGTTCAATTTTAATGCTGTAGCAATTTCATTTTTATGGGTGGAATTTCAAACCATCACCCGATTATTTAAAAAAAAAAAAGAGTTTTACCTCTGCTTTTAAGAAAGGAAGCATCCGATACAAGACTGGGGTTACCAGTTTAACCAGCACAAGATCAACCAAGGCCAAAACAGAAACTAAGCAAAAGAGAAACATTAGGCCTCTATAGGCATACACCAGACAAGAACTCCAAAACATCGCTACAGGCGCTAGATTTCGCCAACATCAGGGAGCTCCACCACGCTGGGCTTGAAGGTCTTCATCCATTGCATCACGCCCTCCACCACATGCCTGATGCGCTCCCGATCCACTTCCTTTAGCAGAATGATCATCACCAGATGATTATTCTTCTCTGTTTAGTTCAAGTTGGTACTTTTCTTCCTTAATGTTTGTTGTGGCGAGAGGATACTCCCTTCAGTTTCTTTATTTTTTTTTTCTATAAAATAATAATGCAGTTTTGATGCCAGCTAATGTCGAATCAACTTATTTTATGACAAACAAAAAAATCTTGGACACATTTGTAGGACAACGGTGACATAGTTGATGCCAAGATTTCAGAATCTTTAATTCTCTATACTGTGTTCTGAGTTACTTTATGCACTGTTTCATCCATATCAAATTAAATCCTGTGTTGTTTAGATAATGATGATGGAAGTCAAGGCACTTATTCGTAGGCTTATTTTTGCTCTGAAAGCTTTTTTTCAACATTGATAATTGTATGTATCCTAGCTAAGATTGTTTGATTGTGGTCTGTAACTGTAACCAGAAAGCACCACCACCACTGCAACAAAAATATATTTTAGTCCCAAGCAAGTTGGGATAGGCTGGAAATGAAACCCACCATCAGTCACCAACATGTTATGAACCTTAGTTCATTTGGGGAATTGGAGGATAACCATTGCCAGGAGGAAGGCCGGGCAAAGTCGGCATGGTGGGAGACTAGAGCATTTGGGGGAATTGGATTCGCGGCGAGGTTTTACCCCTCAGCGCCCTGTTGTTGAAGAAGGGGAATTGGGAGATAGAATTGTCTTGTTATTGCTTAATCCCCATGAGAGCTGGTACATGGATATATATATAGGCACTTGGCCTGCTAAATAAAGTGACTCCATAACTCCCCATAAATCCCCTAATTCTTGCCTTCCTTGCATGCTGATCTGCATGCTGCTCCTTGATTGCTGCTGGCGCCATATGGGCGTGGTCACCGCCCTTAAATCTTGCCTTCCCTGCATGCTGATCCGCAGCTGCTCCTTTGCTGACCAAATCTGGCTGCGGTAATTGCGCCCCCTCTGGACACCATGCAGCCGGTCACCATGCAACCCCTGGCTGCCCCACATGACACAACAAGAGGGAAAAAGAAGAGATATGGTCATAGTGTGTGCCCAGTGAAAATTGTGCATTCGATTCTTTTTTTTTACATGACGATCTTTGTTAAAAAAGGGCGTACCCAGTGCAGAGAGCTCCCGCTCTATGTGGGGTCTAGGGAAGGGTGTCAGTGGCAAGCCTTACCCTCGCCTGTGCAATGCGAGGAGACCGCAACTCGAACCCGGGACCTTCCGGTCACAGGCGGTAAGACTCTACCGCTTGCACCAGGCTCGCCCTTCACATGACGATCTTTGTCCTCAATAATTTTATCGCTAGAGTCTGCTTTCCTATATTTGTATTCATTAACTTTTTATCAACAACCTACATAAGCTTCTATCTGGGATATACTAAACTATAGTTGTATTTATTGTTGCTAACTGTGGTTTCTGTATTTTCTGTTAATATTAGGAAGCTAGAGCTCTCCTCGGGAGACTGGAATATCAGAGAGGCAATGTGGAAGCTGCTCTGCGAGTATTTGATGGAATTGACCTTCAAGCTGCTATTCAGCGCTTCCAACCATCTCTTTCTGAAAAACCACTCTCGAAGCGAAATAACAAATTACGGTCAGGTTCATCAAATTCAGGATCACAGCATGCTGCTAGCCTTGTTCTTGAAGCCATTTACTTGAAATCAATGTCTCTCCAAAAGTTGGGCAAGGCAATGGGTATGAATTGTTCATCTCACTATATAATTATATCAATTAGCCAATTAGGCTTATCTGACTTTCTGAAGCCATTGACTTGCAGAGGCTGCTAAACAGTGTAAAAGTGTCCTTGATGCTGTTGAAAGTATCTTCCAATGTGGCATACCTGGTGTTATGGTTGAACAAAAGCTGCACGAAACTGTCAGTAAATCTGTTGAGCTTCTCCCAGAACTTTGGAAGCAAGCTGGGGCCTATCAAGAAGCACTTGCTTCATACCGCCGTGCTCTTCTAAGTCAATGGAATCTCGATGATGAATGCTGCACAAGGATTCAGAAGAGATTTGCTGTTTTCTTGTTGTACGGTGGTGTAGAGGTGGCCCCCCCGAGCTTGGCTTCACAAACTGAAGGTTCATTTGTTCCTAGGAATAATTTGGAAGAGGCAATCCTATTGCTCATGATACTATTGAAGAAGTGGTTCCTTGGGAAGACACACTGGGATCCATCTGTTATGGAGCATTTAACTTTTGCATTGTCACTATGTGGCCAGACATCTATTCTTGCCAAGCACCTCGAAGAGGTTTTACCTGGAATATACCCTCGAACTGAGAGATGGTATAGTCTAGCGTTGTGCTATTTTGCAGCTTCTCATAATGAAACTGCATTAAACTTGTTGAGAAAATCTTTGAATAAGAACGAGAGTCCGAATGACATAATGGCCCTTCTGTTAGCTGCCAAGATATGCAGTTCCAGTTATCTTCTTTCTTCTGAGGGTGTAGAGTATGCAAAGAGAGCAGTCAAAGACGCTGAATCATCAGATGGCCATTTAAAGAGTGTGGCCCTCCATGTTCTGGGGAGTTGCCTGTCCAAGAAGTCTAAGGTTGCTTCATCTGATCACCAAAGATCTCTCTTGCAGACTGAGGCTTTGAAGTCACTTAATGAGGCAATTTCTCTTGACCATCACAACCCAGAATTAATATTTGACATGGGGATTGAGTATGCTGAGCAGCGGAACATGCATGCTGCCTTGAAATGTCTGAAGGAGTTCATTGATGCAACTGGTGGATCTGTCTCTAAAGGTTGGAGGTTGCTATCGTTGGTTCTTTCTGCACAACAAAGGTATTCGGAAGCTGAAGTTGTGACTGATGCGGCATTAGATGAGACCGCGAAGTGGGAACAAGGGCCATTGCTTAGAATAAGGGCTAAATTGAAGGTTGCTCAATCATTGCCCATGGAAGCAGTTGAAGCATATCGCACCCTTCTTGCTCTTGTTCAGGCACAACGAAAGGCTTATGGATCTGCCAAAAATGGCACAGAGGTTTGTCTTCTCAAATACTAAAGATCATTTTTTAGTTTGCACAGTGTTTTTATTTTAATGGGATGTTTGAGATTTCTGTGAACATGCTTGAAATCCGTATTTGCTTGTAAAAGAAGCTTTTGAGATTCTTAGATGTAAAAAGACTACCTCTTCCCTAAGGTGTCCAGAATTCCAGATTCTCGCACTGAAAAGTGTTATCCAAAAGATTTGTTCTTGAAACTGCATTTATGTTTGTCCAAAAGAGAGCTGTTTTGGTGTTTGTATTAACTGCTGAAGTGGACTAACATAGATGCACCCTATCTAGAGTCTAATTTCATCTAATTACATTTCTTATACCTTAACATATCTTCTTGATGTCTAATTCTATGTGAACACTCTGTCAGGATGACGAGGATAAAGTGAGCGAATTTGAAGTTTGGCAAGGTCTTGCCAACTTGTACTCTAGTCTTTCCTATTGGAGAGATGCAGAGATTTGCTTACAGAAGGCTAAAGCCCTCAAAACATATTCTGCAACAACCCTTCATGCAGAAGGTGAGGAAACTTTGTTACAACTCATGTTTCATTAGTGATGCCTATGCCTCTGGCTAATGGGGATGTACTTAGTTTGAAATGTATCGTTCATGTCTGCCTGTTTGTATATTTGTATGTTATCATAAATGGCTATTAAATAATAATTCATTTACAATGCATACTGTCCACCCTTTTTTTGACTTTTAATGCTCATATAGGCCAGATATTTGTAAGCCTGAGAAGTTGATTATATCTTGTGTTTGTTGTTGCATATATCTGATCCTGTGATTCCTCGCCTTTCCCCAGGTAACATACATGAGGTGCACGAGAAGACACAGGATGCGCTGGCTGCATACTTCAACGCCCTCTCTATGGAGGTAGAGCATGTCCCATCCAAGGTCTCTATCGGTGCCCTCCTCTGTAAACAAGGGCCCAAGTTCCTACCTGTGGCGAGGTGTTTCCTCTCAGATGCCCTAAGGCTCGAACCCACAAACCGAATGGCTTGGTTCTACCTGGGGGAGGTTCACAAGCAGGACGGCAGGCTAGCTGATGCCGCGGATTGCTTCCAGGCGGCCTCAATGCTTGAGGACTCGGACCCTGTAGAAAGTTTCAGATCACTCTGATGGGTCATCTGCAACAACATGAAGTTTCCTTTTTTGTCGGCTAATTTTCTCTTCTTCGACTTTCCCCATTTTCAAAACATAGCTGGGCAGAAACCAGGTGCCCAGCTATCTGTAACTTGTTGTATCTGCAGTTGCCAGTGTTTACCATGCACTGTTCTTGGAGACCAACAATGCTGAGTGGTATTATACGTACAAGATTCTTCAGCCGATAGCTCCATCAGGATCAGAGGCACTGAAACAGCTATGTAATGATATGAGCCATTGTTACATATATTACACAATATGATTATAACGAGTCATCAGCTAACTTAAAACCAGCGTTGCTGATATTGTAATGTTTTATTATTTTTGTTTCTGTTTTGTTCTTCAATTACCTCATGTGCTTCAGGGAACGAGTTTACATGAAAAGATGCTTGTTTGTAGAACGTACAGAGAATGATATCCTGAAAGTTCAGCGTTATAAGAGGAGTACTGAAAGCCTGAACATGCAAACACATCTATAGAATAAATTCACAATCTGAATTTTACAAGCTATAGAATAAATTCACGATCTGAATTTTACAAGATCAGTTACTTGAAGACAGCATACAAACAGTCAAGATCAGTTACTTGAAGACAGCATACAAACAGTCAACTAGTTAAGCACGGAAGAAGGGTACATGCAAAACCAAGATAATGCTATGATGCATATGCATCCGTGGGATTTAGACGCCTACGGACTCCACTTTCTTGGCGTGATCTTCCAGCCACGCCTGCTTCCACGTCCGAGTCACGACAAACTCGAATGGTATGCCGAGCTCCTCTAGGTCCTCCGGGTATATCGTCTCATCGGGCAGCGCCGACTTCTCCATCTCCAGCAGCATCTGCCGGAACTCCTCCCTTGCGGCTGCGCGCGCAAGCTCGGAGGAACGCGGAGGCGTGGGCGCGGCGGGTCGGCTCCCCAGCGTTGTCGCCCGAAGTAGCGGCGGGAGCCACCGCGGCGACGACGCCCCGCTGCCGGTCGAGGAACGCGGTGGCGCCGAAGCCTGGAGCGGCGGCGCGGGGAGCGAGGCTTCACATGGCGATCGAAAGCAGGGAAAGGAAGAAAGATAGGTGGTGGGCGGATGGATGGATGGATCGGCGACATGGGCGCCGTATTTATTACCCGGGCAGCGCGCACCGGCCGGCGAGCGGAACGCGGTTTCGAGGATGCCGCTGCTCCGACTCCGATAGGAGCCGGCCGGGGTTTTGGATCGCGAACGCATGCAAGAAGCTCGCGAGCTGGAACCAGGAAGCCTGTAGCCTGCAACCAACCGCCATGGTTTGGCGCGTGTCGACATTGACGATCGCACCGCCGCCGTGTGCTCAACGCTATGGTAATCAGAATCGGGGACGAATCCGATCGGTGAAACGAAAACGGAAATATAGAATGTCGGAAATGAAACAATTCGATCGAAAACACAGATATTTCAAATCAGAGAGCTCGAGAAACAATACTAAAACAAGAGTAAAATTTGATTTATCTCTCTGAACTAATCACCGAATTTACAATGCGTCCTCGAACTCTAATGCCAGATGACAGACACATTAATTTTCAAAACCAGGTAAAATACCCCCATCGATCATTTTAAAATGGGCTCTTGGGTGGTTTTGCTGCCTCCGGAGCGCACATGTCAGGTATTTTTTCTTTGTTTTTGGGAATCACAGTATAGACACTCGTACGTATACGTACACTGAACCCTATCAAAAAATAATAACTTTTTTTTTATATAAAGTTAGATAAATACAAACTACATATCAAAATTGTAGGGTTGATGCGATCTATAACTCTGTAGTTGACAATTTTTTTAATGAGATGTTTTAGTTGCTTAAATATTCGTTCGTTATCACATTTGAATTCTAATTTTTTAATTTTCAAATAACCTAGAAATAGAATGTTGACATGGTCTATACTAAATTTTTAGGCTCAATGCGATCTAAATTTGTTGTTCACAATTTTTTTTTGTTTGAGATCGATTAGATGCCTAGATATCCGTTTTTAAGTTCTCAGATCTTGAAATTTATATATTTTTTAAAAAATTTCAAATGACCTTGGATGTTTTTATTTTGCGATTACACAACACTCAGAACGAAAGCACACTCACATCTATGAATGCATGCACGCAAACCCTACACATATGAGCATCTTCGAAGATTGGGTCGTGAAATCTTTGAGATTGACGAAGTCACCACAGACGCCTCGCTATCGACGGAAATGTCGCCTACCACTGAAAACACAAATGCCGTTAAATCTGGACCTAAGGTGCTACTGAGGCTCTTATAACTACCAGGCTACATACCCTTTCGCAAATGACCTTGGATGTTAATGTGGTATATACCAAAGTTGTAACTCTAAATGGGATCTAAAAGTTTGGTTTGCAGTTGACAACATTTTTTCCAAGATCATTTAGATGCCCAAATATTTGGTTTAATTTCAAAGATTTTAAAATTCATTTTTTAAAATTTGTTGAACGAACTCGTACATTGACATGGTTTATACTAAAGTTATAGATCTCAATGCGATCAATAACTTTGAACTTGAACTTTTTTATTTGAGATTATTTAGAGGCAAATTCAAACTTTTAAAATTTCTAAACAACCTTGAATGAAGACATACTCTATATTGACTTTTTTTGTGTTTGAAGAGATCTGAAGCTTTCTAGTCCATTGAAGGGACCGTGACACCTAACAGGAGAATGAATTAGGCAACTTAAAATATATTTCTCAAACTATGGCCTCTAAAATTTGCCTAGTCAAAACTTATGCAATAAATAATCTATCTAATATGCAACTAAGATTTTGCTAGGTATATTATTATATCTATCGCAAATATTTATGCAACCTAGGTTCCAATCATATCAACTAACCTATCAATCTAAGCTTGGAAAGTAAGCACACAACCATGGTTGACGGTCCCACCGTAAGGGACTGGTTTGTGGGCCCGAGCCCCAAACCTTGTACCGCATGATCCGATGGCCACCTTTCACACGCATCCACACATTTCGATGCTGGCGATCCCACCATAGTGACCCGGTCCCACCATGAGGATCAGTAGCAACCCATTTCCTTCCCTTCGCCTTTGTTCTCCATGTCCTTTGTTCCAGGCTTCTTCGTCTTTGTGTCTTGGACTTCTAACTTCATTTTGTGGTATTCAAATATGCTCTTAAGGTCTTGCTTGAGGTGTTGATCATCCGGATCACTATTTTGCCTTGGTTGAAGTCCAATTTGCATCCTATTGAACTATACCAAATATACTAGCAAACAATATTAGTCCAAATAGTCATATTGATCATCAAACACCAAAATCCAAAATTAATGGCCTATAAGATCATTTCCATTGCATTCAAATTTTGTCATTTAGGACCCCAAATATTCAATAAAAGATGGCATAACTAAAAATAGAAGACATGTGTGACCCACGTGTCATGTTAGCCAACACCACAATCAAAACCACTGTGAACTATCCTGGGTGTAATTTATTTGTTTTGAAACAAGTTATCTGATATAAGAGATCAAGGGTGTTTTCTAAGTTTAGAATTTAGTGAGTTAGATCTGACTTTACCCATAAACAATACCAATTTGTGATATTTGTATTGTTACATATATCATATATTATACATAATATTTGTATGAGATTTCACTTAGCATATACCATAAACAAACATCAAATATTATTTTAAATTTTTATAGAATACCTAAAAAATATGAACTGCAAAGAAAATAGAAAAGAATCAATGGATGCCCAGGTTTTTTGGGCCACTATGCATAACACGCGCAGCTACATCCTAGCCCCCCCAAAAAAAAAAGTAGTCCATGTTGTAAGCAGTAGCGTGTTGCTCAAGTAAATTAGTGCTGTCTTTAGTTTAGTTTTTGGAAAATACTTTTGGTTTGTTAAAATAACGTCAACCAAACAGGTAGAATCTGAAGATGTTTTTTAGAAGCTGCTGCTTTAATTTTGTGTAGTGCAACTTTCGCAGCACCCTTAACCTTGTAGTTGTTTCAAGAGAGATAAAAAGAGAGATTATGTTTCATAGTTGTTTTAACCAAACACCTGTAGCTTTTCCACAAATATATAGAACTATAGATCGTGACAACTTTTCTATAGTTCACAACTGAACCAAGAAAACCCTAAGATAAGGCGTTTGGTTGGTGGAAATGTAACGGGATATGATTACACGGGTAATGAATTGCGTTATCATGCGTTTGTTTCAGCTACCTCGGTAAATGAGTGCCTCACAATCCGATATGGGCCAGTGCAAATCAGATACCGCTCAAAATCAAGTGTAATCGAATGTCGTTTAGGCTGTAGAGCAGTTGGGCTCACAGATATGCAGTCAAGGCAACTCCTGGCGTTCTGCATCTTCACATGGGCACATGAGCTGCTGAGCAAGCTCCACTGTCGAGGACGCGAGAGCAGCGAAGCTTTTTCGATTCCATTACCAGACTAATTAAACCAAACAAAAGTCGTGATTTGATACATCGGTTACGGTGCCACCATAATTTTATTTCATTATCGTTTGCATTTACATTTGTCAACCAAACAACACCTAATAGCCTGTTCGGTTGGCTGGTTCGTTTCGTGGCTGGTTCGTGAAGAAGTACTGCTAGCTGGTTTGTGTGAGAGAAAAATACTGTTCTGACTAGAAATTTACGATCGTTTACGACAAGCCACAGCCAAACGAACAGGCCGAGCCTCTTAGTCCTAAGTAGTCCATGCTGTGAGCACTGTGAGCAGTAGCAGTATACAAGGGAAAAGTTTTTTTTGCGACTTATACAAGGAAAAAGTTGGGAAAGTGAAACAGGACTTCTTGATAAAAAAAAATGAGAACAGGAAAAATGGCCAGGAGAAACATCCTACTGTTTTCGCTCTATGTTACTATGATAATGGAAACGTTGTCCGGTTGGGACGACTACTGTTTGTGTTTCTAGATTTACTGTTTGTGTTTCTAGATTTTCTTGTGGAAATAAAATCGCTCTCAACAAGGTTGTCTGTTATTCAACTGTTTCTTGATTTTATATGTGTTGATTGTGACCTAATGCAGTGAGGTCCCATGCCATGCATGGATGTCAAAGGATCGTGGGAGGTGCTGGGCAACCTATGTATTGGTGGCAAACTCTTGTCCTCGTATGGATCCTGGGTGGTTGGTTGTGGATCGGAGGTGTTGGCGAAAACCTTGCCAGTGTTGTCTAGTCGACGACGGTGACGCATTTAGATGTCGTTCCTCTTCTTAGAAGCATCGTCATGGCACTACACATACCCTCCTTATCACTAATCTCTAGGTGAAAATCTTGCCCCTGTTCTTTAGGTGGGCGATGACAATGCCTCTCGTTGTTACACCTCCTTTGAGGTGTTGTTTGTCTGGTCAGATAACTCCGTGGATAGCCCACGGTCCTTTCCTATGCAAGTTGGGTCTTCGTGTGGTCTTCTCCTAGATTGCTCCTTGCTATATCTTCACTATCGAGTTTCTGACCAAATCGCCACGGGTCACTCATTCTCGGAGTACAACCTAGGCAACCACTCCACACGTCGAAGGGTCTCGTAAGACTACAAAACCCTAGTGTACAAGAGATGGTGCATGCGGCACTGAAGGTATGTAGGTGTGCAAGCCTCACTAAACACTAGACCTAAACCTAGAGCTAGCAAGCGCTAAAATGGCCTCTAACTAGAATAAACACTTTGCAAAGCACTCTCGCTAATCACCTAATATTTCACTTTTGGTGTCTAAAGAAAAAAAATGGATGCGCCTCAACTCTCCACACACTCCCTCATCTCCAGCACACCTTTCTTGGATATTTGAAGGGGTATAAATAGCCTCAATACCAAGAACTAACCGTTACACAACTTTTCTGTGAGCATCGGAGCTTTCTGGTGGAAGAAACTAGCCTTTGGATGAATGGATGTCACCTTTACTTCCGGCGGTCATCGAAGTTCTAACACCAGAACTTTTCACTACCTAGTTTTCAGCATAATACACTTTTGTATTTTCGGCATAACTCTTTGCTCCGAGCTTCAATTTTGTTGATGTTGGACTTCACGAAAAGCTAATGAAGAGCTCTACAACTTTGAACTGATCTTTGTGTTCTGATGAGACTAGAAAAGTCACCAGAGTTCAGCACCATAGATTTCTGTTGCTCCTTTTCAATGCAACGCTTGTAGTTTAGGCGTAAGTTGTTACTCGGAACTAGGATTTTGATGACCTTGGACATCTTGGAAAGCTAATAATGAAGAGCTATATAACTTTGAGCTGATGTCAAATCAATTTGAGCAGATCCAAAATCATGAGACAAGACTAGTTCATTCATCTCTTTGTCTCGGGTTTGATTTCTTTTGATGTCTTGGGTGCTTTGCATGTCTTCTAAGGCCTTCAACACTTCCATTTGATCTACATTTGAGGTGTTGATTACTTTAATTTCATTATAGTCAATCCCAAGTCCATCCTTGCATCCATTGAACTAAAACCTTGTAATACTACTAAATAATTTTAGTCTCATTGACCATGATGTCATCCAATCACCAAAACACTTAATGACCCTTGCTAGGTGCCATTTTTCTTATAGCCGACCAAGGTGCAATAGAATGCATGATCGAGTTTAGGATAGATAGTGTGGCAGAACCTCCCAAAATAACATGCTTTCGGAGGCGCTCGTCTTCCACTAGACACTAAGCACCTCGAAAGTGAGCTACATTGGATAGTTCCGTCGAGCACACCCCAAGGGAGAACTCGAAACAATCCACGTTTTACATCCAGAATCGAATAATGAGTACGAGCTTACAATACTTAGTCCATTTCATACAACAAGAGTTTTTGGAAATTATTTATTACAATACCAGAGTTTAGAGTGCGATAATTAAATAGCTGAATAAAAATAAACATCTAGCGGAAACGATACAAGGATCCGTCTGTGCCCACCAGAAGAATTCTCCACACAAGAGCTACTCCTCAAGCTGCACCTGCAACAGGGATAAAATAAACCCTGAGTACACAATGTACTCACAAGACTTACTCGACTAGTGAGAATAGTTTCCGGACTCTCAAGGATATGATAGGCAATATGGGTTTGTTGTTTTCTTTTTATTTGCGGAAAACATTACTAATAGTTCATTCTTACAGTCAAGTTTTATTAGCAGTCATGATTACTTCATTAGCTAACCATTCTAGGTAAGCACTTGTTCTACTTTCAAGCAAAGGTTAAGCAATCATAACCATTTCAACATCTTTCATCTTTCAGTTTTTACTACGGTGCTAGACCATAGCCAAGTCGTACCATCTCACGGAAATAGCGATTCGTGAACCAATGTATCCCAGCTGGGTACCTCGAAACACATGCCCCGTTTGTACCCCAGACACAAACAAGATCAACCCATTCCACTCCTGTCACAGGGTCTAGGTCCCCGTCCAAACTTGAACTCCAAGCCCCCACACTTGAGACCCAGTCTTAATATGGTGCTTAGACCTTCACCTTTCTCGGCCTCCAATCAGTCGATCCGAAAAGAGCCAGAACCCACGACAAGAGCATAACGAGCCTTCCTGCTCCCATAAGCAAGTATGTGCTTAGGATAATAAGTCTGTGACCTGACTAATATCCACAGCAATGGGCGGTCCTCAATTGATACGGACAGGGAAAATAGTGTAACCAAGCTAAGCCCCGTGGCCGCGGGACACAACTCGTTACACCCACCAATAGCCATACCATATCCCTACCCAGTCTCGATTTTTCTTTCATCATTTTTATCATGAGAGTAATTATAATAATCACCTATTGTGAGTAACGGCAGGTTACTCACGCTACCGAAAACCTAAGCATAGCAGTTACTCGAACCTACACTAGTAAGACTTTTAGGATAGGTATATCTATGCATGTGGTTTCCATAAAATTTCTGTAACGTAAATGCACAACACATATATATACGGTGAATTATAAAATAGAGATTTTGCACCGGGGCTTGCCTTGGGAAGGTGCGGTGTTAGCTGAGTCAGTCAGTGGCAGCTCAAGGACCTCCTCCTTAACGAGAATCTTCTCCTCATACTCCTTGACGATTTCCTCAAACTCGTGATCGCCGGTGGTCACGATCTGCGCCTACTCTTTCTCTACAGCATGCGATGATGATGCAACACTTAGCATTTAGGCAACCACAACTCTTAAAATAAAAATACGCATACTAAGCTACTAAGATAGCTCTAATGACTAATATACTAAGCTAACTATCATTTTCATCAAGCAAAGTGTTGGGTTCAACTAACAAACCCTTAGCTTGGCAATTTAAGGATATATCTTTATTTCTACTAGTGATTTAATGTATATTGAAACAAAGAGCATTTAACTACCCTAATGCTTAGTCTATTCTAAAGCTACAAAAATTACAGTGAGCATATAATAATACAATGAAACTGTTGTAAAAATTTTAGGATCAAAACTATCATCAATTCACCACAAAAATTCCTATAATAATTAACTGAATATTATTAAGAATTCTCAAATGATTTAATAGCTCATAATATCAATACATATAAACATGAACTAAATGCACCAACAGATAGAGCACAATTTTAGGAACCTAACAAAATTTGTTTCACAATTTTTGGACACCTACATGATTTTATATTAATTACCAAAGATCAGCTCAAAAATTAAATTAGAAAACTATTTCTAATTCCTTAGAAAAACGAAAAGCAAATCTCCCGCACGACCCGACGCGCGCAGCGGCCCGCTAGCGCACCCCACGCAAGGCGGTCCGCGGCGGGAGAGTCCCGCGCCTGTTGGTGCTTTTGCGAAAGAGGCCTCGAACTTCTCCTAAATCACAACTAAGTGCTAACACTATTTTTCCCTCTCTCAGACCTTCTCACTTAACCCCCCGTCCTTTCCCTAATTCACCCGCGCATACCCCCGGCGGCTCAGTGCACGTCGGCGAGGCGGACGGCGACACAACACGACCACGCTGGGCACAAGAGGCTTGCGCTAGCCCGTCGGTCGGGCCGACCTTCGACTACGACCAACCGTCTACACCAAGCAGCAACACGAGGCGGCAGGATGCGCTGGAGCGAGCTGCAGCGACGCGCGGCCGTCCGTGACGGTGGCGCGGCTGCCCCAGCGAACCCGAGCACCTAAGAACCTAACTAGCTAGCGAGGGAGCATCAGTAGACTACTGTGGGCCTAGCCAAGGTGACGATTTGGGTGGAGGATGGCGGAGGAGGTGTGGCCACGTGCGGTCGAGCCGTGCAGCGGCGCACCGTGGTGGCGCGGTCGCGTCAGCGGCGATGGGGAGGCAGTAGCGGTTCCACTAGCATGCGCAAGGTGGAGAGGGAGGCAAGGCGAAGCTAGTGGTGCAGGTGAATTGGGTCGGGAGGGATGGTAGGAGGGCTGTCCTCGTCCATGATCGGACGAGACCTTATCGGCACGGCGGCCGGAAAAGCGCCAAATTAAAGCTTGGCAGTGCCTTCTTCTTGGCTGGGTGGGGTCGGGCAGCAAGAGAACTTGATGGTGAAGCCACAGACGTGCTGAATTAAATGGAAGTGATCACTTGGTGGTCAATTGGATGGCGTGGCTCGACGGCGGCAACAGAGGGAGAGAGAGATGAGGCGGCAAGTGGACTTGTCTTGGTCTCGCCTTGGTGGGACGTGGCTGGCGTGATCTAGGTGCGACCGCAGTGCCATAAATGACAAGGCGACGATGAGCTCAACCACGTGCGCGCGGTTGTGGCGGCATCGAACTGGGTCGACAGAGGTGCAGAGGGAGGCGTGAACATGACGGCGAGGCGAAGACACCGGTAGCAGTTGCGTCGTGGCGCGGGGTGGATCGGCGGTGCGGCAGTCATGACGACGCGAAGCGCAGCTGTGGCGTCGCCCGGCCGTCTGGCGGAAGATGGCTCCCGCGGCAGAGCCGATGGCGGCTGTAAGCGATCGCAATGAACCGCTGGCGGCAAAGACGCGTGCTGCAGAGCAGAGCGAGCAGGTGTGGCGATGTCGTGCCCCCGAGACGTGGTGACCGCGCTCACTCAGTGAACTAGCCCGAAATCACGTTTTGCACGAATTTTAAAGCACCTGTACAAACTAAATGGTTGCTCTGGAACCTAAACCATCTTCACCATGCTCCAGAGGGGATATGAGGCTACCAACCCGAGCTAAAACACGACACCACCTCCAAACTCGATTTCACAAAATAAATCACCAAACATTGCATTGTCTAGCTGTCAACATACTTGAAAATATTCCAAATTTTGGAGCTGAACTTGATTCCAAATTGCATTTCTAGGCTATTAGAAATGTTGGCTAGCACTATTATTTTTCCACAGCAAGTATTTCATTGTCATCTACAAAGTTCATATTCCAAACTTTATTTAGCGCGCACGTATATGTTGTATAGCATTTTTGTTTGATAAAAATTAATTTTAAACCCTAATTGATACATATGAGTTATGGAATAGCTTATCATTTAACATTTTTATTGATCATTTGAAGTTACAAAAATGTTATCTACACATTCCATCACATACATTATCATATAAGCATGATGCTCATGACATGATTTAGTAGTTTGTTTAGGACGTAACACTGAGGGTGTTACAGATAGCCATAGTAAGAGGGCAACTCCAAAGCTAATGTGGTTCTCCAGTGCCACTAGCTAAGAACTAACCTTGCATATGCATTAGACCTAGTGACATGGTGAGCAAGCAAGTGAAATACTTTGAAAAGATATTTTGAAATTCTAACTCTATGCTAAAGGTGTTGGTGTTCAAATGGAACACATTTGTAGTTAGCACACTTGCAAAATGGTTGAAAGAGGCACATAGTGAGGTGGATTTGCACTCAATTGAACTGTCCGGTGGAAGTGAAATACTTTGAAAAGATATTTTAAAATTCTAACTCTATGCTAAAGGTGTTGGTGTTCAAATGGAACACATTTGAAGTTAGCACACTTGCAAAATGGTTGAGAGAGGCACATAGTGAGGTGGATTTGCACTCATGAGAACTGTCCGGTGGACACTAGGAGGGTGCACCGAAGTTAAGGTGCCAATAAGGCAGCCGTGAACTTGTCTCTGTACTCAATGTTTATACTCATCGGAGTTCTCCATTAGTGCATCATACTGTGCACCAGAGAGAGTCTAGTGAGGGTCAAAGAGGGATGAAGGGGCCACTAGAAATGTTCGGTGAGCCCACTGGAGTCACCAGAGTGTTAGAGCAGTGCTACTATTTGCTGAAGTTTGTGTGCTACCATGTTACCTTCTGGTGCTCAATGGAAGTGATGCACCAGAGTTTGGCTACAATCAATTGATAGCACCTAGTTCAGAGCGGCAGAACTGACAAGAGTCTTCGGTGTGGGCACCAAAAGTTCCACCAGAGAGTCACTCTAGAGTCTAGAGAGTATTTTTAGCGCAAGGTTGGGCCGTTGTGCTGATTGGAACTTTCGGTGGTTGCATCGGAGATGTCACCGGAGTAATCAACATTAACGACTAGTTTCTTAGCCATTGAAATTCGACCGTTGGAGAACTCTAGATAGGTGGTTTGCTTGGGCATTTCACCTCTCTTGGACCCCTTGGTTGATACCTACACGCATTAGAGCTTTAGATAACCACTCCACTCACCTTGCTTACTTGAGATCTCATTTGAGTGAGATTAGGGGTGATCTAGTGCATTTTCATTGAGAGTTTGCATCTAGTGGCACTAGTTGAGCATGTTCCTGTGGAGTTATTATGGTTACTCTTGGAGGTTACCACCTCCTGCATGGCTTGGAGGCTGTCGACACCGTCGAGCACCGCTTGGACATCATCACGAAGAGGAACTCTAGTGGATTGCTAGGTTTGTAGAGAAGCGACAGTCCTTGGAAACGACACAATGGGACGTATGTTGCGGGCAAGCAAATAAACTTTGGGGAAAAACCATATAGTGTGTACTTGTCCCTTTTGGTTTGTGACCCATTAAAAAATTGTACTTTCATTTGATTGTCTTGTGATTATGTAGTTGCTAGGAGTAGCTGCCTAGTTGAGTAACTTGTTCGAGTAACTTCAACTAGTTGTTTCTTGTGCTAGAGTAATTGATTAAAGTAGTCTTCTTGAATAGCTAGTTTGTTTGTTTTGCTTACTAGTTTGTGTAGGAGTTGCTTGCCCCTAGCTTAGTTTGCAACTAGAACTGTGTAGGAGGCTTGCTCTGGGTGATAAGCTATAGGCACGTAGTGTTTATTGGGAATCACCTTTGTTACTAACTTGTGTTAAGTGTTTGCAATCTGATACGATGGCTCTGTTGCAGCCTTAGATTGCAACGTCGTGCTCCTCTTTGCTGCCAATGACACCGCAAGTGCATCTGATCATCATGGCATTGGCGGGTACTTCTTCTAGATCAGGGGAGTGGTGTGGGCCGACGAGCTCCACGTCCATCTGGGCTTGCAGTGCCGGCAGTGCAAGGTTGACGTCGCGACCACGCTTCTGAGATAGGGCAGCAGGCAGGTCGATGCTGATGCTATGGGTCACTAGAGCGACCACGGCGACTCCACGACGCCAGTCGAGAAATGCGGTGGCGACGCCCATGCCAAGAGCAGCGACACAAGGAGCGAGGCTACACATGGCGAGGCAGCAAGCGATTGATTGAGCAAAGATCTTGCCGAGATCGAAACTAGCGAGCAGAGGAAGAGAGAGGACTGGTGGCTAGATCGGATGGATGGGTGGCAAGAGATGGGTGCCATCCACCATATTTATTACCCGACAAGCATCTCCGTCTTGGAGTTAGACTCGACCATTGGGACAAGTTTTTCAAGGATGCGGCTATGATTGGAGCCAGGGCCTGCTTGGATGCATTGCAAGAAGTGCAAACTGCAAGTCTAGAACCGGTGAACAGCTATGGACCCATGGTTTCGTCGCCTCCTCTGAATGCCATGCCACCATGAGGTTGTTATCTTCTTGTGGAGAGAGTATGCCGAGCTCTGGCGCTATCCAGCCAAGATCGATGATTAAGATCAACTCCTTCAGGTTTCATATAGTAATTATAGCACAATAATAAAGTAAATAGAGTAATTGTGTCCTCCTACCACCTATTTTGGCCGATGTATACATGTCCGTTAGCAGATGTATACGCTTGAAAGGCCACACGAATCTTGAAGCAGACTGAACAGCCTATATAATTCGACAAATACAACTCAACAAAGTCAGTTAGTAAAAATCTAGAAAATATCAAATAAATATCTCGCATTGCCTTAGTAGGCAACCTCCTCGATATAGGATGACACTATTGATAGACCACTATTGACTAAGCAAAATTGATCCCGAATTACACAACCAACGAGTTGGGGTTGCTCAAGTATAAACCATTACATCTATTTTGCATTGTTCATGATAATTGAATTTAGGCTTCGTTTATTACATGAGTAATACATTACATCAAGCACAAGTTAATTTTCATGTCATGTACGTGTTCACTACGGGAAACCGGCGATTTGCCGAGTGTCGGAGTCTTTGCCGAGTGTATTTTATCGGGCACTCGGCAAAGACCGTGTTTGCCGAGTGCCAAATAAAAAACACTCGGCAAACAAAAACACATGGCAAAATACGTCTTTGCCGAGTTTTTTTTTTCTGGCACTCGACAAAGATGTATTTTGCCGAGTGCTATTTTTTGGCACACGGCAAAATACGTCTTTGCCGAGTGTTTTTTTCTGGCACTCGGCAAAGATGTATTTTGCCGAGTGCCTTTGTTTTGGCACTCGGCAAATAGGCTTTTTGCCGTGTGCATTTTTTTTTGGCCCTCGGCAAATCAGTTTTCGAAGCAATTTTTGAGGCCCTAAATGAATTCAAATGAAAAACTTTTCAACTACAAAGTTGTATAACTTCTCAAGATCTACAAAGTTTATTTTGGTCATTTCTTCATTTGACAAAGCGACAATAACGTTGTTCATAAAATCTACATCTCTCATATTAGTTTCATGAAAGTAGAAGACAAATATATAAGATTTGTGAACAATGTTACTACCACTATGTTGGATGAACAAATGACCAAAATAAACTTTGTAGATCTTGATAAGTTATGAAATTTTGTAGTTGGCAACATTTTGATTTGAAATCATCTTGTCATGCAAAAACGACGTTTGAATTTGAAAATTTTAAAATTTGAATTTTTCAAACAACCTCGGATGGAAAAACTTCCTAAATGAAAATTTTAGATCTCCAAAAGTTATGAAACTATGTAGTTGACAACTTTTTGATTTGAAATCATCTTATCATGCAAAACTACGTTTGAATCTCTCAAATTTAAAATTCAAAATTTTTAAACGACCTCGGATGGAAAAACTTACTAAATGAAAATTCTAGATCTCAAAAAGTTATGAAACTTTGTAGTTGACCACCTTTTGATTTGAATTCATTTAGTGCCTCAAACAAGCAATTTACTCTAAGTTTGCCGAGTGCCTTTTTTCTAGCACTCGGCAAAGCCGTATTTTGCTGAGTGCCTATGTTTTGGCACTCGGCAAAGAGGCATTTTGCCGTGTGCATTTTTTTGCCCTCGGCAAATCAGTTTTTCGAATCAATTTTTGAGGCCCTAAATGAATTCAAATGAAAAACTTTTCAACTACAAAGTTGTATAACTTCTTAAGATCTACAAAGTTTATTTTGGTCATTTCTTCATTTGACAGAGCGACAATAACGTTGTTCATAAAATATATATGTCTCATATTAGTTTCATGAAAGTAGAAGAGAGATATATATGATTTGTGAACAATATTACTATTACTATGTCGGATGAACAAATGACCAAAATAAACTTTGTAGATCTTGAGAAGTTATGAAATTTTGTAGTTGGCAACATTTTGATTTGAAATCATTTTGTCATGCAAAAACGATGTTTGAATTTGAAAATTTTAAAATTTGAATTTTTCAAAAGACCTCGGATGGAAAAACTTCCTAAATAAAAATTGTAGATCTCGAAAAGTTATGAAACATTGTAGTTGGCAACTTTTTGATTTGAAAACATCTTGTCATGCAAAACTGCGTTTGAATTTCCAAATTTTAAAATTCAAATTTTGTAAACGACCTCGAATGGAAAAACTTCCTAAACTAAAAGTGTAGATCTCGAAAAGTTATGAAACTTGTAGTTCACAACTTTTTTATTTGAATTCGTTTAGGGCCTCAAACAAACAATTTACACTCGGATTAGTATAATATATTAGGAACTAAAACGGAATCCAGACACAAGTGACGTGGTGTGGTGTAGTGGTAGAGGAGGTTTGCGCAATGGAAGGTCTCGAGTTCGAATCCCGTCGGGTCACAGAGCCGTGAAATTTACGCGAAAAAAGCCGGAGATGGATGGGCGCTGACCGGTGGGGGCCTCCACCAATTAAAACAAATTTTCCATTTTTTTTGGGTAAAAATTCCCATTTTTCGGGTTTTTTTTGGTTCCAACTTTGCCGAGTGTCGGGCACTCGGCAAAGGCTTTGCCGAGTGTCGATTTTTGGCACTCGGCAAAGAAATTTTTGCCAACAAAGTCTTTGCCGAGAGACCTTTGCCGAGTGCGGCACTCGGCAAAGCCTTTGCCGAGTGCTTGGCTGGCTTTGCCGAGTGCCCCCAGCACTCGGCAAAGAGGGCGTCTGCAGTTGTGGTTGGTCCCTTGGACCAAACTAAGAGAGAAGAGAGTGAACATGTAGCAAGTGAATAAGTCACCTAAGATAGCCAAAAACCATGCCCTTGCTCCCCTTTTATATGGGAGGAAGGATGTGGTCTTTTTGGTTTCTTTCTTTGGTGGGGTTTATAACTACAAACGAGCCCCTTGTAATTCACAAACAACCTCCTAAACTAGTAATCAAGCCATTTTATAGACTAAGGGGGTCTCTAACTTGTGACATAGTCCCTACATAACCGATGTTGCACTCCATGGAGATTGAGGAGAAAAAGTGAAGTCCTCGTGAGGGTAGCCAATTTCATTAAACATTGCTATAATAGTGTTGTAATACATGGATTTTTAAGGATGTTGGTAAATGTAGTTCGGGGCATGGATGATTATGGGATTTTGGATAGTGACCACGAGGTGGCTTGTGCTTCCTTTTATTTCTTATCTTATTATTGATTACTATGAATAACCTGATCTCGTGCCATTTTTTAACCTTTGTCATCCCCTATTGCGCATATTTATTTTTTCCTTAACATTATTACTTTTGTACAATTTGATCATTTAAAATTTATGATGTCTTAAAAGACCTTGAATAGCAAACTGAGAAGAGCAGATTATAACATACATATACAAAGGCCACCGCTAATTACGCCTTACCATCACTGTTTTATTTATATTATGTGCATTTCTAAAAATGTGATATCTCTATTGAGCCTATTTTTCTAGTACAATAGGAAATGACACGTTGAAAAAGAGAGCACATGAAATCACGAGGACCACCTTTGCTCCTCAAACTCCATGGAGTGTGATGTCGATAACCTAATACTTTACTTCTGTCTATATTATTCAGACAATAAATGAAGGAAGTCTATATTGAGTTATCACAAATAGCACAAAACATATATAATAGCTTATTCCTCAGCAACTTCAACTCGCAGGTCGTGTAATTCAACGTCAATGTTGCTCAGCCAATAATAGTCCATCATCAGGGGTGCAATCATTATCAGACCTCCAACCAGGTTCAGCATGGGTAGTCCCAGTGTCTATTTGCAATTCTCAAATAAACACTAATCACATTCATCTTCTCATTGATATGTAGAAGCACAAACTTTGAACTATTTTGTTCAAATTGTCACATATTTGTACTTCTCAGCCATCTCTTTAAAAAGAGAAACCTAAGCAACAAGTGAGACAAAAATAGTTTGTTAAGTTAGTTACTAATGTATTGGGTCTAAAGGTGTGATAACATGTTTGATAGTCGTTCTATCCACGTAGTTATTGCAAACAAAAATGGCATAAATTTTGTGAGCACCAAACCGTAACTCAAAAACATATTTTCGAGGATCAAATCCTAACTCAAACAAACAGATTTTGTAAAGTGCAGCTAGCTTACATTACTGCAAGCACAAGTTAATATATATAATTGTCATGTCATGTGTTGGTCCTTGGACCAAACTAAGAGAGAAGAGAAGAGAGTGAAAATGGAGCAAGTGAATAAGTGGTCTAAGATACCCAAACCTTGTCCTTGCTCCTGTTTTATATGGGAGGAAGGATGTGGTCTTTTTTATTTCTTCCTTTGGTGGGGTTTACAATTACAAACGAGCCCTTATAATTCACAAACAACCTCCTAAACTAGTCATCAAGCCATTTTATAGGCTAAGGGTGTCTTTAAGTATGACACACTCCCAACACAATCGATGTTGCACTCCATGAAGTTTGAGGAGCAAAAGTGAAGTCCTCGTGAGGGGAGACAGTGTGGTGAAACACATCATGCCCGTGGAAACCCTTTATTGCATTTAGACAATAGTGTTGTAATACATGGAATTTTAAGGATGCTGGTAAATGTAGTTCGGGGCATAGATGATTATGGGATTTTGGATAGTGACCACGAGGTGGAATGCGCTTCCTTTTATTTCTTATCTTATTGTTAGTTACTCTGAATAACCTGATCTCATGTGCTATTTTTGAACCTTAGTCATTCCCTATTGCGTTCACAATAAGAACATCAAACTCCTTAAAGTTTAGCCTATTGCTTGCCCTGCTTAGCATCCTGTTTAACTCAGCCAAGTGTAGATAAACACGAAGTAAGTTTATTTGTTATTATCCAAGTTGGGATTTGAGGTCCATGAGAAGTCGATGTGTGTTCTTAGAGGATGACTTTTTCGTTTCATGCATGGCTTATATTGAAGCTGTTATGTTCAAGAGTTTGAGAGATCGTGGCAGACCAACCTAGGTTCTGGCACAAAATCTAATCCTCCTTCCGCCACCACCTTCTACAAGACCAGTATAGATGGAACCCCTACCCCTATATTATTACCTCCCGAGTCCCTCCTTAGAGTGTTGTATCCATGTGTCAGTGTTTCGAATAAACACCAACTAGTAAATTTATATTTGTTGCGCGTTAGGCCCGGATGGTGTGCTAAAGGACACAAGGTTTATACTGGTTCGGGCAGAATGTCCCTATGTCCAGTCTGCTGCTGCTCGTGTTATTAGCACCGAAAATGGTTCGTAGTAGGGGGTACAAACGGTCGAGAGAGGGACGGGTCCTAAGTCTCTGATGGAAGGGTCGAAAGGATGCCAAGAGCTCTGTTGCTGCTTGGCTGTGTGTTGTATGATGTGTCGTGTATGAAAATCGATCCGTCCCCTTAGCGGGGTGTCCTGCCCTCCTTTTATAGACCAAGGGGGAGCAGGGGTTACAGATGGGAGAAAGAGGAAAAAACCAAAGGTAGAGACCGTCCTTCGAAGGTGCTGGGTCTTTCTTTTCCCTTGAGCCTGTCCTGCTGACCTGGCAGACCATGCCAAGGATAGCACGTTCGTTGATCCTGACATGGCCGTGTTCTGGCTTTGCTTCAGCAAGTGGTTACGTCCCATCCCACTCCGGCGGACAGTGCGGCGTGCTGGGGTGCCGAGCCATGATCCTACGGAGAGCAGGCGGGGAAGTGACTATACGTCCATAACTGTAGATGATGTGAGTTCTCTCTTGGATTGTAGTGGTTGTCGTATGCTTATGTCAGGATCCATGTCCGAGGGCTGATGGCGGCGCCCACAACACTGTAAGACAAAAGTCGGCGCCTACAACCTTTGTTTGGGCTCGCCATGCCCGGAAGGGCTTAAAGCGCCCGTCCGTCAGATCTCGACGGTACTTTCCCTCTGAGCGCGCAGGCATGGTCCTCGGCATCGCGGTTGACTCGAATGTCCTGTCTTACCCTGTGCCCGTTATTATGAAGGAGCAGGGTGCAGTCGCCGGGTGAGGCAGAGCCAGCCCTCAACCGTCGGTTGAGGCGGAGTTTGCCCCTAGACATCGGGCGAGTAGGAGTTCCGCCTCAAGCGCCGAAGCGAGGTGAGTTTGCCCCAGGACGCCCGGGAGGCGAAGTCCAGTCCACAGGGGGTCGAGGCGGAGTCCAGCCCTCGTGGGTGGGCGAGGCGCGCCAACCTCCGGTCGTATGGGCAAGAAGCGCGATTGCGTTTTTTATGCGCTTGAGAGCATCAACGTTTGATGGTTATTAGCTCCACCTCATTGGGTACCCCAGTATTAGGTTCCCGACACCATGGTTCCATGTGGGTTCATCAGGGTCCGATGCATCCCATGTAGTCATGTCACGTCTCATTGGCACTGCACATGCATATAGGAGACCAGTGAATACAAATTAGGCCCTCTTTAATTTGGCAGAAATTTGGCTTCTCCAAAAAGGGCAAAGCTAGGTAAAACCACAATTTTGTGGCTTTGGCTTCTAGTCCAAAATGGCTTCAACTTCACCACTTTTTGCCCGGTTTTGGATTCACTAACCGTTTTCGCATGCATGTGAGAGTTTGGCCATTTTTCTCCAAAAAGCCACAAAAACCACTATGGAGCCCCTCTAGAAGTCGTGCCAAAGAGGACATTACAGGCTAACTTAAGCTTCCGTGTGATAGGAGGCTTTGAACTTAGTAGGAAGAGCTAGCACACTGGCAACTGTGTAGAAAGCTTAAGGCTTAGAATGTTCTGCATATATCACTTCGCATGCCGTCTGCAAAGCTTGCAAGTTCTGCCCTAATCATCTTCATGTTAAGTCGACGCCATACTTGCTTTCCATACTTGCATTTTAGGAACAGATGTCCCCCATCCTCATCAAGCCCATTGCAAATGGAGCATCTGGTGTCAACATCCATCCCCCTTTTCTTTAGGTTACAACATAAAGCTAGAGAGTTAGTTTGATCCAATCACCAGGCAAAGTGCTTGATTCTATTCAGACTGACATTAAAGCCTCCAAATTTTCTCCAATATATTTAAGAGGTTTCTTTTTGGTGCAAATCTAGTAGCTCCCATCATTTTCAAATAGTCATAACAAATGTATAACAATAATTGGTAACACTATTGGAAATTGTTGGGTGCACTGCCTAAAATAAAGAAACATTTTGTATGGAGGGAACATGAGTTTTTTTTATCAACTATCAATAACTAACAATTTTGTAGCAATAATAATATGAGATTAGTATTACTAAGTTTTATGTACTTTTGTGATACCCCTCCATCTAAAAATGTATGACATGTAAGGATCTAAAAAGTCAAACGTTGTAAACTTTGATCATCAGTTACTCATAATATATGTATGTCTAGTGCACAAAAAACACATCAATAGATTTATATTTCACGTGTCTTTTAATTAGACATTTGTTTTTGCTATAATTAATAATACAATGTGTCGGGTTCATAAACCCGGGGTCCCTCATGGATCAGCTTCCCTACAAAGGTTCGGCCCAGCAGACGAACGCTGCGAACGAACGCATAGCTCTTGGGCCGGCCCAAGAGCCCAAATGATAGGCCAGAAGGGCGATCCAAATCTCCGACCGGAGGACCTGGCCAAGGAGGAACGGTGCCCGCTTCAGACTCCGGCCCACCTCTTCGACTAGAGCGCTAGCTTCGGTCTCCAGCCCGCCTTCGGACGGCCTCTCCGACCGGAAGGCCTGGTCAAACGCCGCTTTTGACTCCGACCCACGTCTCCGACCGGGGATGCGCCAAACCCCTGCTCATTGCTCTTCTCCGACTAGCGCGATCAGAGCCGACTGAGACCAACCGACCAGGGACGTCCACTCGGTAAGGACCAGGAAACGGACGAAGAAAGTAAGGCAGGGCGCACAAGTCAAACCTCAATACCGGGGACCGTACCCTGTACACCTGCAGAAACAGTACTATGCGACCTCCCTGGCACGATAGAACCCAAGCAGTGTTGTAGGCGTTGACATTTTCCCTACAGTATTGTGGGCTCCATTAACTCCCATACAGTAAGGCTCCCCCACATGCCTCTGGGCATCAACAGTGTTGTGGGCGCCGGCATTTACCGTACCAGGTGAATATGGTAAAATCCCTTGCATGCCACCGGGTATCAACAGTGTGGCAGGCGCCGTCGTCTGCCATACCCGAAGAAGACAAAATAACCTCCCACGTGCATCTAACATTCAACAGTATTGTGGGCGCCTACCATCATCCTGTACCCGCCGGCGTGGGCTACAAGGCTTAGTAGCATACGTACTACCTCCCTCTCACTTGTAAAGCTATCCCTTTCATCTATAAAAGGGGATGCGCTCTCTCCCAAAAGACTCAGTTGATTCAGATTAATTAGATGGATCAAGTTCACTAGTACACAACAACAGAACCACTAGATTCAAACCACAAGCACACGCTCGAACACTTAGCTCATAGCGGGGCTCCCGTCACTCTCGGCCCTTCCGACTGGAGTCCGACCGGACCTCTTGTACCCCCCATCTTTCTCCTTCTCGTTTGTAACCCCAGTGCAAACTTCGAGCACCTGGGCTCAGGAATAAAGTCACCGACCGACTCAAATTAGACGTAGGGCACATTGCCTGAACCAGTATAAACCCTGTGTCATTGAGTGCTAGGCCACCTTCGATCACAACATACGACAAAACTACAAATATTTACGTGTTGGTCAGTTTCTGCACCGATAGTTGGCGCTGTCCGTGGGGAAGACGCTATACGTTCAACACTTTTTGGTCATGGGATGACCCACTCTTCCGCCACTCACTTCGGCTCACTGGAGTTTCCTGCACTCCCACCTGTTGGGATGTAGGTTCCACCTATCTTCGAGCCGTCCCAGTCTTTCCTCTTCGGAAGCCTGGACTTCGTCGCCGACCGGCTCGGCGTACTACACCTCCACGAGGAGGCACTCGCTCTGGCGCCCGTCGGAGGGATGCCCTCCATCGGCTCTGGGACACATGACGACTTCAACGACAAGGCATCTACGCTTCATTCCGAGCAAACTCTTTGCTCAAACCCCGCTGTGAGAAATGTACATACTATTATTAACTTGTTATTTACTATCTTCCATCAATTATCCGGAGGGACCACGTTGTCGTACCGCAACCACCGCACGACCGGTTCCCCTATGGCCTCGCGTCCTCCGTGGACGTGTATGCCCGGGGGCTTCAAAAAATGCTGACGCCGCCCCCTTTCACATCCGAATTCGTGGGGATGGCGAGCTGTGCTCCCACCTGTTTCTACGAACTCCTGGATGACGAGGTTGAGAGTGACAGCTCCAGCATCAGCGACGTGGCACCTAGCCACCAACCGTCCTAGGAATGCGCTATGGCGGATGCTCCGGGGCAACCACCGATAGTTGCGGAGTCTGTGCAGACTCACACCCCTCCGGACCCACGCGCGGGGCCCCTCGTTCTTATGCAAGGGCACGCCATGGAGCTACGACAACGGTGGCAGAACCATCCGCTGCCTGCGCCGGCACGCTTGGTACAACACGTTGCGCCCCATGCGCATGACCCGGCCGGCGACGCTCGGTGTCGCGCCCGCCAGGTATAGCTCGACATCATAAACGAGGGGAACAACCCCACAATTCGCTCAGGCTAGCCAGAACATTGCCACTGCAGCAATGCTTCTGCACGGCGTTCCCGAGCCCGTCGACCCCCAGGAGCGGGCGGTCTACCGGAACCTCTGGGCGCTGGTAGAAGCTGCCGCCGTTCAACAAGCGAAAAGCTCCGTATCGCGACTCCGACACACGCCTTCTCTCCCCACTGGGGGAGTGGGGACGCGCCAGACGGATCGCTCCATCCGCTCACCGCTACAGCCGCCAAGCGCAGCTCGGGAGGTAGCGGCTACGCCACGGTCTGACCTGGCTCCTGCTCCACACCGACTATTGGTACACGAGCGGCCTGGTTCGCACCAAGATGCTCGCACCGTCATCAGCAACCGGCATCACGCCCGGCACAATGATGATGTCCACCGAGCGGCGGTGAGGGCAGGCGACATGGGCCCCGGCTGAACCATCGAGGGGAGCGGTGAAACGTGCCCCAGGCATGGTTGCCGGCTAGACGACCGGAGTCCTAGCCCCGAGGGCCCGGGACCACGAGCCTTTGGCCGGCGTATCCGGAGAGCACCGTTCCCGCAACGCTTCCGACTGCCCACCAACATAGCTAAGTACACCGGGGAGACAAACCCTGGTATTTGGCTCGAAGATTTCTGGCTCGCCTGCTAAGCCGGGGGGGGGGGTGGATGATGACCTTTTCATCATTCAGTATCTCCCCATCTGCATAGGGGAACATGTTCGAGCATGGCTTGAATTCCTCTCGCATGACAGCATGCGCGACTGGGCGGACCTCAAGAGGGTCTTTGTCGGAAATTTCTAGGGGATGTATGTCCGCCCTGGTAATTCCTAGGACCTCAAGAGCAGCCAACAGGAGCCCAGCGAGTCCCTGCGGGATTACATCCATAGGTTCTCCCAACGATGCTACTCCCTCCCTGATGTCGTCGATGAGGACGTCATCAGCGCATTCCTCTCTAGGACGGCCTGCGAGTCCCTGATCCACAAGCTTGGCTACCTGAAGCCCCGTACCACCCGCGACCTGCTCGACGTCGCCACTAACCACGCCTCTAGCGAGGAGGCAGTCGGAGTGGTCTTCAATGGAGGCTGGGACAAAGGCAAGGCCAAGCGCATGGACCAAGACGAGGGCCCCTCCACACAGAGGGGCAAGAAGAACAAGAAGGACCGGCGTAGACCGGACAACACCGCGTTGGTCACCGCAACTGACCGCATAGGCAAGCAGCCCCAACAGGGCCTTCTTGACCACTTCAACAAACTCAAAGATAGCCCATGCACCAATCATGTCTACCCCATCAAACACCTCTACAAGGATTGCGAGCTCCTCAAACATTTCCTTCGATAGGCCGACGGGCCGAAAGAAGGGGACGGTAAAGAGGCAGCAGCCAAGAAAGGAGGCACGAAGGGCAAGGATGGAGATGGCTTCCCTGACCCTGAGGAATGCATCATGATCTTCAGTGGATCCGATGCCATCTGGACCAAATGCCAGCACAAGGTGTGTTATATGCAACATGGGCCCCATACGCAACGTCAAGGGCGTGCAAAGGCTCACCGACTGTTTGGCTACCCTAAGCCGATTCATCTCCTGGCTCGGCGAACGGGGGATGCCACTCTACAAGCTCCTCAAAAAGACAGACACCTTCATCTAGACTGAGGAAGCTTAGCAGGCTCTGGAGAGCCTCAAAGCATCCCTAACGTCGGCCCCGATCCTCGTCGCTCCTGAATGGGGAGAACCCCTTCTCCTCTACGTCGCCGCCAGCGACCATGTGGTAAGCGCCGCCCTGATCGTCGAAAGGGAGGAGCCAGAACACCACCTTAAGGTCCAGCGACCCATATACTTTGTCGGGAAAGTACTCACCGACCCCAAGGTCCAATACCCCCAGGTGCAGAAACTCCTATACGCCATGCTAATGGCGACCCGGAAGCTCCTGCACTACTTTACCGACAACGAAGTCGCGGTCATTAGTTCATACCCGCTCGGGGACATCATCCGCAACCGTGATGCCGCGGGATGGATCTCCATGTGGGCACTCGAACTCATGGGCCACGACATCAGGTACATCCCCCGTACTGCCATTAAATCTCAGACTCTCACGGATTTTGTTACCGAATGGACAGAGGTGCAGCTACCGACCCTAGACGTCACCCATGAGTACTGGACAATATACTTCGATAGGTCCGTAATGGCGCCCAGCTTGGGGTCTGGAGTGGTCCTGATCTCCCTGGATAGGAGTAGGCTCCGTTATGCCATCCACCTCCACTTTTTAGCCTCAAACAATGCCACAGAGTACGAGGCCCTCATCAATGGACTACGCATTGCCATCGAGCTTGGTGCTACGTGACTCTACGTCCACGACGACTCAGAGCTGGTCGTTGATCAGGTCATGAAGGAGTCCTCTTGCAAAAGCCCCCTCATGGCAGCATACTACCAAGAGGTGCGCAAGCTCGAGGACAAATTCTAGGGGATCGAGCTGCATCATGACCCCCGAAAGGACAACGATGTCGTCGATTTTCTTGCAAAATTGGCCGCCAGGTGGGATCCATCCCCAAGCGGGGTCTTCATCAATGACGTCCACGAGCCGTCCTTCTGCATCCTAGAAGGTCCGATCCAGACACACCCTGATGCCAAACCAGTGCCCGGGGGCTCTGACCCCAACGCCAAGCCAGCGCTCAGGGGCTTTGACCCTGGTACCTCCATGATGACGTCACCCACCAACGTCGCTGTATTGGCACTCGATCAAACCGACTGGCGAGCGCCGCTGCTCGCCTACCTCCACGAGGAGGTTCTTCCGCCCAAAATGATTGAAGCCCAACAGATCACTCGATGTGCCAAGACCTTCATCGTGCTCGGTGATGAACTCTACAAATGGAGTCCATTGGGGGTGCTCATGAAGTGCATCCCCACCAACCAGGGGAAGCAACTCCTCCTCGAGGTCCATGCCGGGATCTACGGACATCACGTGGCCCCGAGGTCGCTGGTCGGAAAAGCCTTTCGCCAAGGTTTTCACTGGCCTACCGCACTATGAGATGCATAGGAGGTCGTCCGCAGGTGTGAGGGATGCCAATTCTATGCTCGGCAAACTCATCTATTGACATGGGAACTTCAAACCATCCCCATCACCTGGCCATTCATGGTCTGGGGCCTCAACATGGTAGGACCCCTCAAAAAGGGCCCGGGCGGCTTCACTCACCTACTCGTAGCAGTAGACAAGTTCACAAAGTAGATAGAGGCCAAGCCCATCACCAACATCCGCTCATAAGAGGCGGTCAAATTCTTCCTCGACATCATCTACCAGTTCGGCGTTCCTAACTGTATCATCACTGACCATGGGATTAACTTCATCTAAAAAAAGTTCCTAGACTTCAGTGATGGACACAGCATCAGGATCGACTAGGCCTCGGTTGGACATCCACATACTAACGGTCAGGTCGAGCGTGCTAATGGCATGGTCCTCCAAGGACTTAAGCCACGCATATTTGACCGACTCAACAAGTACGCTGGGCGATGGGTTGCAGAGGGCCTAGAGATTCTCTGGAGCTTGAGAACAACCCCAAACCGATCCATAGGGTTCACATCCTTCTTCTTGGCCTATGGAGCTGAGGCAGTGCTGCCCTTCGACCTCGACCACGGCGCCCCAAGAGTGAAGGCTTTCGATCGCAACCAAGCCGCGGAGGCTCGGCAAGACGCAGTCGACCTGCTTGAAGAGGCCCACAAGACGACCATCATCCGCTCCGCTCGCTACCAGCAAACTCTCCGTAGGTACCACAAAAGGAAGATCAGGGGGAGGATACTCGAAGTCGGCGATCTCGTACTCCGGAGGACCCAATCAATGAAGGAAAAACACATACTCTCTCCACCATGGGAAGGACCCTATACGGTGACCGAAGTGATCCGACCAGGCACCTACCGACTGGAGGACGACAACGGCAATGTTCTCACTAACACTTGGAACATTGAACAGCTACATCGTTTTTCCCCTAAATTTGGTCTTACCACTTTTTAGTCAATACTTGCTCCTGTAAAGCACCCCAGCCTGAACACTTTTAGCCCGGGTCGCTCAGGGGCTCCATGAGGGTACAATACTAAATACTACCTCTCTTTTCTTACTATCACATGGTAAAAACATGGTCCCCGAACGGAAGCACATTCCATTCCTTTGATTGCCCTAAGTAACTTTGTTCTTACTCCTAACCAAACGCACCCCGCCATGACCTACGGTTACGAACAGCCGAGCCCCGCGGGCCATGCCCAGGTTCTTAAAAAGCTGCAGCCTATGGAACTAATGGGCAGGTGCGAAAAAGAAAGGATAAAAACAAAAGCTATGCTAGGATAAAAAACAAGGAATGGATAGTGGTTCTGTCACAAAAACAGAACTGATGTATTCATTGATACAAAAACTATTCACACGGGGGCTCACCCACGAACCCAACCGTTACATTTTCTAACTACTTCTACTCCAAATACTACTGCGGTCGCTTGACAACATCGCCTAACACTGAGGGAGAGGCCATGACACACACTGCCGAACCTAACCACCGCCATAAGGGCCCCGCCCGGTTCTGCTCCCTCGACTTCGGTGAAGCACAATGGGTACCTCAAGGGACCTACCCGGTTCCGCTCCCTCGACTTTGGTGAGCGCAATGGGTACCTCAAGGACGTCGCACCCATAGATGCTCAGTAGAAGAACATGGAGCTCCTGACCTTCTCATGCAGTCAAGGCAGCTCCTGGGCAGGGACGCTGCCACCGAGGTATGGCCACCATGGCTGGAAGAAATCGCATCAAACTTTACGAACTGGCCAACCTGAGCAACTGCAGGCACGGAACCCTCCACCAGCACGATCCTAGGCAACTTCCCCTCCGACAAGGCTCGCTCGGTGAAGATCCACCGGAAAAAATCCACGCACGGCTCCATCCCAAAAAAGGCCTTGCAGATGAATCAAGCGCACCACCTCCTTCGGTAGAGGCCGCCCCCTTCTCAGGCAAAGACGGCTAGCACCACCTTAGGCAGCCTCTGGCTCGACATCACGCTCTGGATTCACGAAAGGATCTATAAGTCCTCCCCCTTGCTTCCCCTCTCTCTCACTTAGGAACCGCCGCGGCATACAGGCACTCTCGGTGAGGAGGAAGAAGGAGGAGAGGCAACAGTGGGAGAATAGGCAAAGGACTATGACAAGAATCCCTCTCCCTCCCCCTATTTAAAGAGAAAACACGACAGCCAAAGAAAGGCAAAAGATCAGGGCGAAAAACTCTCTCTCTTCCCCCATTCAATGTGGATGGGAAACGATGGGACGCACCCTGACCGATGGGACGCACACTGACCGATGGAACGACGCCTGGTCAGATGGGACATGGCCTGGGTATGACCCACCACTACAGCACGCCGGGCGCAAAAACTGAAGCGTCACCATGCGCAGGCGGCTCTCTGCCTCCCCAGACGGGACTTGGAAAAACCCAAAACAAAGGAATCTCCGCCAGGAGAGACCATCGGGCTTCCTAAGTCGATCGAACGGCTCAGAAAAACACACCGAAAGACAGGTAAGGAGCAAAGGGATGCCCCATGTAGGCCACGCTAACTCCATCACGAATGATGAGCATGGGTCCCGGTCGAACATTTTCGATTAGAGCTTGTAGGGGACCGTGACGCCTAAGAGGGGGGATGAATTAGGCAACTTAAATTTCTACTTCTAAACTATGGCCTCTTTTTCTAACCTTAGCAAAACCTATGCAAAAGATAAACTATCTAAATGTGCAACTACGGTTTTGCTAATGTGTTGCTATCTCTACCACAAAAGGAGTAAAACAATCAATGTAAATGCGGAAGCTAAAGAGCAAGGTAGAGATATGCAAACTCCCGTCGACGACTTCGGTATTTTTACCGAGGTATCGAGAAGCGCGCAAGCTTCCCCCTAGTCCTCGTTGGAGCCCCTCGCAAAGAATCCCTCGTAAGGGCCAAGCTCCCGGTCGGGTAACTCCGTGGATAGCCTTGGGCCTTCCCCACACGCACGTGGATCTCCGACGTGCCTTCCGGCAAGCCTCTCCCGGATGCTCCCCGCCGTCTTCACTATCAAGCTTCTGGCCGAAACACCATGGGCCTTGTTCCCTTCCGGTACACGGTGGCGGCCACACCACAAACGTGGTTGGTGTGATCTCGCAAGACTACAAGCCACTCCGATGTACAACAATGGTGCGCGCAAGCACTGAGTGGTAAGATGTATGCAAACCTCACTAAACACTAGGCCTAAACCTAGAGCAAGCGCATAAGCAGGGGTCTAATCAACCTAAGCACTTCGCAAAGCACCTACGCTAATAACCTAATAAAGCACTAAGCACTATGCAAGTGAAGATCACTAAAATGGTGTATCAACACCCTTGATATGTTTCCTTAACTCCACACACATCATTTGGCCGGTTGGGGGTTGTATTTATAAGCCCCACTGAGAAAGTAGCCGTTGGGGACGAAATCCTGCTTTTCTGCTACTGACCGGACGCTTAAGTTGTCCTGATCGGACGCGTCCGGTCATCCCGACCGTTGGAGCCGTGATCAACTGATCGGACGCTACCAGCGTCCGGTCACATGCCACCGGACGCGTCCTGTCGCAATTTCGCCGCTCTGGAACCTCTCTGTACTCGACCGAACTCTGTTGTCCTGCGTCCGATCGATCTGCCACCAGCATCCGGTCACTGCTGCTGCCGAGCCTCTTGATCGGGCGTCCGGTCACTGTGCTACCAGCGTTCAGTCCAGCGTCCGGTCACTTCTGTGAGCTCGTTTCTTCACGATCTTGTGTACGGCTTGGTTCCTATCTTCATGCTTGGACTTTGCTTGATATCTTAGGTCTTCTCTTGTGCTTCTAAGGTCTTGCTTATGGTGTTGATCATCGGATCATCACGTTGCCTTTGTCCAAGTCACATCTTGCACCCTATTGAACTACAAAACAATCACTTGCAAATTCATTAGTCCAATTTAGTTGTGTTGGTCATCAAACACCAAAATCCAAAGTAAATGGGCCTATGGTCCATTTTCCTTTCAGAGCTCTTCAGACCCCGTCACTCGAGTCATCAAGGTAACACTACCGAACCACCGCTATTTCTTTATCTAGTCATTCCTACGTTCATACACGCATTAATTCTATACGCCCGTGCCCCTCGGACGATTCGGGCCATGAATCGCCCGGGGGCTCGGGAACTAAAGCATCGCACATGCGGCAAAATGCATCACAACACTCCGTGTTGCGTCACGGAGCGGCAGTTGCCTCATTCAACATGAGCAACGACCAACCGGGGTTCGAAGGCCGGCCCACGAAGGGCTCGAGGCCACCCCACGTCAAACAGAGCCATGGGAGAAAACGCAGATGAGCCCCATGCGGCCCTCGCCCAGTCTGCCCCAAAGCAGACAGGGTCATCTCAACCTTCTCGTTCGATCCTAAACCTCTCGCCAAGCCCGCAGAATCTCCATCGAGGGGAGGCCAGCAGGCCACCCGGGTCGGTCTCCGGAACAACCCAGGCATCTGCCGGGTTGTAGGTAAAGGAGCAGTGGAATGTCACAAGAGGGCTATGCCGACCTCGTCACGAATGACGGACCCGGATTCCACTCGATCATACCTGTTAGCGAGCTCACCGAGCGCGTCACTCGAGCCCGAGCAATCGAGGCAAGCGACAAAGCTTAGCCCCTTTGGGTTGTGAGAAACCGAGGATGGGGTAACGCACACAACTCAAACCGACCCCTATCAAAAGCCCAACGGGGCTCGGGGGCTCAAGGCACACCAAAACACCTGGGTCTGCGACCCCAAACTCGCCCCATCCATCGGCTACGCTTCGACTGCACACCGAAACACCTGGGTCTGCGACCCCGAACTCGCCCCATCCATCGGCTACGCTTCGACTGCACACCGAAACGCCTGGGTCTACGACCTCAAACTCGCCCCATCAGGATCCGCGAGCTCTGCCTCGCCCGATCCCTAAACTAACTAGCTAAAAACTGCCTCGGCTGCGCGGGCCGCACCGACGCCAGGATCCACGAGCTCCACCTCACCTGATCCCTAAAAACTAACTGCCTCGCCCGATCCTACGGCATGCACCGACGCCAGCATCCATGAGCTCCACCTCGCCCGATCCCTAAAAACTAACTGACTCACCCGATCCCATGGCGCGCACCGACGCCAGGATCCACGAGCTCCACCTCATCTGATCCCAAAACTAACCACCTCGGCTGCGCAACGACGCCTCGGTTGACGACTCTGTCTCGACTAAAAAACACGCACACATGCCCGCTGACAAAACCCCCAGGCGATCCTGCCCGAATCACCCAGGGCTCAGGGGCTACACCCGCGGGTGCGCTCGCACGCACCCGCTGACAAAACGAAAAACTTCCCTGCTGGCAACATGAAACCCCCCATAGAGATTCTGTCCAAATCGCCCAGGGGCTCGGGGGCTACACTTGTAGGTGCGCTCATTCTTACCCGCCGTCAATACAAAAAATCCCCTAGATGATTCTACCCGAATCGCCCGGGGGCTTAGGGGCTCTTGCCGGGTTCATAAACCCGGGGTCCCTCATGGACCGGCTTCCCTACAAAGGTTCGGCCAAGCAGACAAACGCTGTGAACGAACGCACAGCTCTTGGGCTGGCCCAAGAGCCCAAACGACAGGCCAGAAGGGCGATCCAAATCTCCGACCAGAGGACCTGGCCGAGGAGGAATGGTGCCCGCTTCAGACTCTGGCCCACCTCTCCGACCGAAGTACTCGCTTTGGTCTCCAGCCCGCCTCCAGACGGCCTCTCTGACTGGAAGGCCTGGTTAAACGTCGCTTCTGACTCTGACCCGCGTCTCCGACCGGGGATGCGCCAAACCCCTGCTCGCCGCTCTTCTCTGACTGGCGCGATTAGAGCTGACTGGGACCAACCGACCGGGGACGCCCGCTCGATAAGGACCAGGAAACGAACGGAGAAAGTAAGGCAGGGCGCACAAGTCAAACCGCAATACCGGGGACCGTACCCTGTACACCTGCAGAAACAGTACTATGCGACCTCCCTGGCACGATAGAACCCAAGCAGTGTTGTAGGCGCCGACATTTTCCCTACAGTATTGTGGATGCCATTAACTCCCATATGGTAAGGCTCCCCCCACATGCCTCTGGGCATCAACAGTGCTGTGGGCGCCGGCATTTACCATACCAGGCGAACATGGTAAAATCCCTTGCATGTCTCTAGGTATCAACAGTGTGGCAGGCGCCGACGTCTGCCATACCCAAAGAAGACAACACAACCTCCCACATGCATCTGACATTGAACAGTATCGTGGGCGCCTACCATCATCCTGTACCCGCCGGCGTGGGCAACAAGGCTTAGTAGCATACGTACTCCCTCCCTCTCACTAGTAAAGCTATCCCCTTCATCTATAAAAGGGGATGCGCTTTCTCCCAAAAGATTCAGTTGATTCAGATTTATTAGATGGATCAAGTTCACTAGTACACAACAACAGAACCACCAGATTCAAACCACAAGCACACGCTTGAACACTTAGCTCATAGCGGGGCTCCCGTCACTCTCGGCCCTTCTGACCGGATCTTTTGTACCCCCCATCTTTCTCTTTCTCGTTTGTAACCCCACGGCAAACTTCGAGCACCTGGGCTCAGGAATAAAGTCACCGACCTACTCAAACTGGACGTAGGGCACGTTGCCTGAACCAGTATAAACCCTGTGTCATTGAGTGCTAGGCCACCTCCGATCACAACGTACGGCAAAACTACAAATATTTACGTGTTGGTCACTTTCTGCACCGACACAATGTAAGAAAATTAATAATTAAAGTATATAAATAATAATACAATGTAAGATAAATTAACGGCTAAAATATATTTTAAAAGAATCTATCAATCTAATGGCTAATGATTAATATAATTAATATAAAGGGGTAGTGAAGATAGCCAAACAACCTGCTCACTAGGGATGATACAGACGGATGCCAGTGAACCTGCATTTTGTCCCGTATTCCATATTCTATCCCATATTTTTAATCGGATTTTAGAACCGGATACGAAATACGGATCATTGATATCTATTTCATATACATATCAGAAATCCGATTTTGAGTATTCGGATTCGGATACGATCGAATACTAAATGTTAGATTCAAATACGGACTATCTATATACTCCCTCCGTTCCTAAGTCTCCAGCATATTTGCCTTCGGCACAGTGACCGAGGAGCAGCAAAGGAGCACCGATTTGCTTTTAGTCGCCGCAGTCTTCTTAATGCCCCGGCGTCCATTCATTTACCCGATTAATCACACGCTGATGCCGCTGAAAATTCCGTTAACCCGCTCACAACCACGCGCTCACATACGTAACCCCGCGTGGCCGCTCACGTAATTTCAAAGAAGGCTACTTTCGTTGGCACACTAATGACCTTAAGTTTAGTAAAGACTGTACAGCTGAAATGAGGCGATGGAGACCGGAAAAGAATCCTGCGCTGCCGAGAAAACCGGGAAAGAAGCTATACAATGGAGACTAGTAGAAAAACGAAACACACTCAGACGGAGACTCAGGAACGGAGGGAGTAGTGTTTTGACCCTCACGAAACGGACGGATATCGGTAAATATCTATCCGGTTTTCATCCGTAATGCTCACTGTGGCTTCTTTGTTTGCGGCTGCAGCTATTTGATGTAGTGGCTCGCGGAGGTAAGAGGGTTCAGGTGCGTTTTTGTTTTTTCTTATATTTCTTCTATTTTTGCTACAGCATAATAAAACTATTCTCTCTTTTTCTATAAAATAAAACTATTCTCATACTATTTTATTTTGTCCTTTTCTATTTATAGCATAAAAATACGATCATGTATCTATTTTCCTTTGCTTTTTCTTTTCTTTTACTTTGTATTTCATTTTTTCTTTTCTATTCATATATCATTTTTTACATTTCCTTTTTTGTTTTTTTCTTCTTCCTTCTATTTTTTTATTTGTGTAGGTTACATCACATACCAAAATATTTAGCTTTGCTTAACTATATAAATTGTTTATGCATTATGATTTGTCTTCTACATTTATGTGGGTTACATCATATACCAAAACATTTGGCTTTACTCAACTATAGAAATAATTTATGCATTTGTGATGTGTCATCTAGATTTATATGGGTTACATCACATACCAAAAATATTTAGATTTGCTTAACTACTGAAATAATTTGTGCCCTTGTGATGTGTCTTTTGCATTTGTCTAGGTTACATCAAATACCAAAACATTTGGCTTTGCTTAACTATAGAAATAACTTGTGCATTTGTAATGTATCTTTTGCATTTGCTTGGGTTACATCACATACAGAAATATTTGGCTTTAATACATATGATGGTCATGTAGTTTACATGTGATGTTTTATGATATATTTGGATGATCATGTGGTATATTTCTACGATTAACTTTGAGTATTCCCACATAGTGTGTGAGATATTCTATAATATATTTTAAGTTGTTCAAATAGTATATATATGATGTTTTTTTAATTTTCCTCTATTACATAGTTTTTATTTTTTTCTTCATTATTTTACTCTAATTAAGTAGTTTAATTATTTTGTTTTTATTTTCTTTTTTTACTTTCAAAAATTTCTACATTCAATGAGATACATGTGATATTTCACGTAGTATACATGTGATGTATTTTAAGATGTTCACGTAGTATAAATAGAATGTTTCAAGATTATCTTTGAGTATTCACACATTACCCGCAAGATGTTCTATGGTAAATTTTAGGTTGTCCAAATAGATTCCATTTGATGTCCTCTTTAATTTTTCTCTACTACGTGGCTTTTTCCCCTTATGCTTTGGTCTATCTTCTATTAATATTTTCTGTTTATGTTATTATATTATTTATGTGTCTTTTATTAGTACATGTGAGATGCTTTGCGGTATATTTTAAGTTGTTGGAGTAGTATCTATTTGATATCTTTTTATTTGTGATGTGTCTTCTACATTTGTTTGGGTTACATAACATATCAAAATATCTGGCTTTGCTTAACTATAAAAATAATTTGTGCATGCATATTTTTTTATGGATTACATCACATACCGAAACATTTGACTTTGATATATGTGACGTTCACATATACATTTGATGTTCTATGATGTAATTTATGATGTTCATGTAGTACAAATATGGTGCTACGATTAACTTTGAGTATTCACATAGTATCCATGAAATATTCTACGCCACATTTTAGGTTGTTCAAATTGTATATGTGATGTTATTTTTAATTCTCCTCTATTGCATGGTTTATAAGTTGTTGTTATTATTATTATTATTATTATTATTATTATTATTATTATTATTATTATTATTATTATTATTATTATTATTATTATTATTATTATTATTATTATTATTATTATTATTATTATTATTATTTTCCTTTATGCTTTGTTCTATATTTATTACCTTTTCTATTTATGTTATGTTATGTTATTTATTTATGTATCTATTTGTGTATATATTTCATGGTGGTTGTTGCATTTTTATTTTTACGAGTACATAATAGCAATCACACAAACCTATAATCTGTGCTTCTAGATCTAGAATGTTGTTATCTTGAACTGAGAACATTTTTCTTGTGAAAACCGAATATTGTTTCAGAACCTAAAACATCGTATCTAGTCAATAAAAGAAAAATTCTATTTCCATGAGATAAATGTTTGTTAATAGAATTTTGTCTAAATATAGCTCTTGTTTCAAAGGGTTTATTGCAAGAAACACGGTGGTGTGATAAAAAATTAAGTTAGATACTCGATTTAGCAGTTAGGCCAGCGTCAACACACCAGCATGGCTGTATGTCCTAGCCTCCACATACTCTCTCCGTCTTAAAAAGGGTGCCACCATGAGATTCGTGCTAGTCTAACTTTCTAGATTTGTAGAAGATATTAGCAATATTTGTATTCAATGATTTAAAAATATTTATTATATATATAGTCAAGATAAAAAATATCTAACTTTTTGGAAAATGAGAATGACACTCTTTCTGATACCAAGGAAGTAAGCACCAAGCATCCATGTCACACAGATAAGGGGCTTCAAAAGTGTGACAGTAGTGCAGAGGTATTAGCCATGTTCACTTGAACTACTTTTCAGCCAACGAACAGTGTTTTTCTCTTATAACAAATCAGCATAAGCAATCTCCAAATTTTAGCATAAGCGAACATGATGATTAGCGTTTTCATCTAACAAAGTGTGAAAACGCGGGGGACCAAAGCGTTGCAAAGGAGAGAAAGTAGGAGAGGAGTTAGAGAGAGGATGTTAAAAGGAATAGGTACATGACAAAGTGTCTGTGCATTTGTCTTCATTCCATTTATGCGTATGTGGAGCTCAACTTTTGCTGAGGGTAATACTAGGATTAGGCGTGCCCTTATGGCTTTTGTAGGGCTTAATCGGCTAGAAATTTTCATGCAATGGCTATGGTTGCTATAGCTTTCGTTAAAGCAGCAGCCACAGCCAGCGAAATAGCAGTCCAATAGAGCCTTAGTTTGTACTCTCATGTCCAAAATTATAAGTTATTTTGGTTTTTCTAGGTACATATTTTTTTATACGATGTCTAAATTTATAATGAGAGTTGTGTGTATATAAAAGTCGAAATAATCTATAAATTAAGGCGGAGGTAGTAAAAAGTTACGATGATGACATGAATTAATCCATAATCAAGCTGCTAGTGTCCCGTGTGCTTGCTGGGCTCGATGCCAACCAGTCGACCTATGCGCCCCCACTGTCACAGTAGTTCTTTTGTACTAAGACTTTTGTAGTAAAATAATAGAAAAAATCCATATTATCTTTCTCAATTTTTGCGAAAGTTTATTTTTTCTCCCTAAACTCTAAAACTGGGTAAACCACCCCCTAAACTTTTAAAACCGTTCGTTTTACCTCCCTGGCCGGTTATAAGCGGTTTTGTCTTTTTCTTTTTTATTTATTTCGGCTGAATCTTTGAAAAATCATAGTAAATCACAAAAAAATCATAAAATGAAAAATCCAATTTTGTTGGACTCCACATGAGTAGATCTACACAGTGAACATATAATATGGTATGCTTTAGTTCAAATTTTTGTTGTAGCTTTAGATCTATGCTCTTCTGTAATTAATTCATAGCTGCAGCTTCTATGGTCCAATTGCGGTCAAATATTTATAGTGGACTAATTATTGTATGCTTGAACTCGAGTAAAAATTTCATACTCATTGGATCATGTATAATGAAATTTTTACTAGAGTTTAAACATACTATATTATATATTCACTGTATAGATCTACTCATGTAGAGTCCAACAAAATTGAACTTTTCATTTTATGATTTTTCTATAATTTGCTATGATTTTTTTTTTCAAAAAATCAGTCGAAATAAATAAAAAGAAAAAGACAAAATCGTCTTTAAAAACCGCTTATAACCGGTCAGGGAAGTAAAACGAACGGTTTTAAAAGCTTAAAAGTTCAGGGATGGGGTATATTTGGTTTTATAGATTAAGGAGGAAGAATAGACTTTCGTAAAAAATAAGGAAGGTAATATGAATTTTTTCCTAAAATAATTTAAGTCAACGTAGTACTATTGAAAAAGGGCCGCAAGGCCTCCAGTTCCCTCTCCTACCGCCGTATGACAAGTGGACCACACGTAAACCACATCCCACCTGTTGGTGATTCAAAGTGACCACCCATGACAATGCCGTCCGACCGTTATAGGCTTTTTTTTATCGGGTACAACACGCGCATAACTCACATATTCCACACTCACACCACACGCGCACATATACACGTGTGCGTTCGTACACATGTAAAGAAGAGATTGGAAGACGTCGCCTCCAGTGCGCGGAAAACGTGCAGCACCACCGAACGCGCACGCGTGCATATACCCTAAAATTTCTAAAAAATTTCCAGAAAAAAGTGCGATCGTCAAAGTTTGAACCCTAGTGGTACATTTCCACTGAACAACTCTACCATTAAACCACATGCCCATTCGCCGTTATAGGATCTTTGGACCCCTGGAGGCGGTAACATAAAGGAGGCACCTTAACTCCACCATGGCGGTTCGGCCGAAGTCCCACCTATTTTGGTTTTGACGGCTGATAACCAATCTGACGAGTGTTCAGTTTTTTTTTTCCTGATGAAACTTCAGAGCTCTCCCCTTTGACCTCTCGAAGGAAATGCATTAAGAATGTTTTTTTTCTTCTGACTTGTGTAGCTTTGCGTATCAACAAGAAGTTGTCATGCCATGCCTAAGCATGCTATCTTCTCACCTGCAGAGAAACAACACAAGGTGCAGCTCGGAATGAACCACACCATCACCAGGGAAACAGGGGCAAGTGACTAACAAATCACTCGAACAAAGGATCAGGTCATTTTTGAGAATAGAAAAGATCTGATTTCTTCAAGCTCAGAGGATATATTAGCGTCCAGTTATCAGCCTTAAGCTACTTTTGCGTTTTCAGAAGATTCAGTAAAATAGGTCAGAAGAATTAGGGGCCACAAGAAAAACAACTAGACATTCTCCATAATTCAAATTCTGTTTAAAATATATCAGTCAAAGTTTAGCTTTGCTCCTAACTAGTATTTCCACTCACCAGGGGGAAAAAAATCAAAACCTAGCATCCATTGAGGAAAAAAACGAAAAGTTCCACAGCTGCAAAATGAAACATTGTTCTGGTACACCAGTGTTCAAAATCTCCAGCTAAGACCTTTGGCGATTAGGTTCTGTAACAGCTATGAGCAGCTACTATAGCTGATTATAGCGGTAGTAGCTAAGGTCCTGTTTGGATCCTATGATCTAAGGTTTAGTCGGCTAAAGTTAAGGGCTAAACTTTAGACCACTTTAGCTCACTTTTATGGTCTAATGGACTAACAGCCATTTTGTGTGGTTGGCTAAACTTTAGACACAACTTTAGACCTCCAAATTGGAGACTCAAGAGCTACAAAGGTACTGTGGGATCCAAACAGGCCCTAAGCCATTTAGTGGTTTTGCAAAAACTACACATAAATATTTGGGGTAGACAGTACAGTTCATGCATAAGGACCAAATAACTTAACAGATCCATCAGTTCATAACAGGACATGATTATATGCACCCTAAACAGAGGTACTAAAAAGCATATATTTTCTAACTGGGTACTATCTCAATTCCATTCACTAATTGGATATTGCACAGAGAATTGCCTCTTTGGCTTATTTACCCAGAATTATATGCTTACCAACATATCGACAAAAGATAAACTAACGAATCTGCAGGAGAAACATCTAATATATCTGTTGAGAAGAGAAGAAAGCATGCCTCCCTGTTTTTCCTACTGAGACATGGTGCCTGCCACCAGCGGCGGGCCCAAGATTTGAGGGCTGGGTATTCAAAATATACATGGTTACTATTTTTTTTTACAACCAAATGGCTAATATTCGTCATGTACAATGCCATATAGTTAAAACTGCATAATATATAGTTTAAGAATTGAGCAGAATTTCCATATTCAAGAATCTGAGCATAAATTGAAATTGTTTAACATAAAAAGGTACCAATAGTTCAACATAGCAAAGTGGCAACATATGGAATGGCAACATATAGAATTGACAACCAAATGACAATAAAACTTACAAATTACAAGACAACTTTCCGATCCTTCATGCTTTGAAAACGGTTGATGATGTTCATCCTTTGCTTGCAAGAAGAATTCCCTTTCAATGAATGTAACCAAGCCATCATTCAAGTAATCTTGCCCCATCTTATATCTCAGCTCGTTTTTGATATAGTTCATGGTAGAAAAGATCCTTTCAACACCGGTTGTTGCAACTGGGAGAACTAGCACCAATTTAAGAAGTTTGTAAACAATGTTGAACATATCAACCTTGTCCTTTTTAACAAGCATCATGGACAACTCTGCTAGACCTCTCAAATTTGTGAAGCTTTCATCATTTTCTTTTCATACATGAGACCTAAAATTAAAACAAGAGACTAGATTAAGTAGTTTGGGAATAAATTGGCGAATTGCTATCCCTAAAACTTCGTGAGGAGTGAATCTGAACTTACAGGTCGGAGGTCGCTGCCTGGTGCCTGGTGCCGGCGGCCGGCCTGCTTGCTGCCTGCTAGCTGCTACTCGCACGCTGCCGCACCGCACCTCCTGCCTCCTTGCCGTCGCACGCCGCACGAGGGCACGAACCGATCAACCGAGGACCTAAGGGTTTCTTTCGCCAGAACACGCCGCGCGAACCGAGTCGATTCAACTTTCTCCGTGCGATTGCGGGAGCAGCGGCCAGCGGGACAGGAGGGCGACCTAGAGCACCGAGCGCGCATCCTTGGGCCTCAGCTAGACAAAATGGGCCGCGGGGCAGCACTGGGCCTCGGATGGGAAACGAAAACAATTAGAAATTGGGTTGAATTGATTGTACAGGTAGGAAGTTCACTGTATTTTTCTTTTTCTCATATACAGACTTGTATATACATTATATATATGAAATTTTTTGCCAAAAAATTTAGGTATTCAACTGAATACCATTGAATACATGTGGGCCCGCCCCCTGCCTGCCACTGTCGCCAGTTACAGTCGCTGCTGCCGCTGGCAGGTGCTGCTGTTGCAGCTTGGAGAGGGAGAGGACTGAGGAGCAGTGAGAAACTGGGAGCGTGTGCTCTCTGTGTCACCTCCACCACCGCCGCTGTTGTGCTGCTGGTCAGAGCAGCAGCAGCCGCAGCAGCTTGGGGGAGAAGACTGAGGCGCAGTGAGGGATGGAGTGCGTGGTCTTCGGTCTTCCTCACTTCCGGTCACCGCTGCCACCACTGCTAGATGCAGCCACCAGGCCACTGCTGCCCCCACCTTTTTTTTAATTCACCACCGCCACATTTTCATGTAGAACAGGAGAGGAGATAGGGTTAGCTGCAAGAACCCCTTACACCAGCATGCTGATTTTTCAATTTCTTCAGCAATGCCTTACTCCTTCACCATATTTTCTTAGTCCCACGTTCGAACTTCAAGGAAGGGTCGATTTGGATGGAGATCAGCTGCACTCCTGATAGCCTCCTCCAATGCCTCCACTTCCTGCACCGTTGCACCACTGCAAATGATCTCAACGATAAGATGCCTGAGAGAAGAGAGGTGCTCGATGCCAAAATTGAGACCCGTGCCTGCATGGAATGGAATCCGCAGCTTCTCGAGTCTAGGCATGCCCCCCGCTTCAAATACCAGCCCCACCCTGTTTCTCCAACACAAGAACTGGAACTCCTTCAGGAACCCGAACATGCCGCTGCTCACAACAAGTCTTTCTTTGGGTGCTGCTGCTTTTGATGACACCCAGAGGCACATCAAAGAAGGTAAGTTTCCGAGGATCTCCAGTGTTTCCTCCTCTAATGGATCAACATTGATGTTTAGATAGGTGAGGTTGCCAAGTGATGCTATCCAAGATGGAATTCTAGGGAAGTAGTAATCTAAGTTCATCTGAAACTTCTGTAGGAGATAAGGGGTAGGGAACCAAGAATCCAACATGAAATCTATGGAATAACCATAATAACTCTGAATGCATAGAGATCTAAGGTTGTCTGCCAAGTTTACGAAGTGATGAAAGCAAGTTGTCAATAAAAGTCCTGTTGTCAGTGTCTGTATTGGCAAATCTCTTATTTGTTCTTGCAGCTGAACTACTACAGATTCTTGTCAACCAAGCAATGGAGATAGGCTTGCTCAGATTGCCAATACCTCAGTCGATGAGTGAGTTTCCCATTGTCCAATATGCTGATGACACATTGATGCTTCTCCAAGCTGATGCTAGGCAGTTGTTCTTCTTAAAATCACTCCTGCACAGCTTCTCCATTTCGACTGGACTACAGGTGAACTACAGAAAATCACACATGTACTCCATCAATATCTCACAGGACAAACTAGCTCTGCTTGCCAACACATTTGGCTGTGATGTTGGCTCAATGCCATTTACATACCTGGGACTGCCAATGGGTACAACAAAGCCACGTATGGAAGACCTTACCCCAATGATGGACAGAGTTGAAAGAAGATTATCGGCATGCTCCACCTGGTTGTCATACTCCGGGCGACTTGAAATGGTAAATTCAGCCATCACCCCTATCACCACCTATGCCATGTGCACCATCAAGCTCCCAAAAGGTGTGATCGACAACATTGACAGAGCCAGGAAGCAATGCCTCTGGCGTGGAAATGATGCAGAGAAGAAAGGAGGAAATTTAGTTGCTTGGCCAGTGGTCATGAGACCCAAAGAAAAGGGGGGATTAGGTGTCCTGAACCTCCGCCTACAGAACGATGCGTTGCTCCTAAAACACCTAAGCAAATTCTACAATAAAGCAGACATACCCTGGGTGCAGATTGTCTGGTACAAGTACTATACTTCTAAAGTACCTCATGCTGCGAGAGAAATTGGCTCTTTTTGGTGGAAGGATGTCCTTCGGCTCAACACTATCTTTAGGCAAATTTCTAGGTGTGAGTTGGGCAATGGTTCCTCAGTCTGCTTCTGGGATGATCTTTGGGCAGATTCAATTCTATCCCAAATGTATCCACGCCTTGCTTCGTTTGCCAGGAATGATGATGCCTCTGTCATGGAAATTATGCAAGCTGAAGACCTTGATAGTATTTTTTTCCTGCCTCTGTCACAGCAAGCTCTTCAGGAGCTAGAAGATCTCCAGGCTCAATTACAGGTGCTGCCATATAATGAAGAGGCTAAGGACATTTGGGTGCCTGCATGGGGGGCTAGGTACACATCAAGGCGCTTTTACTCTCATGTCTTCAGTAACATGGAGTCACACCCAATCTTCAAGGCAGTGTGGAAATCCCGATGCACTCCACGTGTCAAGTTTTTTGCTTGGCTCATCTTGGTTGATCGTCTGAACACCAAGTCGATGCTGCGTTGTAGACATCTAAATATTCTGGATGACACTCTCTGCATCATGTGTGACAGTGGAGCTGAGGAGACCATCGATCATCTATTTTTTGAGTGCTCTTTTGCCCAGGAATGCTGGGCAGCTATCCACTTCGAATGGGATGATTTATTGCAGCTTAATGACAGATTGACTCAAGCAAGAACGACTAATAACCTTCCCTTCTTCACGGAGGCAGCGTTGATAGCGGCATGGGAATTGTGGAAGCTTCGTAATGATAAAGTTTTTCAAAGAAGGAATCCGAGTCTTAGTTTATGGTTAGCTAATTTCAAGAGTCAATGTCTTCTACAGTCTATTAGATGTAAGGAGGACCTTAGGTCATCCTTCTGCGTTTGGCTTGCTGCTTTCAGTTAGAAACTTGTTGTAAGTATGTATACTCTCTTTTAATCTAATTTAAAAAGGTGGGTACTGTGGGGATCCCCCACAGTCTTTTTCGGTCAAAAAAAAATGCACCAGCGTAGTCGAAGAATTCTTAGTTTAGTCAGACTGCCCAGACCCAGCAAAGAAGAGGCCATGGAATTTCGGTTGATTTTGATCTCTGAAAGCTCCTGAAGAGCATGCAAATTCCCAAATTTTTCAGGTAATTCCATATTACAGACACGTAAACATGTCAAATTTTGCAACTGGACAATGCTTTTTGGCAATTTTTGTAATTTTTGTGCCTCCTAGGTCCAGGGTCCTCAACTGCCGCAGTTCTCCCAGTTGTTCTGGGAGTGCAGGAATGCTCCTTACATGGAGTCTAAGGTACTTCAACTGAAGAAGCCTCCTTATATGTTCAAAATATTTGTGTTCCATCTCCTCGCCATTTTCTATATCAAGTACCCGAAGAACTCGAAACTTCGAAAGAGAAGGCATCTGTTCAGAATACCCAAAGATACTGAGTGATCGACAATGAGAAATGATCGCTGCTGACGGAAAAATGGTGTGATCTTGGGAATAATAGTTGAGAGATAGCCGGCGAACCTTACGTTGTAACAATAACGTCTGATTTTTGCCAGAGATGAAAGTGGCAAAATCTTCTTCAACTGACTTAGATATCGGGAGATCAAGAATCATATCATGAACTCGGCATGAGGCCACTCAACCATCACATTTGATTTTCATTGGTTGAATCATGCTTCTGTTGATAAGATCATTAAAATAATTCTCTCCTATCTCCTCCAAATCTTGTCCACCCTCCATATTAATGAATCCTTCAGCAATCCATCCTTTTACTAGTTGATCCCTTTCGATCTCATAATCTTCTGGAAATATACTTAAATACAATAAACACGTCTTCAAATGATGGGGGAGGTCATCAAAGCTAAGGGATAATATCCAATGTTTTAAAGGCGGTAAGGCGAGGCGAGGCGAGCGACCCCCTTCCGGACGCCTAGTCGAATAAGGCAACCGCCTAGGCGACGCCATATAAACATATTAATATATAAGTTAACTAAAAATTCAGAAGCAAATCAGACATTAATATTGCCAATTCTTAGCATGTAATACAATAATAAATGGTCCTACTAGACTACTAGTACACAACATCAAGTAGTAACGTAGCAACTCTGAGATCTCTCATCTCTTAATGGCCATAAACTAGTCTCTAGTGACATAATATAACATAATTAATAGTGATGCCTTGCTGCTAGCACAGAACTGAAATCTCTAATCAATCGTCCTGTTCGCTTGGCTTATAAGCCGTACTTTTTCAGCCAACGAACATTATTTTTCTCTCACAACAAATCAGCCAACAGTACTTTCAGCCATGACTTATTAGTCAAGCGAACATGTGTCATCTAGGGATGTTGCACTAAGACAGAGTAAAACCTCTCTTTGTAGACTACTGGAAAGCAGATGGTTGTTGTTTTCTTCTAAAAAAGACAATAGAAATATATTGACCCCCGCTATTTGCAGCACCGATTGCATGCTGCACACAGTTGGTTACTATTGACGACTTGCCTATAATAATGAAACTGTAAGCTCACATGTATTTCACATAAATCATAAACAGATTGAAGAATTTATATTCATCTGACCATACCAACAAAGAGAACCTAAAAAGACTGAAAAAAATCTTGCCAATTTCAGAAATCAGAAAACCCTAGATGAAGAACAAATTTGAGAAAACATCAAATTCATGGTAATGTCCATACCTCAATGTCTCCAGAAACGCGGACCGGGAGGGAGAGGCGAAGGAGGAAGTAAGTAGATTGTAGATGGGGAATCGCACTGACCACCTAGCCACCATGGCTGGCCGGCTGGATACCATTGTGTACTGATCTCCACGTCACATACCATACTGTCTCATTGGGACCAAAAGAAATAAAGACTGCCATGTAGTTGATAAAGGAAAAAGAAAAGCAGGATCGCTACCATATTTTGTTTGACTGTTTGAAAGATATTTCAATCAGCAGACGAACAATCATCCAAGCAAAATCATATATCAAAACATGCGTACAATTTTTAGTTAGAAACTCCTTAAATTCATTAGGGTTATGCTCTCTGCCGATTAGAGATGCATAAGTTTTAATTATATGATCAACAGAAAGTCAAAATTGAAGAACAAATGTATACAAGTCAGCATAATTTTAGGGTTCCCTTTCAAAATTAACAAAAGTCACTGTTATAACAAGCTAATGGGGCTAATGGGCAGAAGAGAGGAACGAACCTTCAGTGTGCGGGTTGCCAGGCACGAACTCTCCCTCTGTCAACTCCTTATGCAACACTATAAAAGTGTGCTATGCGAACAAATAAGCAAGCAAAAAGGAATTGCACCGAATCAATCACAACAACTCAGAACTAAATCAAGGCAAACCGAAAGGAGGGGATGCGGTGCGGAACTTAGAAGGCCGAGGGTCCATGAGCGGTGGACCTCGAACTCCTGCGAGAGGGAGAGGGACTCCGACGCGGTGGACTCCAGCAGCGTCGGGTCCTGCATCCAGTCGTGGTACCGCGACACGTGCTCCCTCATGTATGGCACCATCAGTGCCGGGCAAGCGCACGAGGAGCCCGGGCGCGGGCACCGGCTGGCCGCCCCGGCTACACACCTGGCCGCCGTAGCCGACACGGCCTCTGGAGGCGGGCTCTTGACGGATCCGCCGGGCTTCACGGGTGCTACGCACTCGGGGGAGGTGTGGAGGGAGCCGGCGGCGGGCAAGACGACGCGGCTGAGGCGGAGGTCCAGGCTGCCCCGCCCTCCTGGCCGCCATGGCTGTTTTCTTAGGCGACACCAGGTTTTGAACGCGGATCGCTGTGCGTGGAAGGAACACGGCGTTGAAGCCTCCGCGGCCGCGTTGAAGCCTCATCATGGCTGTTGATGCAAACAACGTGTCTGCTGGTTGGTTTCTGGGCTGATAAGTCCGGCTGATGTTGGATTGTTGTTAGAGAAAAATACTGTATCACGGCTGATAAACCCTGGTTGAAACCAACAAACAAACATGCTGAAAGAACCGTGGCCGTTGGATTGCGTTGAAGTCTACGAGGAGTGGGTTTTAACCCTTAATTTTAATAAAGACGATTTTCTAGATACAATAAGGTTGGTGTATAGTGGTTGGACTCCTCAGCGGAGGACGTTTTTTAGTGTACCTAGAATAGTTTTGATTGGTCCATTATAGTAAAGATATGAAATATAGGGTCACTTTGGCAGTTGGCTTCAACAAATTGGCTTCTCTTGTACAACAGTTTTTCCCGTGAAGGGAGGCTGTTTTGAAGAATATTTAGCAAAAACTGTTTTAATGACTATTTTGTAACAATAATGATTCCACTCGGACGTCTTTGCGGCCAAATGCATCTCCTCACTCGGTACGCTCGCTCCCTCTCGTCCGCACCTAGCCATCCGCCTCCACTGCGCTGCCCCGTCACACGCGCCCGCCTCCACCAGCCCATGGCGACCGCGCTCCTCCGTGCCTCCCGCCCGTCTTCTCCACACCCTCGCTCCCTCCCTGGCTATCGGTGGCGTCCTCACCCACTCCGGCATCCTCCTCCCCCACCACGGCGTCCTCCTCCCCCACGCGCGTCGCACGAGCTGCGCGCCCCGCTACCTCCCTCTCGCTCCTCTCGCTCCAACGCGGCGGTGTCTCCGACGCGAGCACGAGCTCTGATCCACGCGGCCACCCCTATGACCCCCTTCCTCTTCTTCGCCCGGCCACCCCTGGCCTCAACTCCAGTGCGGGGATGGGCGCAACCTCGATGGCGGCCCCAACGCGGGCGCGCGGCCCTGCTCCGGCACCTGGAGCCCCAATGCCCGCAGATCCGGCAGCCATGGCACTCCCCGCGCCAGGCTCTCTCTCCCCCCTATGTTGCAATTGTATATTTCAGTTGTTTCAGACGTTTCAGAGATATGTTGCAGTTGAATCATATGTGTAACACCCTCGATGTTACACCCTAAATCATTACTAAAACATGTCATGAGCATCATGTTTATGTGTTAGTGCATGTGATAAAGTGTGTAGACCAATTTCTTGTAACCTAAAATGACTAATAAAAATGTTAAATAAAAATTGATTCAATAGCTCATGTATATCAAGTAGGGTTAAAAACTAATTTTTATTAAGCAAAAATACTATAGAATATGTATGTGATACTTAAATAAAGTTTTAAGCACAAACTTTGTAGATGACAGTGAAATACTTGTTGTTAAAAAATAATCTTACTAACTAATATTTCTACTAGCCTAGAAATTGCAAACTGAAATCAAGTTTAGCTCAAAAACTTAGAAAATTTCCAAGTTTGTTAACAACTAGACATTACTATGTTTAGCAAATTATTTTGAGAGATTGGGTTAAAGAGTAGTATAGTATTATAGCTCGATTTAGTAGTCTCATATGTTACCTTGAGCATGGTAAAGATGGTTTAGGTCATGAAGCAACCGTTTAGTTTTTATAAGCGCTTTAAAATTCGTGCACGACACGTTCTCGGGCTGGCTCGCCGGGTGGACGCGGTCAACAGGCTCGGGCGCTCGGCGTCATCACGCTGGTCGCGCATTCGCGCGCTGCCGCGCGTGGCTAGCTGTTGCTGCCTCTGGCCTGGCTACGGCCCGACCGCCGCTGGCCCCGCCGTGCGGAGCCCCTGCTGCTGCCGCCTGCCCCGCCCCGCGCTGCGATGGAGCCGCTGCCGGTGCCATGTCCTCATCGTCGCGTCCGCACTGCTGCCCTGCCTCGCGTTGCCGCTACCGATGCCACTATGATGTTGTGCTGCGCTGTAGCTCGCCTTGTCCTCGCACGCACATGGGCTGTCTCGGCTAACTCACGCCGTCCCCTCGCCTTAATGTCGCGCCCCCACCTGCCTCCGCGCACGCACGTGGTCTAGCCGCATTGTCACGTAGCGGGTGCGTAGACGCCGCCTTGGGTCCGGTCGGCCGCTTGTCACCAAGGCGAAGACGAGTCGAGCTAGACCTGGCCCTCCCTCTCTACCACCACGACCGGCCGACCCCGCTCGCTTAATTTGGCATGGTTGAGTCACCATCGCTCGATTCATCACTTACCTGGATTCCCCATTAAGCCACCTGACCCCCGAACCCCACCCAGCCTTGAAGCGAGCACGACCAAGCTCCAATTTGGAGTTTTTCCCACCGCCGTGCCGATAAGGCCGTGTCCGACCGTGGATGTGGGCAACCCTCCTACCGTCCATCCCGAACCAAATCACCTACACCACTAGCTTCGCCATGCCTCCCTCTCCACCTTGCGCACGTCAGTGGAACCGCTACCGCCTCCCCGTCATCGCTAATGCGATCGTGCCACCGTGGTGCGTCGCCGCACGGCTCGGCCGCACGTCGCCAGCCCTTCTCCGTCACCCTCTTCTCCAACCGTCACCTCGGCTAGGTCCACGGTAGCCTCCTGATGCTCTCACATTAACCGATTAGGTCTATAGCTGCCCCTGCTCACCGGAATAGTGGCGCCGCCGTCGTGGATGGCCGCGCGCCACTGTAGCCTTCCCCAGCCGGTCGTGTCACCCCGCACCGCTGCTTAGCGTAGACGCTCGGCTCATAGATGGTGATCGACCCATTAGGTGGGCCCACGTAGGTCCTAGGTGGCCGGCGTAGGCGCTCAGTGCCGCCACTCGCCGTGTCGCCGTGCACTGAGTTGCTGGGGGTGCGTGTGCGTGAATTAGGGAAAATCCAGGGGGTTAAGTGAGAAGGTTTGAGAGAGGGGGAAATAGTGTTTGTACTTAATTGTAAATTGCTAGAAGCTCGAGGTCTCTTTTACAAAATCGCCAGCGCGCGCGAGATTTTCTCCCCGCTGCGGGCCGTCTCGCGCTGTAGGCCGACCTCGCGTGGGCCGCACCGCGGACCGCCATGCGCTCGCGCGACCGCGCCGCTTGTGTGGGCCGCGTGGGAGAATTCGTTTTTCTTTTTCATAAGGAATTAGAAATAGTTTTTAATTTAATTTTTGAGCTGATCTTTGGTAAATCATATAAAATCATGTAGTTGTTCAAAAATTATGAAACAAATTTTGTTAGGTTCCTAAAATTGTGCTCTATCTGTTAGTATATTTAGTTCATATATATACATGTTGATACCAGGAGCTATTAAATCATCTGAGAGTGCTTAATATTATTAGGTTAAATATTGTAGAATTTTTTGTGGTAAATTGGTGATAGCTTTAGTCCTGAAATTTTTATGGTAGCTTCGTTGTATTATTATGTGCTCACTGTAATTTTTGAAACTTTAGAATAGACTAAGCATTTGGGTAGTTAAATGCTCTTTTGTTTCAATATACATTAAATCATTAGTAGAAATAAAGATATATCCTTCATTTGTAAAGTTATGTGTTTGTTAGTTGAACTCAACACTTTGCTTGGTAAAGATAATAGTTATCTTAATACCTTAGTCATTAGAGCTAGCTTAGTAGCTTAGTGTGCGTATTCTTAGTTTAGGAGTTGCTATTGCTTAAATGCTAAGTGTTGCATCATCATCGCATGCATGTAGAGAACGAGTTGGCAGAGATTGTGACCACCGGCGATCATGAGTTTGAGGAGATCGTCGAAGAGTATGAGGAAGAGATTCTCGTGTAGGAGGTCCCGGAGCCTCCACTGACTGACTCAGCTAACACCGCGCCTGCCCAAGGCAAGTCCCGTTGCATAACCCCTTATTTTTTATAATCACTGAATATATATAGGTGATGTGCATTTATGTTACAGGAATTTTATGGAAACCACATGCATAGATATATTTGTCCTATGAGTCCTACTAGTACAGGTTTGAGTAGCTGCTATGCTTAGGTTTTCAGTAGCGTGAGTAACCTACCGTTACTCACAATAGGTAATTATTATTACTCTCATAATAAAATGATGAAAGGAAAAATGGAGATAGGGCAGGGATATGGTATGGGTATTGGTAGGTGTAACAGGTTGTGTCCCACGGCCAACGGGGCTTAGCTTGGTTACACCGTTTTCCCTGTTCGTGTCGATTAAGGACTGTCCATTGCTGTGGATGGTAGTCAGGTCATAGACTTATTATCCTGAGCACATACTTGCTTATGGGAGCGGGAAGGCTCGTTACGCTCTTGTTATGGGTTCTGGCTCTTTCCGGACTGACTGATTGGAGGCGAGGATAGGTCGAGCTCTAGGCACCACACTGAGACTGGGTCTCAAGTGTGGGGGCTTGGAGTCCAAGTTTGGATGGGGACCTAGACCCCTTGACAGGAGTGGAATGGGTTGGTCTTGTTTGTGCCTGGGGTGCAAATGAGGCGTGTGTTTCAGGATACCCAGCTAGGATACATTGGTTCATGAATCACCATTTCCATGAGATGGTATGACTTGACTATAGTCTAGCACCGTAGTAAGAAGTGGAAGATGAAAGATGGTGAAATGGTTCTGATTGCTTAACCCTCGCTTGAAAGTAGAACATGTGCTTACCTAGAATGGTTAGCTAAGGAAGTAATCATGTCTGCTAATAAAACTTGACTCTAAGGATGAACTATTAGTAATTCTTTCCGCAAACAAAAAGAAAACAACAAACCCATATTGCCTATCATATCCTTAAGAGTTGGGAAACTATTCCCACTAGTCGGATAAGTCTTCTGAGTACATTATGTACTCAGGGTTTATGTACCCCTGTTGCAGGTGCAGCTTGAGGAGTAGCTCTTGTGTGGAGGATTCTTATGGTGGGCACAGATGGATCCTTGTATCGTTTCCGCTAGATGTTTATTTTCATTCCACTGTTTAATTATCGCACTCTGAACTCTGGTATTGTAATAAATAATTTCTAAGAACTCTTGTTATATGAAATGGACTCAGTATTATAAGCTCATACTCATTATTGGATTCTAGATGTAAAACGTGGATTGTTTCGAGTTCTCCCTTAGGGTGGGCTCGACGGAACTGTCCGAGGTAGCTAACTTTCGGGGTGCTTAGTGTCTAGTGGAAAACGAGCGCCTCCGAAAGCGTGTTATTTCGGGCGGTTCTGCCACAATATGGATCTTACAAAAGTAGATCAGGGGATGTTGCACATGTTGCATATGTTGCAATTGTTTTCAAAGGCATGTTGCTATAGTATGTTTCGAGTGTTTCATATGTTTCAGAGGTATGTTTCATCTGTGTTTTCCGGACGCATGTTGCAATTGTGTTTATCTGGATGTTGCATATGTTTTCACACATATGTTGCATGTGTTTTATTCGGATGTTTGCGCATGGTTGTAATGGTTTTCATGTGTGTTTCAGGTGTGTTTTTAAGTGTTTCAGAAGCATGTTTCAAGTGTTTCAACTACCTTTAGACGTATGTTGCAACCGTTGTTTTTGGATGTTTCAAAAGTAGATCGGTGTTGCATCTCTTCTCCTCCCACCTTTTGTTGCATCTCGTGGTTGGGAGTAGGGGCACAGGCACGTGGTGACGTGGGCACGTCAGACGTGCTCTCCTGTTGTGTGGACGCAACAGACACAATTCTATTTGATTTTACGTGAGGGGGCGGGCGGGTTTGCGAATGGGAGCCGCGTCCGGACGCAGGCCTAGGACGAACGTCCGGGCGCTAGGCTTGCCAATTTTGTAATGAATTGTATTAGATTTGTAAGGAGCCAGAAGAAGCTACTTTTTCTAACTCTAGATTTTTAGTTAAAAAATGTCTTCGCTTCTTCAGACTTGGGACTCCTTGTAAGGAGCTACTTTTTAAATGACCGTTTGGCAGGACTCGTTCACAAGAAGCCAGAGCCATACCAAAAGGGCTATAAGTTTCATGGATCATGGGGTATGTCTTGTATTGTGTTGTCTTAAATGGTTTAACATATTTTTTCACAAAAAACATGTTAATCTTGCATGTTTCTCATTAAGCAGTTTTACTGGGGTCAAAAGTGGAAAATAAGGGGCAAAGACTAATAAAAGAAAAGGATAGAGAAGAGACCAAATGCCTAGTGAGGGAAACAAACTAAAAAGAAAAAATAAACAAGCCAAAGGACGCCAATGGAGCATTGCAAACATCCTTTTGAACATGGCATGCTCCAAGAACTTTGCTTTGTTGATTATAACCTAGGCAAGGGTGACCTATTTGAAGCGCGACTTGCTTAAGCACTTGGTTATCGTGCTGCTTAATCCCATGGTTCTTGGTGACTAAGGTCCGGTTTAGTTCTACTCATGAGACATCTTTCCATTGAGAAAACAGAAGCGAAACCAAGAATGTAGTTATGTAGCTATCTTTCCATTGAAAAACAATTATGTCTTGCATGAGAAAGGGGGGATCCTTGGAAAGCCTAAAGAGCCAATGGAAACCACCAATCTGGTAACTACAAGCTTGTGAGCACTTTGAGTTCCTAGGGGTCTTATCTCCTAGACCCTCCATTCACCATCAAGAAGTGTGATCCGGGAAACCTGGTCATTTCACTTGTTTCATCGGACCTCGGATCTTCAACATTGCCATATGGGATCTTGGATTAAGTGTGAACATGATGTCTAAGATAACATATGACAACCTGCTCTATGTACCTCTGTCCTATACCCCTATTTTCTTACAGCTAGCCAACCAATCAGTCCGCTATCCTAAGGGAGTAGCCAAAGACATCCTAGTCAAGGTAAGAGAGGCTTACATCCCGACGGATTTCAGTGCTCAACATGGGTGCGACAACAAGGATACACCTATGGTCCTTGGAAGATTGTTCCTCAGCAACACCAATGTCTGCATTTATGTGTGATCGGGACATATAAAACTCCATTTCGTAGGAAAAAAGGAAAGGTTTGCATTCGCTACATGTGAATCGTCTATTTGAACTAACAAAAAGTAGATAAAGAATAATTGTCCAAGGAGGAAGGCGAAGGCAAAGAAGCCACAACCCACTAGAGAAACATGTCTAGGAACAATTGTATGACTTGTTGCTCCATGTGATTCAAGTGTTTGACTTAGCAACATACTCAATACAAGTGTGCATTACATTCATCCTTTAGCTACAAACTCCACATATGCTTTAGAATAGGATGTTAAGGATAAGCACTATGGCCTTAGTGAGATTTCATACACCTTTGAGTGACTTGAGAGTGTCGTTTGCTCGGGAAAGTTTCAACATCTTTGCTCGGGAAGAACAAAGTGACAGCTTGGAGGAGCTTGTTGATGGTCACTAAACCTTGTGTTTGACCATCAAACATTCACCAAAGTAAAGGTAAAACAACATCACAAGTAGCAAATCTTGTCTATAAATGACCTAGTTCCACATGTACTTGGAGAATATTTGAATGCAGGAAATTCTGGTGAAAACTCATCAAATTCAAACATAGAAGGCAAGTGGACATGGCAGGGGGTTCGAGCCCACTTGGTGGGGGTTGCCCGAGTAGAATAGTAGCCAGTTATCTTGTTTAGAGTTGTTATCCCTGTGGTAAAATAGAAATATGACCTCAAAATACTCCCGAGCAAAGTGCTATATCGATATCTTCTGTGCGCTTGTAGAAATATCCAATAGTCATAAAAAATATCAACACCCACCAAGGTGCAAAAGAACGAACACTCATTGAGGTGAGAACCAAGCAGCAATGGTGTGGGTACGGGTCAAGGATGAGCACAAGCGGCATGGGGAGTTTGGCAGAGGGCCATGGGCGTGTACAACAACAACATGGGCTGTGGGGAGCACTCGTGACATGGCACATTGCACTGTGTCTAGATAGGGCAACTACCCTTGTCGAGGATGGCCATGAGCACGAGCGGTGGTGTGTTGATGGCGAGGTCAACAAGGTATGTCTTTGTGCTCATGTGCATTGTTGCTGAAAGGATCAAGATGCCTAAGAGGGGGGGGTGAATTGGGCTAATTCTAAATTTTATGCAATAATTAAGTCCTACACTTAGCCCACTTCACCCCTTGGGCCTAGAATGTGTCTCTATTGTTCTACCGCACAAAAGTTTTGCACCCTAGATTCTAATCCTACTCTAGCATGGTAATTCTAGGAATGTAAAGACTTGAAATGAATTTCTCAAATGTAAATGCTCAAAGTAAAGAGAGGGAAAGGAACACAGCGATGTTTTCCTGAGGTATTGGAGAGTCACCACTCCCCACTAGTCCTCGTTGGAGCACCCGCGCAAGGGTGTAGCTCCCCCTTGATCCGCGCAAGGATCAAGTGCTCTCTATGGGCTAATTCTTTGACACTCCATCCCGGTGAATCACCCACAACCGCTCACAACATGACTTGGGTCATCCACAAGCTCTGCCAGATGATTACCAAGCTTACAATCACCACCAAGCCGTCAAGGTGATGGCGATCACCAAGAGTAACAAGCACAAACTCTCACTTGACCAAGACAAGCCTAATGAGAAAGGTGGATGCACACTTGCTACTCTCTATTCACTAATGAGGTCCTTAATCTTGGATTCTCAAATCTCAATCACCACACTAGGCTCTTGCTCTCCCTTGCACTCCAAAGGTGTTTCTCGGCTGAACAAATGGGCAAGAATACCTTCTTTGGACGAGTGGAGTAAGTATTTATACCCCTCGTTCAAAACATAACGTTTGGAGGCTGAGCATCACTCTACGGGCTGACCGGACGCACCGGTCAAGGTGACCGGATGCTCCGGTCAGTTATGCCCGCCACTGTATCAGAAAGAGCCATTAAGTTCTGATCGGACTCTGACCATCGTCCGGTCAGCACCAACCGGACGCGTCCGGTCAAGAAAAACCCTTTCTGGAACCTTACTGGAGTTGACTGGATGCAGGCACCCCAGCGTCTGGTTAGTACCCACCAGACATGTCCGGTCAAGCAAAAGCCTCTCTGGAACCTCTCTGGAGTTGACCAGACGCAGACACCCTAGCGTCAGGTGCTTCTTTGCTCAGTGTCCAGTCAGTACCAGACGACTGCAGTTGATCAAATGAACTGACCGGACTCACCCTCTAGCGTCTAGACACAACCAGACCAACGTCTAGTCAGTCATTTGACCCTCCATTCACTTCCAACTCAAAATCTTATGTGAATGAAGTTGACTCCAATTGATCTTAGGGCTATTCCTGAGCTATCTAGTGCTAGGTTTGACAAGTGTGCACCACACCTAACCCACTAGACTCACCTAGGTCAAGCTATTAGTCCACACCCCCCTTAACAGTACGGCCAAAGTAAAAACAAAGTCTTAAACTACTCTAAGTGTCTCTCCAACATCAAACAACACGTAGAACTAGTCCGTCCTTAACCTTGTCATCCATCCTTTGAAAACCAAAATGATTTCCATCGTCAGGGGCATGATAACAATGATTGCCCAATCAATTTCCATTACCATGACCTAACTCAAATTGCCTTTGCAAACCACAAGTTAGTCATAGTAATCTCGTGTCGTCATTAATCACCAAAACCCTACTAGGGGCCTAGATGCTTTCAGTTGCCGCTGCCATGGCAGTGTCCTCGCTATGGCTCCGCGACATCAATGCAGAGGGCTCCAAGACCGTGGCTAGGAGGCCATTCACATGGAAATGGCTCATGCCAATAGCAAGGCGGACATGTGTTTATCTCAATGTATTCTCCATGGCCATTGACATAGGCTAGCACAAGGCGGTGCTATGGCTTAGCTAGCCTAAACAAAAAAAAGATAGTCAAAAGAGGAGCAGACCAAGAAGAAGGGATCACCTGGTGGCCATTAGTGATGGTAGAAACACTCCCACCTAGAAAAAGAGGGGCCCAGGTCATTTTGTATGCCCAGGCTAAAGATTTGAGTGCTACATGAGAAAAATGACTGAAAACATGAAGTTTTTTCTTTGGGTGGCAAAATGTATAAGCAATTGTAAATGGAAAATAGACATAGTGGTCTATCCTTTAAATATGGAAAAAATTAAATATGTCACATGGTCTTGGCAAGCCAACCTCCGTGACATAGGATTGTGCAAAATCTCATACTTCCACTACCTTCTATGAGAAACTAAACGCAATCCTATTGTCGTGGGGTCGAAACCGCGACAAGCATTGTTGTTCAAGGTGGTGTCAGAGTACGTGTCTCCAGTGGCTCAGGTGGACTCAAGAACACAAGAATCACAGAGGGGACACAACAGTTTATCCTAGTTCTGGCCAATCGATGCCCTACGTCTAGCAGTTGATGATCCTTATACTCAAGAGCACCCAAAATTGGAGATTACAACAAAGTGTACAGGAGAAAGAGAGAGATTTGGTAGGGAATAGTTCGGTGTTAATCCTGAGGTTGCCTCGCTGCTAGTGGAGCCTTCCCCTCGTCGGAGAGGAGGAAGACGATGGGTGCGGTGGAGGAGCTCTCGGTGCCCCTCTGGGTTGCTCTGCTCTCGGTGCTGAGCAGGAGCGGATCAGTGAGGAACGGAATGATCTATCTCAGATCGTCCTCCCCCCTCTAGGATCTGACCTATCCCTCATATACCGAGACAGGTTGGGTATATGGCGGTTTGAGGGGTTGATCCTATGGTCTACATGCGCTGGAGTCTAGGAGGGTCTTGCGGTGTCATGGAGCCAAAGAAGCCCTGGATGTCATTCAGCTACTCTATCCTGACACGCTGAGTGTCAGGCTACATCGGCCTGAACCGGCCTCCCTAGGTGTGCCTTCTATAGACTTCTTAGTGGTGAAGGAGGCTAGGCTGGCTCGAGGGGCTGACGTGTGGGCCTGGAAGCCCCCGAGCCCCTGGAGGCCACGGAGGGACTCGTCTTCTTGTGTCACGCCCCGTGCGTGACCCTATCAGGGGAGCGGTTGGTAGAGCCACACTCAATGGGCAGCGTTAGGGAGCCCCCAAGCCTTGATGGCTTGGGGCATGTCTTCTTGTGTCTGGGCCTTAGCTAGCACCCAAGGCCAGGAGGTGGTTAAGGATCAGGTCTAGGCCCTAGTCGATTGGGAGCCTCGAGCTCAGCCATGCCCCCGAGCGTCGAGCAGAGGTGGCGAGCTTGCTCAGGCTTGTCTTGATCCTTGGTCTAAGGGTGCTCATGAGAATACCCGATGGTTATGGCCCCCGAGCCCTCGGGCGATCTTGGAGGGATTGGTTGGGGGGTCCATTGGTCAGGAACCCTTAATCCCAAGGCTTAACATACCCATATGTTAGGATCTCTTCACCTATATTCCCTCTCCGGTCCCCACCATTCTTGTAAAAAGTATCTAAAGAACATGCCCATCTCTCTTCTTATAAACCGACTTCATAAATTACTTTTCATGTCATTCGCTCAGTGTGCTTATGCAATAGCAATAGGGGAAGGAGTAAGTGGGGGTGGTGTGGGGCTTGAAGTGGTGGCTTGCATGGTGTGAGTCACACATGGTGGGGTGGAGCCAAGACGTGGGATGACGAGGCCGTGCGGGCGCACACGGGAGAGCACAAGGCGACGATGGTTGTCTCTATCAGAGGAAGGAGAGGACACGTAGGGTGAGAGACTAATGTGTTAGGGGCGAGCACGGGGCATAGGTGGCTCGGTGCAGCTCGGGGTAGCATGTGTTCTCCACTGAGCGCTTATGCCAGCTGTCATGGCACGGCATGCAGCAAGGCCCACACATGGCATGGCGGGCACAAGGGGTGGGTGCAAGGTTCAAGGTGACATGACCGTGTGCGGAGAAGACTTGGGCAGGGGCAATGAGGGAGCTGAGGCATGGGATGAGTGGGCCGAGTGGATGCGCACTCGAAGAGAAAGGGCGATGGCGACTGTCCTACTGGGCAGAGGAAGAAGAATGGATAGAGAAGGGGTTGATAGGTGGGGCCCGCATGCTAGTGAGAGAGAGAAAGATAGGAGAAAGGTGGGTTGGTGTCTGAATGGGCCGAGAGTGGCCCAGCGGTGAAGGGTAGGGAGGGAATGGCTGATGTTTGGGCCAATTACAGGATGGGGCTGGTAGCGGCCAAGGCCGAGTGCAGGAAAGGAGGGGTTTGGCTAGTGTGTGGGCTTCGGCCTATGACAAGAAAGGGGCCAGCTGAAAAAAAGGAAAGGGAGAGGGAAAGGAGATGTTGAAGCACGTGTTGGAGTGTGAAAGGTCCTAATATGGCTAGAGGGGGTGAATAGCCTATTTAAAAATCTACAAGAACACTAGAGCAATTGATTAGTATGACAAATGGCGTAATGCAATTTTGCTCTAGCTCTACAAGGGTTGCAAGCCACCTATACCAATAATTCTAGTTGCTATAATCACTAGGCACACACAAGAGCTAAGTCACTACTCACTAAGAGCTCTCAACAAGGCTATACTAAAGAGCTCCACTAGATGAAACTAATCTACAAAGCAAGCTCTCAAAACTAGCTACACTAAAGAGCTTGCTACAACTAGTTTGCAAGAAAGTAATAGAGTGAGTAGGGTGATTATACCGTCGTGTCGAGGAATGAGCCAATCACAATATGTAGACAATCCAATCACACAAGACTTTCACGTGCTTGCTGGTACGCTAGTCCCCGTTGTGTCGACCAACACTTGGTGGTTCAGCAGCTAAGAGGTGTTGCACGAACCTCACCAACAAATGGCACCGCAAGAACCTACCCACAAGTGAGGTAGCTCAATCACACGAGCAATTTACTAGAGTTGCCTTTGCCGCTCCACTGGGAAAGGCACAAGACCCCTCACAAGCAATCGATCGAGGCCGGAGACAATCACCAACTCTGCTCAATGATCCTCCAATCACCGGGTCATCTAGGTGTCAGCAAACACCAAGAGTAACAAGCTCACAACCAGCACAAATCACCCAACTAGTGCCACAAGATGATGCAACTCAATGCAATGCACTAGAGGCTCTCCAATCTCACTCAAGATGATGAAATCAAGTGAACAAGTGAGTGGAGTGTGTTGCTTAGCTTCCAAAGGGTGTGCACAAGTGTAAGAGGTGCCAAGAGAGTGGCCAAGGCCGGCCACATCCTCTATTTATAGCCACACAAGCAAATATATCCGTTACCTCTTGGAGCTGCTTTCTGTGAGGGCACCAGACAGGGTGGCATTCCACTGGACAGGGGGTGGCAGTGCCCTCCAACGGTCGACTCAACGGCTATTTTGACTAGTTGTTGGGGCACCGTACAGGTGGCGGTGTCACCGGACAGGGGGTGACGGTGCCACCCTGGCTGAGCCCCCGAAAACCATAGCCTCTAGAAAATTAGGGCAGTGCACCACCGCACCCATGGCGGTGACCAGGGCGGTGCCCCTCGGCCCATTCTCCAGCTAACCCTAGCCTCGATTAAAAAGTGGTGGTGGCACTGGACAGCCACCGATGGTGCACCGTCACAATCATGGCGGTGCACACCGCCATGTCCAGTGACCACCCTGACGCTCGCGCTCAGAACTAGGCCAGTCGGGCACCGCCACAGGGGCGACGATGCACTGGACAAGGGGTGGTGGTGCCACCTAGGCACCAAACCCTTCCCCAAGTTGCAAACTTTTTCGTGTTCCGTTCCATGGCAACTTAGAGCAACTTTCCGCAAGCGATGCTAACTCTCAAAGTGTTTTCCCAAAACATGTTAGAGCCAAGTTAGCATTTCTCAAAATATTTTGATAAATTTTTTTCGCTTACTCTCCGATGTGCACTAGGCCTAAATGCAATGCATGAAGTCCAACACCTAGTGGCACTAGATGACCGAATTGTCTAGTTAAGAACCCCTCTTAATAGTACGGCCATCTATCCTAAATGTGATCACACTCTCTGTAGTGTCTTGATCACCGAAACAAAACTCCTATTTATACCTTTGCCTTGATCTCCATAGGGTTTTGTTTTCTCTTTCTTCTTTTCCAAGTTGAGCACTTGATCATCATCACAGGTGGCCATCTCATCATTTCATGTGATCATCACCTTCTCTTGAGTGCCACCATGCTCCATACTTGGATTGCACCAACCTAGCTCATACCACCACTCATGACAGAGGTTAGTGTATAGGTTTCATCAATTATACAAAACCAAACTAGGGCTTTTAGGGTGTCATACCCAATTTTAAATACAAAATTGGATATAAACCATATGTGTACCTAGGAATCAATCACACACATATAGAGACAAATTAAAGGAAAATACTAAGCACAATGCTTTATTACATCATGAGTATTTAATCCATTACATAAATATCAAAGTCTTACCAAGCGGAAATAAATAACTATAAGCTCCATGGTGCCTCCATAGCCACAGGGACAGTCGACTGGTTGATCGCAAGACCAGTAATCCTCAGGGAAATCCTCATAACCATTACCAGCTGTTACCTATTCGGGATTTTTATCCAAGTATTGAAAATAAACAAGTGTAAGTACATCTCGTACTCAACAAGAATAACATGGGGTTCATGAGGCTCAAAAGGTAAACACCGGTTTAACTGTATTTAGCTTTTAATGAATCACAATTTTAAGCAATTGAGTAGCAACAAGTTTATCATAAGCCTATATAAACACATGATCAGGTAAACATGAATAATGAATAGCATAAACAAATAACCATTAGCGAATCATCTATTCCATAAGGAGTCCAAGGCCGCTCGTGACCGTGAGCATAGCTGATATAGCAGTTTTAGACTTTGCAAAGGTTGTACATTCTCACCATGAGCCGTGATTTACCCCTTCGCCTGAGGTCACGAGGCTCTTGACCCACTACCAAGGAAGGTCGGCAGGGTTTCACTATGAAGTCTTTCAAAAGTTTGTCTAACAAGTTAGGGCCGCTAGGATTCCTCAGCAAGCAGATGTAGGAACCCCCTTTCGAATGGCACAATTCCTTCGCGGCTATACTCATAAGAACAGAGGCTGTCCTATACCCATTGTGGCAAGCCCCTTTTGCCCCTTTGGGTAACCTCTAACAAGCTAGAAAAGGCATTCATACTTGACTAAAGTCAGAGCCATGTAGCACTCATGGTTGTACTGTATGTCCGGATGATCACTTACAGATAAGTTCTTAAGGAGAGGAATCTAGAGCACCCCCTTATTCATTGTTGCTAAAAAGCATCTTTTAATGTTTATTGCATATACCATTAGTCAAGTTACAAGATCATGGTCTATGTTTAAGCGCTAACATCATACTACCCAATGCACAAACCCAAGGTGTCAACGTATAAGTTCAAGTGCTAGGAAATCCTTATAGGAAACAAGGTAGACACATGCAGTATGAATTTAATGATTAAAAGTGAGTAGGTGTCAAGGATGGTCCCATCCTATACTTGCCTTACTCAGCAAACTCCTGCTAGTCCTGTTGGTCATCAAAGTACTGGTCTTGCTCACCGATATACTGCTCACCATCTGTACTCGACCATCAAATATCAACACACAAACATCTGGAGCAGTCATGCATAACAAACAAGAGCAATAATTAGAATAGTACACCAACACTGGAAAAAACAAGTTGAAAATTTTATAAAATCATTCTACACGTCGCTACGAACACACAACGCGAAAATCACCAAAATTGGATTTAAAATGGAGAAGGTATGTGGCCCGATCATTTCGCTGAAATTTAGCTTATGCTGATTTGCTGTGAGAGGAAAATACTATTGGTTCGCTGAAAAGTACCGCTGAAGTAGTGCTGAGCCAGGAACTGGATGGTAGAACCATAAATAACGCGAACTATTAACGAATTAAAATAAATAGAAAATTAGGTTTTGACTCTGGTGAGGACTGCGGATAGAATTATGAATAAACCGAGGGCCTCTTTAGCAAAATGAGCAATGAAGAGGTATCTTCTGATCTGAGCCATTGATCTTGCGATGGACAGCTGGAATTAGATGGGAGAGAGGGGTGGCCGGCTGGAACAGCAACTCCGGCGCGGTGGTGGCAATTGCCGGCGGTGAGAGCTCACCGGCGTTCATCGATACGGCGATTCCAAGCGCTATAGACCAAAACGAAGGTACCGGGAGAGAGAGAGAGGACGTCCGCAAGCTCACCTGACGTAGATGATGAACGGCTCGACGGGGCGGACAACAAGTTCCTGCAATCGACGGCGACGATTAGCGAGCAGCCGTGAACAAGAAATAGAGAGGCGGAGAGTTAGGCGTTTTCGCTAATCCAACACGAAGCTCGGAAGACTGCTCGGCGCGACGGCGAAGCGACAAAACGAGAAGCGAGCTCGGCGGCGGATTTGGGTTGCGGCAGCGCTAGCTCGTAACAGAGGCTGCGGCTCGCTAGGGTTCGAAAAAAGGAGGCGGCGCACTTGGAGCTCCCTTTTATAGGGTCAAAACGTAGGGCACACGCCGAATCGGGGAAAGATTCGGGCTCGGTGATGGAAAATTTCATCGGACAGAGTCCGGCTCGACCACGGCTTGGCGAAGGAGAAGGCACTGTGGAGTGGGGGGCCTCCGTCAGCGGAACAGAGGGAGTGCGGGCGCCCCTGCACTGCTGGCTGCTGGGTCGGCGGGATGAAAAGCAGAGCGGGTTGGCGGTGCAAACTGGGCCGCGGCGTGCTGGAGAAAGGAGGAGGCCAGCAGGCCGAAATGAACAGAGAGGGAGGGAGAGAACCTTTTCCTTTTCTTTTCTGAAAACTGAATTTTCCAAATTCCTTTTAAAACAGTTTTGAACTCAGTTTGAATTTGACTCAAAAATCAGACAGTACAGAAATAAATATGTAGCAGCATGTATGAATCAACATATTCCTAACCTTATGATGGATTTAAATTTAGCAAAAATTATTATTCTCTATGTTTGAATGCACACAATTGCATTATAAAATCAATTTAAGCTATTTCAAAAGAATGCAAACTTCAGGGTGTCACACGGAGTTTGCAATTGATTTTTAAAAAGAGATTTCAAACCTAACATCAATTTAAGCGTATTTCAAAAATACTTTTATATACTAATATATGTGGCATGAATGTTATAAACTGCGTATACTACTTTTGACATGTTTTCTCTAATTTATAAAATATATTTTCCTCCTCTAATAATTTCAGGACTTAGACTTAATTAATTCTAGAATTTTAATTTGTTATAAAACTTGGATTAGAGTGTTAAAAACAAACATGGTTTTACAGCACTTATAAGATCCAAACAATTCTGTTTTCCAACTAGACAATGTCATATTCTTTTCCTTGCAATGAACTCAAAACACTTCTCGAATAAATATAAATATAAAAAATAAAAAAACTCACATAGCCTTAGCAAAGGCTGACCTGATGACCTCGGCTGTTGCCCCACAAAATCTAACTCATCATTCATTCGACTAAACTAAAAACCCCAACCACGGAACCACTATTCCACACATCAGTGACAACGAACCCTTAGAGATAGAGATGGTGGTGGCCAAGAAGTTGCTTCGTAGCAGGTCCGTTAGCTCATCCTCCCGTGCTTGGTTGAGTGAGGGTGGTTGCATTTCTTGATGGACTACTACCGACTAAGCAAAATTGAAGCTGGATTACATGGCATGCGAGGTGGGGTTGCTCAGGTATAAACCATTACATTTGTTTTTGCGTTGTTTTTATAATTAAATATTTTTCTCTCAGGCACGCAGGAGAGCTTCGCATTATTATATATTAATAAAGAATGAAAAGAGGAAAGAAACCCCAAACACAACATGCACTCTGTTACGTGGGGGCTATAGTACCCGTGATGCTACAGTAAATCGAGTGCTGTTCATGTCCACAGTTGTGGTGGCTGGGGCTGCGAGGGAGGCTAGAGGCCGGCCAGGGGCGCCTTGCCCACGGCCGAGCAAGAGGGAAGGGGTTTCCTTCTTAATTCTTGCTTGATTAGATCGATACATCTCCTCTCCTTATATAGAGAGGTTTACTTGACTCCCAAGCAAGGCTTACTTGACCCTTAAGTAAGCGACCCTTATCTCTAATTAACCATAACACTAATGGGCTATACAGCCAATCCAGGCCCAATAGGCCCCTGACGTACTCTAACACACTCACACCTTCATTTCTAGGAAAAAACTAAATCTAGCTAGGCTTCTCAAATTATTATCCGGCTGCAGCCACAAGTAAAGTGTCATGTCATCTATTGGTTCTTCGACCGAACAAAGAGATAAGATCGAGAAGAAGAGAATGAGAATAGAGAAGTGAATGAGTTGCCAAAGATAACCCAACCTTGTCCTTGCCACCCTTTTATAGGGAAGGAAGGATGTGCATGTTTTATTTATTCCCTCGAGGTTTATAATTACAAACGAGCCCTTATAATTCACAAACAGGCCCATATACCTAATAATTGGGTCATTTTATATACAAAGAGGTGGGTCCTTATCGCATGGCACCCCCAACCTCATTGATAGCGTACTCCACAGAGTTTAAGGAGCAAAAGTGAAGCCCTTGTGATAGGAGCCAGTGTAGTGAACCTTACTTGTCGTACCTGTGGGACCCTTTTAGTGCATTTAGATAGCTTAATTTTGTTAAATACTACTATGATAACATTGTAATACATGGATTATGGATTTCTAGATAGTGACCATGAGGTGGCTTGTGGTTCCTTTTTTGCTTATTAGTCTGAATAACCTTATCCCATGTGCTATCTCTTTCAACCTTTGTCATTTCCTATTGCATTGACAACAAGAAGGTCAAATTCTGTGAAGCTTAGACTATTGCTTGCCTCTTTAGAGCATCTCTACTAGTTCCAAACAATGGGTAAATAAATGAGTTTTCCAAATCGCTAAAAAGTAGAGAGCATATTTGTTAGCTTCCTTCGATCCATTTCCAATATCTCACTCCTAAAAGGTAAATGCAATTTTATATCGGCAATCCTAGACTATTTCCATATCATGCCAACCACTTTTATACTTTATTTCTCTTTTCTACATTTGCCTTGTGAACCATGTTCTTTCTCGTTATTCTTTCTCATGTCCCTCCACCTTCGGATTGGCCTATTGGATATGCATGTGCATTTATTTCCGCGTGGTTCGGCCAATTTCCGCATGTGTTTATATAGAGGGGCAGTGACATCCAAAACAAATTGTCTCTAAAAATGCATTTATAGAGGTGGCTCTATTTTCGGCCTCTAGAAATCGATTTTTAGAGACGGCTCTATTTCTAGCCACCTCAACAAATATTCCTATTTTTAAAGACCGCTCTATCTTCGGCCACCTTTAGAAATCAATTTCTAGAGCCGACTAGAAATAGAGATGCCTCTAAAAATAGAGTTGCACAATAAAATTTAAAATTTTCAAACGATCTTGAATGGACAACCAAAATAAAAATTATAGATCTTAAAGAGTTATGCAACTTTGTAGTTGACAACTTTTTTCATTTAAAATCATCAATTCAAAGAAAATTACATTTGAATTTCTCACATTTGAAATTCAAAATTTTCAAATGACCTCGTCTGGAGAAATGACCAAAACCAAAGTTGTAGATCTCGAATAGTTATACAACTTTATATAGTTGACAACTTTTTAATTGAATTTGTTTAGGGTCCTAAATATTCATTTTAAGATTGGATGATGATAAAATGAGATAGATGAATATCCCAAATGGACATAAGTGTCTTGTGCGTGGAGTGGTTAGGGGAGGAACACGCAAGGCCTGAGGTCGCGAGCTTGAGCCCCTGCGGCCGCGAAGCACGCATTTTTTCGCGAAAAAATCATGTGACTTGTACTTGGATCGGAGATGAGTGGAAGCTCTAATCATATTCCTAATCCCTAATCGTATCCCTAATCCATGACTTTGATACCATGTTACTGACCTTAGGGATATGAGACGATGAGATCTCCCGTAGTTGAGAGACGACTACATGTATAGAACCATATGGCCTATAGTATAGTAATGGACCTTCGTACACTTAACAAATTCTAGTGACATAGCTTAGTTGCTTTAGGCCTATTTGGATTCATTAGGAGAGTCGCTAACTATTAGTTTTATTAGTAGGTTTGGAGTTGCTAATATGGACTAATAGTTCATATGCATCTTCAACTCATTATCCAAACACCTATTAGCAAGTTGATCCAAATAGCCCCTACTAAAAATTAGCTATCTAAAAATTAGCAGCTATTAGCTATTAGGTAGCTAATTGTTAGTGCTAATAGACCCAAACAGGCCCTTACTCAATGCTAGAATTGTGTAGGTGTTGATCGCACTAGGATTGCAAGACACTACCTACATGTAGCTTTATTAGGGCCTCATTCGTTTCTAACCACATGTCTAGTGGTGTGCCTTGCAAAAAAAAGTCTATTCAATCCTCCCTAACCGTACAAAGATCCTTTCACTTTCCTCCAGAAATAAGCTTCTCCCTAGAGATAGACTAACGAGTGAGAGAGTATTAGGGTTTGGATAATGCTCGATTAACACTGATTAGTGACAACCATTGAGTACATATAGGCACGATAGGGAGCCAGGATCGGCAGGCCCAAGGCCCATGGGCTTACACTCTAATACGCCCCCGCAGTCGGAACTGAGAGCACAACGAACATTAAGACTGGACCTAAACTCTGTAAAAACAAACATCGATAGCCCTTTAGTGAAGATATCGGCATACTGGGACGATGTAGGAACATGCAAGACACGAACTTCACCAAGGGCAACGCGTTCACGAACAAAGTATAGGTCAATCTCCACATGCTTAGTGCGCTGGTGCTGAACAGGGTTGGTGGAGAGGTAGATTGCACTGATGTTGTCACAATAAACAATGGTGGCATGGCGAAGAGGACAGTGGAGTTCACCTAGAAGCTAGCGTAGCCAACAGGCTTCGGCGACGCCATTGGCCATGGCGCGATACTCGGCCTCAGCACTCGAACAGGACACTGTCAGCTGGTGCTTGGAAGACCAGGAGATGAGATTGTCCCCAAGGAAGACAGCATAACCGAAGGTAGACTTCCGAGTATCAGGGCATCCGGCCCAATCAGCATCGGAGTAAACTATAAGATCAATCGGCGTAGTCCTATAGAGGTGAAGGCCGAGATCCTGACTGCCCTGTAAGTACCGCAGAATCTGCTTCACAGCAGCAAGATGAGGGTCTCTAGGTTCATGCATATGCAAGCATACTTGCTGAACAGCATAGGTGATATCCAGACGAGTGAAAGTAAGATACAGCAAGGCACCAGCGATGCTGTGGTAGTGAGTAGGATCAGACACCGATGTACCATCAGCAGCAGACAACTTGGAGTGAGTGTCCATGGGAGTGCTGCTGGGCTTGCAGTCACGCATGCTAGCGCGGTCTAGGATATCCAGCAGATATTGTCGTTGGGAAAGAAACATGCCATCATCATGATGCTCAACAGTAATGCCCAGAAAATGGTGAAGGGGACCCATGTCTGCCATAGAGAATTCCTGGTGAAGAGCTGAAATAATATGATGAAGGAAACTCTGTGATGAAGCCATGGGCACAATGTCATCAACGTAGAGGAGTAAGAAGGCCATCTCAGCACCCCGGCAGTAAATGAACAAGAACGTGTCAGACTTGGCCTCAACAAATCCAAGAGAAGTAATGTGAGAGGCAAAGCGACTATGCCAAGCACGAGGAGCCTGCTTCAATCCATAGAGCAAATAGTTCAGATGATATACATAATCCGGCCTCGAAGTGTCAACAAAACCAGATGGCTGAGCGCAGTACACTATCTCTGTCAGAGTGACGTGCAGGAAAGCATTCTTGACATCAAGCTGATGGATTGGCCATGACCTAGAGAGAGACAAACTGAGGACCACATGAATGGTAGTAGGCTTCACAACTGGACTAAAAGTCTCATCGTAGTCAATTCCAGGACGCTGAGTAAAACTATGCAAGACCTAGCGAGCTTTGTAGCGGTCAAGAGTGCCATCTGACAGGAACTTGTGACGATAAACCCATTTGCCTGTGACAACATTAACTCCAGGAGGCCAAGGGACCAGGGTCCAGGTATCATTGGCCTGAAGAGCATCAAACTCGGACGGCATGGCGGCACGCCAGTTTGGGTTAGCTAGAGCCGACCGGAACGATGCTGGGAGCAGAGAGAGGACCGCCATGTTGAGGTTGAGGCGATCCACTGGCTAACTGAAGCTGGATTTTCCACGGGTGCGCATGCCATGCGCGTTGGTGATTGGCGCGATGGCTTGTGGAGCGGTGGAGGTGGTGCGCCGGGCATCGTTGGTAGCAACCTATGGGGCAGGAGCAGCGGTGCATGACAAACCAGCAGAGGGGCCAGGGGCGCTGCTGGCAGCGACCTAGGATGAGATGTCCACAGGGGCAGCAGCACCCGACCCGCCAGCAGGAGGCGGCAGGGACGCCCTACCAGCAGGGGGCATCATCGTTGGGGCGTCAGGCGGCGGAACCATGGCGTCGGGAGGGGGAGTACCTGCCTGCACAGCACTAGGCCCAATCGACAAAGTGGAACAATCATCATCATTCAAAAAATCTAAGGTGGTGGGGTCCAAGGGAGTGGCAGACATGTTGGAGAACGGAAAAAGATGAGTCATCAAACACAATGTGTCGAGAGACAATGATCCTATTGGAGTGAAGATCAAGACACCGATACCCTTTGTGATCCACGGAATATCCAAGGAAGACACACAAGGACGATCGAGGAGAAAGTTTATGTGGAGCTGTGGATGATAGGTTGGGATAGCAGACACAACCAAACACGCGAAGGTGAGCGTAGGAGGGGTGCGTGCCATAGAGAGCGAAGAAAGGAGTGCGGCCATCCAATGTCTTAGTGGGATGACAATTAAGGAGATACATGGCAATGTGTAAGGTGTCAACCTAGTAGGCGGGAGGTAGACTAGCCTAAAAAAGGAGGGAGTGCACAATATTATTAATGGTGCGAAGGATGCGCTCAATGCGACCATTTTGTTGGGAGGTGTATGGGCACAACATGCGGAGGATGGCACCATGAGTGAGGAGGAACGTGCAGGCCGAGGAGTGATCAAACTCACGGCTGTTGTCACAATGGACGGCCTTGATGGAGGCGCCAAACTGCGTGTGCGCATAGGCAAAAAAATTGGACAGAATATCGAATGTCTCGGATTTGAGGCGAAGAGAAAAGGTCCAAGCGTAATGGGTGCAGTCATCAAGAATAACAAGATAGTATTTGTAACCTGATGCACTGACAACAGGGGAAGTCCAAAGATCACAATGTATTAAATCAAAAGGTTTTGGCGCATGACTGTTGGACACGCTAAAAGGAAGGCGTACATGATGGCCTAACTAACAGGCATGATAGATATGATCTGAGGTGCGTTTATTACAAGTAATAGCTTTGGAGCTGACTAGCTTGGACAAGGCGTCATGACCGAGATGACCGAGGCGGCAGTGCCAAAGAGTGATGGAGGACACGGTGGCGGTGAGGGCGGTAGTGCTGGCTGTAGGTGGAAAGAACGGGTAGAGGTCACCCGTACTATTGCACCTGGCGATCACGCTTTGAGTTTGAAAGAACAAGTGACCGACGTGGCATGAAAAAGGAGGAAGACCCAACGGAAGTAATGGAAAGTACAGCCCCGTTACCGACAACAATAGATGAAGGACTAGAGGAAGGAGGAGGATGGGATGAAGTGAGTATACCAGCATTGTTGGCCATATGTGAACCAGCCCCCGAGTCGACGTACCACTCGGCAGAAGATGGCGGCGGCTGTCGACGAAATATGGTCGGTAGTCTACCTAGGGGTATACCCAAGGTAGTAGATTGTCGGTAGACAGATGCGCAAGCCACAAACAAGATGGTGACGCAAGACAGACATAAGGTTTTATCCAGGTTCGGCCGCCAAGAAGGCGTAATACCTACGTCCTGCGTCTGATTTGTATTGTTGTATGTCAATGAGAGATGTTTTTTAGAGGGGTCCCCTGCCCGCCTTATATAGTTCGGGGGGCAAGGTTACAGATCTGAAAACTAATCCTAGCCAGTTACAATTGTCATATGTGGCCGGATAAGGATTCCTATTCTAACCGACCAGGATCTTGATTGATCGCCAAATCCACCTTGACTCCTTGCGCGGGACTCCGATCAGGTTAGCCGGGCCATACGTCGTCTTTTGGTGGACCGGACCCACCGATCCGGGCCGGCCCAAGCTTAGCCGTAAGGGTATAGGGGTTAATACCCCCACAGCTAGTCCCCGAGCACCATGTATTATGTTGTGACACGCCATTTTAACCTTCTCCGACAAGTAAGGCTTGAGTCCTTGACGTCTCTGACCACCATTGTCGCCGGAGAAGTAGGTTGTCCGAAGAATATATGGTGCTCTTAAGAAAAAAGAAAAAGATTTCCGTCCTAGGAAGTGTGCCCACTTGTATTTCTGAACAGAAATGTAAGTGCGTCTTGGAGCGTAGCATCCTTGATCATCAGAGGCGTAGGGGTCGAGAACCAAACACATTCACCACAAGGTGAAGTGTGCCCACTTAGTCCCCGAGCCTGGTAGTAGGTGATGTAGGCACGTGGTGCCAGGGTCTGAAAAGAATTCTCAATTAAGTTGAGAACCCAATTGTCGTACAAGCAATACGAGATGCACCGGCAGGTGCATCGTACCTTTGTAGTCCCCGAGCTTGCTGGAAGGCAAAGGATGAGCCTTATAGCAAGGTCTAAATAAATGTCGCTCAACTGTATGTGAGTACAAATCTCATGTAGCCGAGGAGAACGATCTCCGAGCAGTGGTCGGGACAGTCCCCGAGCACGATAGTAATCCTTACAATCAGCCAAAGCATAAGGGTCGATTAAACAAACACATTCACCGCAAGGTGAAGTATGCCCACTTAGTCCCCGAGCCTAGTAGTAGGTGACGTAGGCACGTGGTGCCAGGGTCTAAAAAAGAATTTCTATTAAAGTTAAGAATCCAATCGTTGTGCAGGCGATACGAGATGCACCGGCAGGTGCATCGTACTGATGGAGTCCCCGAGCTTGCTGGAAGGCGAAGTATGAGCCTTATAGCAAGGTCTAAATAAATGTCTCTCAACTGTATGTGAGTACAAATCACATGTAGCCAAGGAGAACGATCTCCGAGCAGTGGTCGGGACAATCCCCGAGCACATCAGTAGCTGGAGCAGTCCCTGAGCGTGGCAGTGGTCGGAGCAGTCCCCGAGCACGACAGTGGTCGGAACAGTCCCCAAGCACGGCAGTGGTCTAGGCAGTGCCCGAGCATGGCAATGGTCTGGGCAGTCCCCGAGCACGGCAGTGGTCTGGTCCATCATTGAGCACAAGATATGCAGCGAAAAAAAAGAACGCCGATTGTATTATTATTTGGTGTATTTATTTATCTCCTTACTCTATCAAGTCCAATCTGCCACGTCTGGTCAAAAAAGCAGACGGATATAACATATCACTCTGCCTTCTTACTCTTTCTGGCAAACAGTCGCTTGGCGCCTGTATGGAGGTACGTCAGTGTGGGCCCTCTCACATTATCAACGAAGAGGCGCGTACACTGGAAACGAAGAGGCGTGTTTGTTGGCGTAGATCTCTAGATTGTGAAAACAACCGTCTGTGGCGCGTGCACACGTCTCCCAAGAATCTTGGGTGGACGAAATGATGGAGCCCTTGGTTATTTATAATATAGAGCTGGTAAGTTACTTTTTACCGATTCCCATTGCCATTCACCGCCGCAACCTTCTTCTTCCTCTCGCCGAACCCTACTCCTCCGAAAATCACCACCAATCCCTCCTCCACCGCATCCACCCTCTTAACAAGGGTAGATTAATGGCGAAGAGAAACACCCAGAAGAAAGATGGAGTCATGGCGAAGGAGTGGTGGAAGTCAAGGAGCAACGAGCAGACCATCGAAGTCCTCGTCGCCATGGGAGTGCTCCACAACAAGGCACTCGCAGGATGGCGTGCGCCGGAAGGAGAAAGCTTCCCCGATCCACAACCAGGTGAGATTGTGGTTTTCGAGGATTTCTTCAAGCGGGGTTTTGGGGTTCCAGTGCACCCTTTCCTTTAGGGGCTCTGCTTGTATTATGAGATTAGGATTTGCAATCTGCATCCCAACTCGATTCTTCTTGTCTCCACCTTCATCCATCTTTGCGAAGCTTATGGTGGCTTCTAGCCCCATTTCGACCTCTTTCGCCATCTGTTCTGTCTGCGGAAGAAAGGGAGCGGAGGCTCGAAGATAGCCAGAGGCATATACCTCAATCTGCGTGATGGTATGAAGGCCCAGTACCTGCACTACCCCTGGAACACCTCACTGGACGAATGGTACAAGAAATGGTTCTACATCTGCAAAGAGCCAAACACGATCACCCTGTGTGACATGGGGTTGATTCCGGAAAAGAAGAACAGCTGGTCGGAGAAGCCCGAGCACTTGGAGCAAATCGCAGAACTGCTTGGGTTGATCCTGTGGGGAAAGCTGGATGGTCCAAGCGTGGTCGGGAACTTCATCAGCCGAAGGATCCAGCCCTGCCAAAAGAGGGTACATCCTGGCTTCGAGTACCAGGGTAGCGCAGATCCGACGAGGACCAGAAAAGAGGCACTCGACAAGATAGAAATCAAGGCCAGAATTGGGGAGCTATTCAATCTAGCCGACCCCAATTATGTCAGGTTAAACGACATCGAGCACGCCTTCAAGCTGGCCCGACCTCCCCCAAAGGTAAATCATACCTCCTTATACCTGTAGATTTATGTTGCAACAAAAAATTGACTGTTGTCTCCTTTATGTTTCCCAAAGTAATGGTCATGACCGGGCAGCAGTATTCGTGTCTCCGCCCCCAGGCGTGGATTGGCCGCAAATTGCTAGCTCAACCGCCCAGACCAGTGCCAGTACCAAAGACGTCGACTGGGCGGTACATGGGGTTGGGGAGGATGCAACGGCCAGGGATGCTGGCAAGCGGCCGGCTGCCAACAAACGTCGCCAGGCCATCTTCCCCCTTTCAGACGATGAAACAGAGGATGCGGACATCTTTCGACTCGTCCCTCGAAAGAGGAGGAGACAAATGGGGTCAACAGAGCAGGGTGGCTCCTCTGTGCCAGCAGTGATCGCATCACCGACCACTGCAACACAGAAGACAAGCGGGGGAAGTGTTGAGCACTAAACCCCGACGCCAGTACCGGTGGTGGAAAAAGACCTGGTGGAACCCGCCGAGCACGTGGAGCAGGAGCGGTCGAAGAGGCGTTCCTTCGCCATGTTATTCCGTGCTTCCAAGCTGTAAGTATCTATAACTTTGATGTAATCTTATAATTTGTATTGAATACTATTGTCTTCTGAACTTTCTCTGGTATATTAGGTCGGCGTCCACCGAAAATCCCGACCAGCTAGTCGGGTGTGGCACGGCTTCGCCAGTACTGGTGGAAAGAGCTGCTCGGCAGCCGACTGCGGAGGAACCTATAGAAGAGATTCCACCGGAACCTCAGCAGACGAGCAGCCCGACGTCAGTCCCCGAGCAGCTGGTCAAGAAGACTGCCGAGCAAAGTACAAATGCTCCGAGCACTAACCCTGCTGAGGCGGATACCTTGGCGCCAAGGGAACTAGACCGAGCCGAGGAGCAACAACCAGAGTTGGCACAGAACACGCTTGCCGATGCTATGGCTCGTGGGAAAGCCATAGTGGTCGCGGAGACTACTATCTCCGGCCCAGCGCTGCCCCCTGAACAAGAGGCCGAAGAGGACGAAGTCGAAGAGATCCTAGGCCGTCCCAAAGACAAACGACAACATGTATATGTGTCGCGCTGGCGGAACGACGAGTGGGTTATGCATGAAGAAATCCCAGAGGTCGAAGAGACCCTAAAAGTTGAACGAGCAGCAAAGTGTTTGGTGACAGAAGTCTAGGTATGTTTGGCTTGACCACTTGACCCTGTTATGTAGTCGAACTGTCTGACTTAGCTTATTTATATGCAGGACTTGATGAAGACCGCAAAGTACCGAAAGAGGTGCTTCGACCAGATTGAGGGAATCACGGCGAACAATAGAGAACTGGCAGCCGAGGTGGAACGCTTGCGCCGCCAACTTGAAGCCGTCGACTAGGAGAGGACAGAGCAAGAAGCACAGAACCAGAACCTGGTCGGCCAGCTCAATGACAAAGAGCGTCAAAAAACAAGTAAGTTGTCATTTTATCACATCAAGTGTATGACACGTGTTGTTGCGTTGTTGGTAATGACAGTTGTAATGCAGGCTTAGAAGCTGAGGTAACCCACCTCCAAGAGGAGAATAGCCGTGTGACCGCAGAGTGTGGTCGCCTGAAGGAGGACAACGAGAAACTAGCGCGCAGCCAGTCTCAACTCCAGGACCACACCACTAAAATGAAGGAGGAACTGAACCGTAAGTATTCTAGACCACCATTCTCATTATGTTGCCCGCCTTGACTTGTCGTGCCTTTACATTTGATGTCTTGTACGGCGTGCAGTTTTAAAAGTCAATGCCAAGAGGCATCTAGAAGCCGTGACGGCTGGAAAGCACGATGCCTCGAGGCCACCGAGGATCGAGACACATGGAAGAACCGATGCCAGGAAATGGCAACTGGCATTTTGCCCATCCTCGACCTTGTCGACCCGGCGCTCACAGAGGAAGAGCCAAGGACGCCCCAGCTCATACTGGTCGAGAGATGCAGACAAGCATGGGGATGGTTCTAGGAGTTCGTGAAGGAGGCGGGTGAGTACACGGGTGCCCATGTGCTAAGCATGGTGCGTGCCCACTACCCCCTGATCGATCTTAAGCGCCTGGAGGCTGGATACCCGAAGGAGGTAGACCCAGACAAGGAGGAGGAGCTTCGGATGGCCCAGCTGGACTTGTCGTCAAAGATAATTGGCGACATTAACCTGTGTGGAGGTGGGACAGCACCTGTACAGGGTACGCCATCGACAAGTCAGCTAGAAATGCCATCTGTTGCTAGCCAACCGACGAAGCCTGTGGCCTCGACCAGCCAGGCATCGGCGGGGCCATCCCCTTCAGCTCGACTAGCACAAGAGTCCCCGAGACTCGAGTAGGATATCGGAAGCAGCGAGCAGTAGATGTCGCGTGCCCCGACCTGCCAATGTAATAGGCTTAGAGCTGTAGAAGGAGGACATAGTTGTGTTATTGTAAACTTGGGCCTCTTTATGCAAGCTTGTAATAACGTAATTGTATATCATTATAAGCTTGTTTGCGTTGTATAAAACGTATTTAAGCTTGAAACTTATGTTGGTGGAACTAAGTGAGAACATAATAACGTTCTATTTAGTTGTACCATTTTGCTCGACACATCATCCTAAAAAGTTTTGTGCGGCCCTAGTTTGCCATGTGGTCGGAGTGTGAGGTGTGTGACCTGTGCACACGTAGACGCGAACAAGTCAAACCAAGGGGGACCTGCCGATCACCCGCAACGTAGAGAGCGGATCCCATGCACGTGTTGGGAGGAACCAGAGACAGGTCTTGCTCTGAAAACCGTAGAAGGAGTAGTGGTCGGCTTTTACTGGCTAAGTTAGAATAACCATAAAAGTCAAAGTGACACATTAGAGTGGTCGGAGAAATAATAATAGCTTTATTGAAGTAAATCGAAAATACAAGAGGGGTACATATCTCAAGTAGTTAAGCATATAAGCGCCTAAGCTTGTCGATGTGCCACAAGTTTGGTACGTCTGCACCATCCGTGTGAGCTAACTCAGAAGACGTTGGTCGTGGTGACCTCCTTGATCATGAAGGCCCCTCCCATGGGGTTGCGAGTTTATGGACACCACTGGTTCGTCTTCCACTTCAGGACTAGGTCCCCGACCACAAAAACCGCTCTTTAACGTTCTTGTTGTAGTACTGCGCGCAAAACAAAGAAGTTATTTGGTCAGACGCATACACAAGAATTGAGCCGCTTCTTCTCGCGCTATTCACTTCTAGCTTCCAGACTTCATTGGCCTTGCCTTCGTCGAAGTTCTCTACCCGCGCTGATCTGAAAGCTATATCTGCAGGAAGGACCGCCTCAGCGCCAGTAAACCATAAAGTATGGCGAGACGCGTGTTATTCTGGTGGGTTGAGTTCTCGAGTCCCTGCACCACTACCGGTAACTCTTTGAGCCATCTTCCGGAGCCTTGTCATTTTCTCTATACACCCTCTTCTTCAACGCATCCAAGATCATGCCATTTGCCCGCTTCGACCTGTCCCATCGGCTCTAGGGTGCGCCACCGAGACGTATTTTACTACTATGCTCCTTTCATCGTAGAAGTCCAAAAAGCGTTCCCCGGTGAATCGAAAGTACCCAGATCGGTGATGATGCTCTTGGTATGCCAAACGATGGATGACTGGTCGAGGAATGTGACAAATTTTTTCGAGGATGCCTGTACTAAAGGCATGTATTCTATCCACTTAGAAAATTTGTCGATCAAAGCACAAAGACGCATGTAAATTTCCCTAGAGCCAGTTTGAAGGGCCCGATCATATCCAGTCCCTAGCATACGAAGGGCCAGGAGGCTGGTATTGTCTGGATCTCATGTGTTGGTACATGGATTCTCTTGGCGAAGAACTGACAACCCTCACAGTGGCGGACTAGCTTCTCTGCATTGGATACTACTGACGGCCAATAGAACCCTGCTCGAAAAGCCTTGCCGACCAGCGTTCTTGAGGCCGTGTGGTTGCCGCAGGAGCCAGAGTGGTATTGGTCCAGGAGATGTTCGCCATCCTCCTAGGTTATACACTTCATCAAGATTTCTTCTTTTGCGTTCTTGCGCCATAGCTTGCCATCAATGAGTGTATCGCCATCGCGACGCATCAGCGCCGTTTTCTCTCCGCCCGATCAATGTAACCGCTGCCATCTGTTAGGTACTTGATGAAAGGTATTCTCCAGTCAGGCTCATGAGTGGTCGGAGGGGGCTTGGCGGTGCTTGACGCCGGAACCGTAGCCACCAATTGCTGGTCTAGAGGCTTGTCTGCCGTGGAATCTTTCTCTTCGATGGAAGGCATGAGCAGGTCTTGGATGAATACGCCATGTGGGATTTTTGCTCGGGATGATCCTAACTTTGACAGTGCATCCGCTGCTTGATTCTTGTCCCGGACCACGTGTATGTACTCGATGCCATAGAACCTGCCTTCCGGCTTTCTGATCAAATTGCAGTATGCATCCATCTTTTCGCTGGTCGTGTCCCAGTCCTTGTTGAGTTGGTTGATGACCAGAGCAGAGTCTCCATAGACGTAGAGACGTTTAACGCCAAGCTCAACCGCAATGCGCAAACCATGTAGGCATGCTTCGTACTCGGCGGCATTATTAGATGCTGGGAAATAAATCCTGAGGACGTACCAGAGCTGCTCCTTGGATGGTGACATGAAAAGGACTCCTGCTCCCACACCGTCAATGTTGAGAGAGCCATCGAAGTACATCGTCCAATATTTGTCAGATCCGAGAGAAGCAGGAGTGCTTAAGTCTATCCACTCGACGATGAAATCGACAAGTGCCTGAGACTTGATTGTAGTGCGGCTTGCAAATTCCAAGGAAAAGGGGCATAGCTCCATTGCCCATTTGACGATGCGCCCATTCGCATCCTTGTTGCTAATGATGTCTCGCAGAGGGTACTCAGTCATGACCACCACACGATATCCGTCGAAGTAGTGTTCCAACTTTCGGGATGTTATCAGTATGGCGTAGATCAACTTCTGAACCTGTGGGTACCTGGTCTTGGACTCGTTGAGTACCTCACTAATGAAATAGATTGGCCGTTGTACCTTGTAGACGTGGCCGGGCTCATCTCGCTCGACCACCATGGCCGTGGAGACCACTCGATTAGTAGCCGCAATGTATAGCAGGAGTATTTCGCCTTCTCTTGGAGCAGTGAGTACCGGAGGTGACGTAAGGTATTGTTTCAGCTGTGTGAAGGCAACGTCTGCTTCCTCCGACCACTCAAACTTTTCGAACGCTTTGAGTAGTTTAAAGAACGGTAATCCCTTTTCGCCTAATCTTGATATGAAACGGCTGAGGGCGGCCATGCATCCGGTAAGCTTATGAACATCCTTTACCTTTTTGGGCGGCTTCATGTCCAAGACAGCTTTGACTTTTTCCGGGTTAGGGCGTATGCCGTCGTGACTGACGACGTTGCCGAGGAGTATGCCATAAGGAACACCAAAGATGCACTTCTTTGGGTTTAACTTCCACTGGAATGTATTAAGGGCTACAAAAGTGTGTCCTAGGTTGTCAACAAGGGTATGAGCTTCCTTGGTTTTGACAACTATATCATCAACATAAGCCTCGACGAGGTCATCTTTTATCTCGTCTTTGAGGCAAGCTTGTATAGCGCGTTGGTAGGTAGCCCCAGCGTTCTTGAGCCCGAATGACATGGTCGTGTAGCAGTAGGCGCCGAAGGGCGTGATAAAAGATGTCTTGATCTGGTCATCCTTTTTGAGAGCGATCTGGTGATAACCAGAGTAGCAATCGAGAAAGGAAAGGAGCTCGCAACCAGCGGTTGAATCTATGACCTTGTCTATGCGAGGTAAGCCGAAGGGGTCTTTAGGGCAGTGTTTGTTGAGATCAGTGTAATCAACGCACATTCTCCATTCATTATTCTTTTTGCGTACAAGAACCGGGTTGGCTAACCACTCCGGATGATACACTTCTTTGATAAATCCGGCTGCCAAAAGCCGTGTAACTTTTACCCTAATCGTCTCCTTTTTGTCGCGAGCGAACCATCGTAGCTTCTGCTTGATAGGTTTGGCTTTGCCGTTGACATTCAAGGAGTGCTCGATCAAGTTCCGAGGTACACCGGGCATGTCAGCAGGTTTCCATGCGAACACATCCACGTTGCTCCTCAAGAACCTGACGAGCGCGTCTTCCTATTTGGGATCTAGGTTGGCCCCGATAAGGGCCGTCTTGCTGGGATCACCGTCGACCAGCTGGATCACCTTGTGCTCCTTGGACTTGATGTTCTTGCGTGGAGCCTCGAGCTCCGAGATCTCTTGGTGGTCGATCGAGGTCTGCTTGGCATTGAGCACGGTCTCGGCCATGCGAATAGAGAGGTCGTGAGCCTCTGCTATTTTGAAACTGTCATCTTCGCAGGTATAAGCTGCGTACACGTTGCCTCGGAGGGTTAGAACTCCTTTCTCGATAGGCATCTTGAGCACCAGATACCTGTAATGAGGTATGGCCATGAACTTGGTGAGCGACGGTCGACCAAGAATAGCATGGTAGGTGCCGTCGAAGTCGGCGACCACAAAGTTGACGTAGTCGGTGCGGAAGTGATCCGGGGTCCCAAACTGCACTGGTAGCGTGATCTGCCCGAGAGGCGTAGAGCTCTGTCCGGGGAGGACACCCCAGAACTGTGCCTCATATGGCTTGAGGTCCGCCTGAGCTATCTTCAGGGCGGGCAGACTGTTCTTGAACAGTATATCAATGGAGCTGCCGCCGTCGATTAGTACTCTGTCGAACTGAACTTTGTTGATACAAGGATCGAGGACCAGGGGAAAACGCCCTGGCTCAGGTATTGCGGCCCATTGGTCCTTTCTGCTGAAGGAGATTTTGCGGTGAGACCACGGAGGGAGCCACGGATCGGTGAGGAGATTGTCGGTGTTGGCCACATTCAAGCAAGCGCGGGCGAGCAGCTTGCGTTCTCGTTTGGTCTCAATGGACACTTTGCCTCCAATGATGGTGTGCACGCGATCGGTTGGCTTGATGTACTTGTGACGAGGGTCTGCATCGTCGTCGTCATTATCCTCGTTGCGCTGTTCCCCTGCGTCGTTAGGCTTGTCGGACGTATCCGAAGCTTGTTGACGCGTGTAGATAGACTTGAGGACGCGGCAGTTCTCCATGGTATGGTTTGACTTGGGATGGAGCTGGCAGGGCCCCTTCAATGCTTTGGCGTAGTCGTCTTCATAGTTACGATGTCCGCCAGTTGAATTGAGAATCCAATCGTCGTACAGGCGATACGAGATGCACCGGCAGGTGCATCGTACCGATGTAGTCCCCGAGCTTGCTGGAAGACGAGGTATGAGCCTTGTAGCAAGGTCTAAGTGCGAAAAAATATCCCAACTGTATGCGAGTTGCCAGTCGCGTGTAGCCGAGACACAAAGTCCCCGAGCCATGGTCGGAGAGTGGTCAAGGCAGTCCCCGTGCGTAGGTCGAGAAACGAGCGATGAAGTCCCAAAGCTGTGGTCGGAGAGTGATCAAGGCAGTCCCCGAGCACAGGTCGAGGAGCGAGCGACGAAGTCCCCGAGCCGTGGTCGGAGAGTGATCGAGGCAGTCCCCGAGCACGGAGTGGTCTGGCGAGAAGTCCCAGAGCACGGAGTGGTCTGGCGAGTCCCCGAGGGTCCCAGAGCACGGAGTGGTCTGTTGAGTCCCCAAGCACAAGGGTGGTCTGGCCAGAGTCCTCGAGCACCGTAGTGGTCTTGGCGAGCCCCGAAGCATGAGCTCGTTGACCGAACTATGTTCCTGAAAAATAAACACGGAGAGCGGTAGTACATGATGATGTACGAAATATATTGATCTCTCTGTAGGAGGTGAAGTAAACACTTGGTGTTCGGTTGGCGATGAATTATACTTGGTGTAATATTCGAAAAATAACATTAGCTGTTTTTAGCCCTTTTTGTTATGTAGCGACGTAGCGCGATGTATTAACCTGTCCTAGAGAATGCGCCAGCCCTGGGCTAACCAACATCTCGTAGCGCGAGGTACGGAACGCTGCCGCACGTAGAGTGCCAGTGTTACCAGGGAGCGACTGCCGACTACCCGTAGCGCAGAGAGCGGACTCTCATGCACGCGTGGGGTGGAGCCGGAGACAGTGCCGGCTCTAAGATTCTCAAGCAGGAAGGAAAATGTATCGGCGAACCGTTGTAAAAACTTATACATGTTTTGGATTGTATGTATGGAGAAAATTTGACGCGGAGCGCACCCTTAGGGTGGTCGGCGGAGGTGTACGATGATCGAAGAAATTTTCAATTTAAAAATAATACTTAGCTTTATTGACGACCGGTGGGTGTAGTCGGCGTGTTGCGATGTTTGAGAGATGGCTTGACGTGGCTCGCTTGTGGCTCGGCGCGGCTCGCTCAACGGCTCAATGCGGCTCAACGCAGCTCGTCGTGACTTGCTAGACAGCTCGGACGGCTTGTTTGATGGATTGACACGGCTTGCCGATGGCTCAACATGAGTTGATCGACGTCTGGCTTCCGAGTGCTCCAGAGCTCATGTACTTGGCCTTGACATTCCGACCTGTGTCTGTACACCCTCTCCTCCAAGCTCCAGCGGCAGGCGTGTGCCTTGAGTCGATGATCCCATCATGCACGCATCTTGCTTCGGTCATCGCGAGATGCCGCGCGAGATGGTGCATGAGGAAAAATAAAAAGATTTGTGTGTCATTGAATAAAAATCAAGTAATAAATATTTAATTGAAAATTCACTTAGCTTTTGGGCGTGTGAACAAATCGTCTTGGCCTTCTGCCCAATGAGATGGCTTGCATGTATACTTGTGTAGATGTATACACGTATATGCGTAACTCTTGGCTAGCTTGCGTTGTCTTCATGCTGCTGTGGATTGAGCCGACGCCTGGTCGGAACTTTGGCCTCATGACGGACGCACATGAGGGCCGTCGTGGACGATATGATGGGAAAAACCGCCGTCACAGATTGACGCCGAGTTGCCGCAATTTTGACGAAACTCCACATGTTGTCGCCTTGATCTTGCTGGATTGCATGTCCGTCGTGCATGAATACGATGGATATACTAGTTGACGTCACCTCTTGCATGTATCCCCGGTACAGTGATCGTTGAACGCCTGCCGCGAGAAGCTGGGTTGCCGCGGATGGCGTTGTTGAGGAAAATTATCTTTGGATAGACATCTGGTTGGTCGCGATGAAGTTGTCCGGTCCTCGAGCTTTTCGGCCTGTCGCCATGACTGTGGTCGCGATTGTCGTAGCGCCGTTCTTCGCGATGATCATCATTGCGACGTGGTCTGGTGGCCAATGTGGTCGGAGCTCGGCGGAGCTGCTCGGGACGTGGTCGACGTGGTCGTGGTCGGAGCCCGGCGGGGCCGCTCGAGACGTGGTCGACGTGGTCTATAGACTTCTGGGCCCGGGGTCGAATTAGTAGTCCGAGCAATCGGAGGTTCATCGTAGATGCATCCATCTGGTGATCCACGGAAGCCTCTGTCTCCATGATATCCATAATTAGCTTGCTTGTTGTTGCCATCCGTGTGCCCGACGGAAGCTTTGCATGGCGGTGTAGATATGCCATCACGTGATGACATGATGTTACACTTAAATCTTCGGCGTTGATGCATGCAGACCCGATCTGGCAGGAAGGTTCACGCGGGAAGCACGGCGAGTCCCGCCATAGGTCGTAGTCGCCGTTGCCGAAGGACGTTGTCGCAAACAACATTGATCTTGAGATCCCATCTGGTTCGTCGTGGATCAGCACACACAACCCCTAAAGGAGCCCCTACCTGGCGCGCCACTGTCGATGAAATATGGTCGGCAGTCTACCTAGGGGTATACCCAAGGTAGTAGATTGTCGGCAGACAGATGCGCAAGCCACAAACAAGACGGTGACGCAAGACAGACACAAGGTTTTATCCAGGTTCGGCCGCCAAGAAGGCGTAATACCTACGTCCTGCGTCTGATTTGTATTGATGTATGTCAATGAGAGATGTTTTTTAGAGGGGTCCCCTGCCCGCCTTATATAGTTCGGGGGGCAGGGTTACAGATCTAGAAACTAATCCTAGCCAGTTACAATTGCCATATGTGGCCGGATAAGGATTCCTATTCTAACCGACCAGGATCTTGATTGATCGCCAAATCCGCCTTGACTCCTTGCGCGGGACTCCGATCAGGTTAGCCGGGCCGCACGTCATCTTTTGGTGGACCGGACCCACCGATCCGGGCCGGCCCAAGCTTAGCCGTAAGGGTATAGGGGTTAATACCCCCACAGCGGCATCAAGGACATGGTGCTAAAGTTGTTGATCAAGGGCCCCTGTTCCTAGGAGTTGCCCGCCATCGGTGTCAACGAGGGTAGGAACTGCTGATGGGATAGTGCAGCAGCGTAGGCAGGGGCCGGTGAGGGCACACCCCTATAGACGAAGCTCGGGGGAGCGCCATAGTGTCCCTGCTGCCCTTGTTACTGGGGCAGCGCAGTGAGCGCCGCAGTCGGCTCGAACGACAAGAGCTGCGGAGGGCACGGCGCCGGGGCCGATCCAGACAGAGCGTCGGGGCCATAAGGATGCGGCCACAGCTACAGAGTGCCCACCCATGGGTTGGGGATTAGGGCGAGCGGAGGAGTGGGACCAGGACGAGGGCCGCCGGAGCCGCCACGCCCTCGGCGACGGTTGTTGGAGCGCTGGCCGCGACTGGGTGTGCCACCAGGGGCAGCGCCAGAGCCACCCCCAGCGTGTCCACCTAGTGGACGTTGGGGAGTAGGAGGCGGCGCGGCGATGAGGGCGGGTGGAGGGTCATCCTCAGTGACGTCGTTGATGTCGATCTCTTCGAGGAGGAGCAGGGTGCGAGCCTGATCGAACGTCGGGAAGGGACGCTGCATTTTTAGGTTAGAGACCATGTGATGAAACTTCCCGTTCAGCCCGCGGAGCAGCGTCAGCACAAGGGTTCGATCGCCGACGGGATCGCCGAACTCGGGGAGGGCGCTCGCCATCGTCTCCAGGCGCCGGCAGAAGTCGGTGATGGACAGGGCCCCCTGCTTGAACGTGAGGAACTCGGCAGAGAGGAGCAGGGCACGCGATTCCCGCTGGCCGAGGAACTCGTTGTCAAGCACCGACCTGGCGACGCGGGCGTTGGGTTCGCGAAGCATGACCTGCTGCTGAAGATTGGCGGCGATGGTGCCGTAGATCCAGGTGAGGACGGTGCAGTCCATCTGCACCCATGCCGAGCGATCGGGGTAGGCCACGTTGGAGAGGACATGATCCGTGAGGGCGTACTTGCCGAGGATGACGAGGAAGAGGTTGCGCCACCGGTTGTAGTTGTTGGCGGCGCGATCCAACGTGATGGGGATGAGCACCTTGATGTTGACGACAGCCAGGGCTTGGGCGTGCACGGCGGCGTGCTTAGCCTCGTAGGCGTCGAGCGCAACGATGCGATCAGCCTCAGCCTTGGCGGCGGCCTCGCGCTGTAAGCGCTCCTGCTCGGTCGCGTCGTCATCGGTAGGCGCCATGAGAGGCGGCTAGGGTTTGCGGCGTGGGCTGCGAGCACGGAGGAGGAAGGAGAGGCCGGCGAGAGAGGATCTCGGCGACGGCGGCTTTAGGGTTTGCGAAAGCGGAGAGGTCGCAGAAGCGAATCGTCTCTTGATACCATGAGAGAGTATTAGGGTTTAGATAATGCTCGATTAACATTGATTAGTGACAACCATTGAGTACATATAGGAATGATGGGAAGCCGGGATCGGCAGGCCCAAGGCCCATGGGCTTACACTCTAACAACGAGGAAGGTAGAGGATAACTCTGGCTTGTTTGCTGTGAGAATTTTGAATGTGTTGTAGCAAAATAACTTTGCAAATCCTTTTCACACTTTTTAATAGAACCTGTGGTGCTGATTTTACCTCGGTTAGCTTGTGGCTAAGCGAGAAGAAGTTTATAGTGATTAACATGTTTTCTACAGCTGCCCTATGGGTGCTATGGAAGCTAAGGAATATATAGTTTATGTTTTGAAGAAACTTTTTGGAAAAGTATGATCGTTCTGTTATTGAAGATCTCGGTGATGGTGCTAGGAGGTGCTCTGCTCACCATAGCATCAACAGGAGTTCAACTCCAAGCTTGCCGAGCTGAAAATTAGCAATAAGACCGCTGAGGCGGAGCTGATGATTCCAGGAAACAAGGGAGAAAGATTCTTATACCTGAATGCTTCTAACTGGATGAACAGCTACCTGCCTGCTGAGTCCTCCTTTGGTTGGGTTTCCTAACCTACTTTTGCTTCTCAAAAAGCCAAAGTCCAACCAATGGTAACCTATAGCTGCTTTAGGCCAAAAGCTACTTTTACTCTAGTACAAATCCTAGAGCACCTGCAGTTGTCTCCAGGAATGGCTAGACTTAACCAAACTAGGTCTATCTTGTGGAATGTAATTGTAGATGGTTCAGTTCTGTGGAGTGGTGATTCTAAACTTTGGCAAAACTGGGATGATCCCATCCGAATGCTGTAACTGACACTTTGGCTCTAGAACTCTAAAAAAAAAGAAGGTCATCGATACGATCCTATATACGTCGTAAGACATCTACTGCACTTGTCTCCGCCACTTCTCGGTCTGCACATCTAGGTCGTTCATGTTTGTTACCTGAACCGGAACGAAAGATTTCAACAGTGATCTGTTGGGCAAGAGGTTACCTGCTTACTCGCTGAATGAGGCATAGTTTCCTTAAATTATTTGGCAGCAAAGTATTTCAAGAATATTGCCCAGTTGTAATTATGTGCACATACTATTTATTTATAGAACAAAGAATAACAATTACTACTTGTCATGTCAATGGGAGTACGTCAAGACAATGCATATTTATGCTTTTACTGGACTACATACAACGTCTCTTATGGTTATCCTCGGTAGACACCAAAACATCCCACGTCCAAACGAATGGTTTCAACTAACTTTCAATCTCCAGGTTTGCCTTCCTGATCAGACTTTATCGAAACTATAAACATCAACCCTCACTCTTTGTAGACTAGATAGAGGGTAAAAAAGCTTCGTTTTGTTCAGTTAAATTCAGCCTACCCCTTTGTAAAAACAAAAAAATGCAACGTATCTCTAAGCTTCTTCGGCATTTATAGAAGATTAAGTACCCTTATTGGTCAGGAAAAATATGGGCAGTCCCGAGAAGAATCAATGGTCAAGAATGTACCATAATTCAACTGCTGTAAAACAGCAATCGACCAGAATTCAACTTCCTATTCCAACTAGTTTCTCCCAGAGAAAAAGGAAATAGAAAGCTATGCATGCAATGAGAGAAGAAAAGATTGGCAACATATACAGTTATACTTCATTCAGATTTCAGCTGCTTGTGGAGACCTCCCCTTCAGTCATGTTTTCCTCTTTCGCCATGTTTTCTTCATCCCACATTCTAACCTCAAGAGTGGGTCGGTTTGGAAGGAGATTGGCTGTGCTCCTGATATCTTCTTCGAGTGCCTCCACTTCCTGAACCGTTGCACCACTGCAAATGATCTCAACGACAAGATGGCTAAGCGAAGAGAGGTGCCAGATGGCAAAAGAAAGACTGGTGCTTGCATTGAATGAAATACACAGCTTCTCGAGATTTGGCATGGCATCTGCTTCAAACATCATCCCAGACCTGTTGCTCCAGCAGGTGAAGTGGAACTCCTTCAGGCATATGAACTTGCCGCTTCGTACTACAAGCCTTTCTTTTGGGTTTGCTGCTTTTGATGTCACCCAGAGGCACATCAAGGAAGGTAAATTTCCTAGGGTCTCCAGTGTTTCGTTTTCTACTGGATCAACATTGACTTTTAGGTTCGTGAGCTTACCAAGCCATGCTATCCAAGATGGAATTCTGGGGAAATAGTAGTCCAAGCTCAGCTCAAACTTCTGGAGTAGATGAGGGGTGGGGAACCAAGAATCCATCAAGAAATCTAAGGAACGGCCATAATAATCCTGAACGCGAAGAGATAAATAACCATGAATGCATAGAGACCGTAGATTGAGTCTGCCAAGTTTGTGGAGCGATGAGAGCAAGTTATCAACAAGAGCTCTGGTGTAAGTGTGTGAGTTGACAATGCACCAGCGCAGACGAAGAATTCTCAGTTTCGTCAGACTGCCCAACCCCAGCAAAGTAGAGGCCGAACAGTTTTGGCTGATTTTGATCTCCGATAGCTCCTGCAGTGCATGCAAGTTCCCAACCTTTTCAGGTAATTCCAAATTACTGACACGCAAACATGTCAAATTTTGCAGTTGAACAATGCTTTTTGGTAATTTTGTTATCTTTGTCCCTCCTAGATCCAAGGTCCGTAAATGCTGTAGCTCTCCTAGTTGTTCAGGCAGCGCAGCGACGCTTCTTAGATCTAGTCTAAGGTACTCCAAGTGAATAAGCCTCCTTATATGTTCAAAATATTTGTGTTCCATCTCCTCACTATTTTCTATATCAAGCACCCGAAGAACTTGAAACTTTACAAGAGAAGGCATCTGATCTGAATACCCAAAAGCACTGAGTGACCGACAATGGGAAATAATCGCTGTCGATGGAAGCATGGCATCTTGGGAATAGTAGTTGAGAGACAGACGGCGAACCTTCCCTTTTAGCACTAATTTCTTATTTTCGTCACCAACAAAAGTGGCAAAGTTTTCTTCAATTGACTTGGATACAAGGAGATCAAGAATCATATCATGGACACGGCATGAATCAACTTGACCATCATATTGGATTTTCACTGGCTGAACCATGTTTCTGTTAATAAGATCATTAAAATGACATTTTCCTATTTCCTGCAAATCTTGTCCATGTTCTGTATCAATAAATCCTTCAGCGATCCACCTTTTCACAAGTCGATCCCTCTCGATCTCATAATCTTCTGGAAATATACTTAGATATAGTAAACACGTCTTTAAATGGTGGGGGAGATCATCATAGCTAAGGGATAATATCCTTCTCATTTCTTCCACGTAAGGATCTTTTTCCAATGTTGAACCAATTGAGCTGTATACTCTGTCCCATTCTTCTTCCGTACTGACTTTATTAGCCAATAAGCTAGCTATTGTGAGAATGGCCAATGATGAACCCTTGCATTTTTCCAAGATTTTAAAGGAAATTTCTTCCAATTGTGGAGGGCATGTATCTTCTGAGCCAAAGATTCGTTTGAAGAATAGACTCTTCGAGTTTTCTGTACTAAGAGGCATTAATTCATAGACATGATCAGAGTGAGGAGAGGAACACGACTTGGCAATAGAAACAATGCGTGTTGTCATAATTCTGCTTCCACAATTGTTCACATACAAAGCACATTTGATGGTCTTCCATGCTTGAGTACTCCATATATCATCAATAACAATGAAGTACCTATGAAGTGTGCATTATCTATGAATTAGGAACAGATCATAATTGAAAAGAATATAAAACAAGTGGGAAAAGATCACCATTCGTTGTTTCTCTATTTATGAAGTACAGAAATATTTGTCTTTTAAATTTGTCCTTAAACAAAGAGTTTAAAAAAATCACATGTTTTATCAGTGTTGCAATAAATACCAGATTAACTTATCTTTTAAATTTCTCCTTGGAGTGAACACCAGATATTTTGTCTAGTAGCTTTTAACCCTAGGCTTAATGGTCATAAGATTTTTATGCTGTGAGGTACAACCATCAATTCCGTAATTAGCAGTTTAGAATACATAAGCATACCCCATAAGTGTTTGCTAAAGCATCATTGAGCTAGATTTAAATCAAAATTACTTGAAGAAAAAATTGGAAGTCCTAAAAAATCTGAAACACATGAATTCTGTAACTACTGTGAAACACAAGAGAATCCATATATTTTGTAACTTATTCAACTTAACAGCATAAATGGAAATACTGACTTATCAGTTATCTGCATACATCTCTCTCTCTCTCTCTCTCTCTCTCTCTCTCTCTCTCTCTCTCTATATATATATATATATATATATATATATATATATATATATATATATATATATATATATATATATATATATATATACATCCACTACTAAAAAACTCAAATGTTCCCGTCTACCCGCCACCGTGGTGAAGCCGTGAAATCAAAACCCACATACCGATTTCTCTGACGCTGCAACACCAGCTCCCTCCACCTCGCTCGCCTCCTCCACCCCCGTCTGCGATCTGACGTGCACCGACATGTGGGGTCCACCCGTTCCATCCCACGCCTCGCTTGCACACCAGATCCAGCCTCCCTGACCCTGCCTACTCCTTGCCCTCTGCCTCACCAACCACCGTTGCGGGGAAGCTCCTCAACAAGCTCCAACCCTTAGGTTCCCCGTCCTCGCCAGCCCTGTGCAGGGCTCTCCGTGTGCTCCTCGATGTCGTGTGCCACCACAGCGACCTGTGCGAGATCTCCCATCTCCCCCACTGGTTCACCCTTGCCGCCGCTGCACCACCAACTGCTTCCGTCTCTGCTGAGCGAGGAGGTGATGCGGCATAGCGCAGCAAGAGGACTGAGGTGCTCAGGCGCTGGCGCAGGCCTAGCTCTGGCACGACCTCCATGGCTCTGTTCCCTTGTGACTCACTGAGATGTGATCCCCTCCCACATGGTCTGGCAGTGGCTCAGCAACCTGGTCAAATCTCATCTGCGGACCAAGCTCTCCTAGACTACAACGCCCATGGAGGATCCATCAACGCCCAGTGGAATTTTTCATGGCCCGTCGATGCTCCTCTTGATGGTTGTGGTGCAGCACAGAGACATGGAGACAGCCTGCGGCTGTGTTCTACCTTTCCCATTTATAAATCAGTGTTGCTTATTGTCAGATTATGTTCTCAACTTGTTCTACATTTCAGTTTCTGTTCTACATAACCAGTCAAGGAAGCCTGGCGTGGACGCATGGTTCAGGAGTGAATCTAGGATAAATTGTCACCGGGATTCACAACTGCTGAAGATGTTATATGACTACTATACCTATTTATCTAGTTATCAGGGAGTATAACAGCATAAACCTTAAGAATTTGAATTATTATAAAAATTGGATAATCAGAAGAAGAGTAACATATTTTTCTACAAATATTTTTATGCTATTTGAGCTCCACTCAGCATCCATAATTTGCAATTGGATTCTCTTTGACGTGCCTGAACCGTGACTAGGGGCTCATGTTGGGTTTCAACTCTAGCCAACCCCAACTTGCTTGGGACTAAAAGGCTTTGTTGTTGTTGTTGTTGTTGTTGTTGTTGTTGTGGATTCTCTTTCCACTAAAACAAGTGGAGCCCTTTCTGACTTACTTTGTTTTTCCTCCAGCAAGGTATTTGAGGCATGAGGGTTTATATATAAGTTATAAGTGCCAGCTTTTAGGGAGAACGCTGACCAGCAGGTTAGGGCAGATATAGTGACCGCCGATGCTGTTAAATGGCTGGTGGGCTGGGGAGCTAAAAAACGAAGAATCTAGCATAGGGGAGCGGTAACTGCGTCAGACGGATGGGAGCGAAGGCACGAGACAGTGAATGGAATGGAGACGAAGAGCTAGAGGAAGACAATAAAAAGTAACATTGTAACGTTGATAGTAAGATTACTACTTGACAAACAATATTGGCTGGGGAGAAGAAGCTACAAGGGCTAGGACTGGCGCTTGCAAACGAGGTCCTTTTAGCTAAGGTCGAGTCGTGTTTGTTCACTATGTGTTTGAACCATGAGTCTGTGTAATCGCCTCACTCATATTTGGTCCCCACATGAGTGAGGATCCTGTTGGGACCCCCCCCTATTTTAAATTTTTAACACATCTTTAATTTTTGTTTGCTCGTAGCAATGCACGGGCACAAACTTAGTCTAGAAAATAAAAAGCAATACTTTTGTAGTAGACACAGCACAACACAGATTGACCAAAAGAGAGCGTTGTAGAAAATAAGCAACTAACCAAGTTGCCATTCTGAATTAGTTAACTTACCTTTTGCTCTGTAGAAAATCTCGGATTGCATTGATAAACTTCTCCTCATCCCATATTTCCATGTTAAGATACTCTTGCTGGCTGACTTGACAGAGTATATTTCTTAAGATCTTCTTTAAATCAGGCTGTTGTGACAACGAAACAAAAGCTTGACACTGGAAGTGGCCTTCTAATCTACGGTAAACCTGACATGCAAGAGTGGTTTTACCAAGACCCCCAGGACCAACAACAGATATCACTTTCAGGTGCTGCACTGATGATCCCTCCCCCTCCATTAGCAGACTGACAAGATCATCTCTCGGCTTGTCAATACCAACAAGCCCGTCTTGTTCAGCATACAGTGATGGCAAGCGCAGGTCAATGGCAGTAGTCGGGGTAGATTGAAAGGCACGCTCATCAAATCTGTACCTCATGCGGCGCTTGTTAGCATCTTCAACACGTGCCTTGAGCTCTTTGATTTGGCTGGCAATTTGATGGCGCGCTCTCAGCACCTTAAGCTGCCGAACAAACCTGTGGACAAGACCTGAAGAATTAACCATGGCATTATGGCCAATGCGATGCATAAAGTCGTCGATACAATCCTCTATGTCATAAGACATCTCCTGCACTTGTCTTCTCCATTCCTTGGTCTGCACATCGAGGTCACTATCGATTCCTGCTAGCCTCTGAAGGAGGCCGTTAATGCTGCTCAGCTCATCCTTCAAAAAGTTCACCTCCTTCTTCATGCCCGTCAGCATTGTGTACTCTTCTCCAAGCAGGGTCATAAGCTTGCCAATAACAGAGGTGACCTCAGTCAAGGCACTCGCCATCTGTTGAAATTTGGTGGGTTTAGCGAAATTGAAGTCCAAGCCTCAGCATGATAAAGAAGAGAAAAACGGGTATATAATTAAAGCTTGTGTAAGCATAACAAGAGAAGCAACAATACTCGAGATCCACCAAACCGCCACACCAATGCACAACAATAATGCATTCACTGACCACGGAAGCCAGGACAGTAGTAGTTGGGCAGAAAATGCATAACTGGTCAAATTAATATCAACAAGTGGCCACTACATGATGCTTTTAGCCCCAAGACAGCTTGTGTGAAATGCTATATGTAATAATCCTCAAAGAAGCTCCAAAATTTTAAATCGCTGAAGCACAGCAGCTACCTTGCAATCCCAAATGAACGGCAATCAATCGAGGCCGATTAGATCGGCGAGGTTGGGGAAGGCCAACCCGTCGCCCTGCGAGCTCCGCGCAGCCGCGGCTGCGAGCAACCGATCTGGCGGTGGCCGGAGTGTAGAGCGGGACCCGCCCAATGGTGGGAAGATGGACTGCGGACACACGCCTCGCGAAGGTCGTAGGCTGCTTGTGGAGGTGGAGCCTGGGGAGGGGATGGGGATGGCGTATTGTAAGAAAGGTCAACGGCCGCCTTTGCGTGCTGAACAATGTCAAAAATGGCGAACTTCGTCTCGATCGGAAATACTCTTGCCGTTCATACATTTTTCTCTCAAGACAATTTTTTTTTTGAGTGGCTAGCGCGCACACGTTCGGACGCTGGGCCCGTCCAGATGCCCGCGCCGTTGCCTCCTGTCCCGTGTCCCGCCGTTGCCCACCCACGTTGGGCCGGCTGCGCCCGCCGGCAAGCACATGGGGTCTGCCGTGCAGGTGGGGACCGTCTCCGCCTTCCCATGTCTGAAAGCATTCAATGCAATACTTGAAACATTCAAATACAACAATTACAACATACGTTTGAAAATAAATTAAATATTTGAAACATACGTCTGAAACACTTATAAAAACACTTGAAACCATTATAAACATACGTAACATCCAGATAAAACACTTGCATCGTATGTGTGAAACATATGTAACGTCCACATAAACACACTTGCAACATGAAACACTTGCTGCAATAGAAGACCAAAACAAGTGAAACATTTTGCAACATGTGTGTGAAAACATATGCAACATCCAGATCAAAATAATTGCAACATACGTCTGAAAACATATGAAATATTTTGAATAAACGCTTACAACGTGCCTCTGAAACACTTGTAACATATGCAACATGTGCGACATCCTCCGACCTACTTTGCAACATCCATACGAAACTCTCTGAAATGTTTGAAATAATTGAAACATACATTTGCAACAGAGAGGAAGAGAGGTCTGGACCGGTCGATTCCAGCTGACGGGGTGGGAGGCGGCGGCGAGCACCACCTAGCACCAGCACCGGGCTTGGCTCTGCGGCGACGGTGGGGGATGGGGAGCGGGGAGCACCATGGTCGTCGGGGTAGGGGGAGCTCGGTTGCCGGGGTGAGAGAGAACACCAGCTGGGGTGGGGAGGGCTCCACGCGTGGGTGGGGAAGAGCCGCCTCCTCCCTGCAACACCGCTGCGTGACCTTCGGATCTCGCCAGAGGCGAGTGGATCTCGTTCGTGCTCCATGAATCTCGTCGTGGTGGGGGAGAGGGCCGCCGGACCTGCGAGCGTCGAGGGCTCCCGGTGGGAGAGGACGCTGGGTGTTGGTGCACTGCGGCAGGGGATGAGGAGCGTGGATGGGGTAAGGATGGGGTGGAGGAAGCGAATAGATAAGTTTTTTTAATATACATGCGGGCGGAAACAAGCGATGAGGGTGAAAAGCTATTCGACGTTTGTGCGATCCGTAGGACGTGTGATACATAGCATTTCCGATCTTTTTTCTCAACGACGTCAACGTAGGCATGTCTACCTAATCCAACCGAATAACACCATCCATCACTGCCACCTAGGATGGCTGGACTTGGAATTCTCTTTGTTAACACGCAGGTACTATAAGAGTTTGGGTGAACGAGATGACCCATGCCCGGCCTCTCGGTTACGTGTTTATAGGAACAGGGAACAGCCCCCTGTGTGGCTTACAATGAATCTATTGTTACAACAAATACTCCACAATTCTCTCCACAATTCTCTCAACTTTCTATACTACCAATATACATAATAGGAAACCGAGATATCCTCTAATATTCCCCCTCAATCTTAGCCACTAACAAGGCTAAGATTGGACCGAAAGACTCGTAGCTTCGCAGCAGGTATGGCTTTTGTGAATCCATCAGCAAGTTGATCACTTGAGTTGATAAACCGGATATCAAGAAGTTTGTGAGCGACTCTCTCTCGGACAAAGTGAAAATCTATTTCAATATGTTTTCGATCCGAGCATGGAACACGAGGATTTCTTTGAGAGATACTTGGCACCTAAGTTGTCACACCATAGACGAGCTGCGGTGGATGAGGAACTTGTAATTGATCAAGATCTTTTGAACCCAGATCATTTCGGGCGGCGGCATTGGCAAGAGCTTTATATTCAACTTCAGTCTTTGGAACAGAGATCTGATGGGTTGCTTCCGAAGCGCACCATGAGATCAAGTTATTCCCAAGAATACAGCAAAACCACCAGTGGACCGGCGATCATCAGCACAACCGGCCCAGTCAGCATCCGAGAATGCACTTACTAACATAGAGGAAGAACGCTTGATTTTGTGCCCAAGAGCAATAGTGCCTTTAACATACCGTAATATCCTCTTAACAGCACTCCAATGGGTGGTCGTTGGAGCATGAAGGTATTGACAAACCTTGTTCACTGCAAAGGCAATATCGAGGTCATGTCAAAGTCAAGTATTGAGTGCACCAACAACACTCCGTGGCGTAGTAGAATCCTCGGTCCCAACAAAACACCATCGATTAACCTCAACTTGTCGATTGGTAGGCAGAGGTGTATCAACAGATTTTGCCTTGTCCATCCCTCAGACGTGTCGATATATCAGATGCATCACTTGTTGTGACAATAGAAGTCCATCATGAGACCTTGTAACTTCAATGCCTAAGAAGAAATGAAGGGGACCAAGATCCTTGAGAGCAAAATCTTGCTGCAAATCTCTGAGGAGTGCATCTGTACCTTGCTGAGATGAACTAGCCACTATAATGTCATCAACATAAACAAGAACAAACATAACATAACCCCCTCGGATGAAATAAAAGAGAGATGTATCAGCTTTGGAGGCAACAAAACCGAGCACTTCTAGTCTCTTGCAGAGTCTTGCATACCACGCCCGTGGAGCCTGTTTCAAACCATAGAGAGCTTTATCAAATTTACAAACATAAGTGGGATGACAGGCGTCTGCATACCCTGGAGGCTGGTTCATGTACACGTCCTCTTCTAGAACCCCATGAAGAAAAGCATTTTGAACATCTAGTTGACGAAGTGTCCATCCCTTTGACACAGCAATAGAGAGAACAAGTCTGATAGTAGCTGCTTTGACCATAGGACTAAACGTTTCTGCATAATCAACACAATACTGCTGTTTAAAACCTTTGGCAACAAGATGAGCCTTGTACCTGTCAATAGACCCATCAGCTTTGCGCTTGATCTTATAGACCCATTTACAACCAACAATGTTCTTGCCCTTTGGTCTTGGAACAAGATGCCACGTCTTGTTCCGTAGTAATGCTTGATACTCATGATCCATAGCTGCTGACCACTCCTTGCTTGCAAGGGCTTGATCAAGATTGGCTGGTTCACCTGTAGATACTGCAGTGTGCATACCATAGCGTATAGTGCCATCAGAGTATTGTTTGGGTTTGAATATACCGCGGGAGAGGTGTGTTGTTGGCCGAGTAGAGGGTGGCTGCACCGGAGGAGTCGCAGAGGATCCGGGGACCAAGATCCTGGACGTCCCATCAGCCGGGACAGTTGGGGAGGCCGCCGGATCAGGTTGTGCAACAGGTGAAATAGAAGTAGCCGCTGTTGGTGATGAGCTCGGTGCAGAGGATCCCGGGCCTGACGACGCGGCAGCATTCCCAGGAGACAGCGGCGCAGGCGAGGTCGTTGCTGCGCCAATTCCCGAAGATGATGGCGTGGCAGGCTCGATAGAAACTGACGGCGCGCCAGGGGAATCAGCCTCGATGCCCGGGATGCACCCTATCGGGGAACACATGAAATGTGGAGGCTGAGTTGAGCCGGGCACCACCGTGGATGCAGCATTTTGATCCGAATTTTCACCTGTAGAACACTAAGAACCAGAAGAACTCGATGCACCATTAGTGTTAGTAGGAGAAAGCATAGACTGGTCAAGCAAATTTTGTTCCCCACTACTAGACAAAGGGTTGCGAAGCAAATCGGGTAGGAGTTCGATTTCTTTGCGAAGTAAAGCACTTGCATTGGGATGAAGGGCAGCAAAGGGGAACACATCCTCGTCAAAGATAACATCACGTGAGATGTAGACTCGACCAGCTTTTGGATCAAGGCACTTGTAGACTTTGTGTAGAGGGCTATAGCCAATGAATACGCACTGTTTAGAGCGAAATTCTAACTTCCGTGAATTGTAGGGCCGAAGATTAGGCCATACAGCGCAGCCAAAGACACGAAGAAAATTATAATCGGGTTTTTGACCATGGAGACGCTCAAATGGTGAGGTGTGGGCGATGACTTTAGATGGCAAGCGATTAATAAGAAAAGTGGCAGTGGCAAAGGCCTCGTCCCAGAATTTAAGAGGCATAGAGGCATGAGCTAGGAGAGTGAGTCCCATTTCAACGATGTGGCGATGTTTGTGTTCCGCCGACCCATTCTGCTGGTGAGCATGAGGACAGGAAACATGATGAACAATCCCAATACGCTTAAAAAAGGAATTAAGCGCTTGATACTCAACCCCCAGTCGGTTTGGACTGCCTTAATTTTCCGCCCAAACTGTCGTTCAACAAGGGTTTGAAACTCATGAAAAATATTGAAAACCTCAGATTTGTGACGCATCATATAAACCCAAGTGAATTTGCTACGATCATCAATGAAGCTGACATAATATTTGTAACGACCAACAGATGAGGGAGCAGGGCCCCATACATCGGAGAAAATAAGGTCCATAGGACTATCAGACACACTGGTTGATGTAGGATATGGCAACTGGTGGCTCTTGCCTTGTTGACAAGCGTCACAGACTCTATGTTTATTGGAATCATGCAAAACAGGTAAACTATTGCGACTAAGGACCTGTTGAACGACACGAGACGATGCATGCCCTAGACGGTGATGCTAGACTGACGAGGAAGGCTTGGTGACACCCAAAGCTTGTTTATTCGATGCTGAGGAAGACGCATGCAAGGGATAGAGTCCTCCTTCACATTTGCCGCTGTGAAGGATTCTCTTCGTCGCCTGTTCCTTGATAAGAAAATGATTGGGGTGAAATTCAAGGAAAACTTTGTTATCTTTGGCTAGGCGATTAACAGATAAGAGGTTTTTTGTAGCTTGCGGCACATGTAGAATATTTTTATGATGGAATTTGCGTAATGGGGAAGAAAAGGTGCTATGACCAATATTAGCAATCTCCATACCTGCCCCATCGGCCGCATGCACTTGTTGATCACCATGGTACTTGTTCCGCATGGTCAGGCGCTCTAATTCGCCAATGATGTGATCAGTGGCGCCTGAGTCCATATACCAATTTGTATCCACGCCGTACGAGTTGGATGTGGAGGCCGAAGACGCGCTCTTCTGCGGTGGACCGTTGAAGTTGCTGCCGTACCTCTTGAAACACCGATGAGCGGGTGGCCCTCCTTGCCACAGATCTGGCAAAACACACCGGGTTGGAAGTTGCGACCATGGCCGCTGTTGGTGCCTCCACCTCCGGTGTTTCCTCCTCGGCCACGATTATTGCCACCTCGGCCGAAACCCCCACGGCCAGTGCCGCGATTGCAGGAGTTGTTGGAGAAGTAGGGGCCACTGTTGCGACCGCCCTTAGCAGCGACATTGGCGGACAGATGAGATGCATCAGCATGGAGCCCCTTGCGTTGTTCATGACTTATGAGTTGGGCATAGAGTTCAGGAACAGTGATAGGTTCCACTCTTGCCGCGATTGCCGTGACAACCGACTCATACTCCTCACCCAAACCGGTGAGGATATAGGTGACGAGATCTTCGTCTTCAAGCTTCTTGCCTGCCGAAGCCATGTCGTCGGCGAGGCCTTTCATCTTGACAAAGTAGTCAGCGATAGAGGACGTCCCCCGGGACGTCGTAGCGAGCGCCATGCGAGTGGAGATGATGCGGGCACGTGACTGGGAGGCATGAAGGCCTTGGATCGCCGCCCAGAGCTCAGCCGCAGTCGTCGCTGATGACACTTGCGCAAACACTTCCTTGGAAAGTGATGAGAACAGGTAACTCAGCACTTGTTGATCTTGGGTGACCCACGTCTCATGCGCGGGGTTGGGCATAGGAGGCCCCTTCTTGCCGGTGGTTGGATCGGCTTCTCCTTCGAGGAAGGCTTCCGGCGGCGCAGCACCCTGCTGGATGTAGCCGGCAAATTTTGCGCCTTTGAGGGTGGACGACACCTGGGCATACCACATGTTGTAGTTTCCCCGGGTCAATTTTTCAGAGACAGGAGGAAGGAAGCCGAAGGCAAAGGCATTGAGCCCGGCGGCGGCGGTGGCAGAACTTTGCGCCATGAAGGATCGAAGTTTATCCCGTCAGGGAGAAAAAAGCTCGATACCATATAAGAGTTTGGGTGAACGAGATGACCCATGCCCGGCCTCTCGGTTACGTGTTTATAGGAACAGGGAACAGCCCCCTGTGTGGCTTACAATGAATCTATTGTTACAACAAATACTCCACAATTCTCTCAACTTTCTATACTACCAATATACATAATAGGAAACCGAGATATCCTCTAATAGGTACAGCCAGCGCAAACTATTTTCATCAAAGCGCAATTGATAGGAGTCCAATCGGTGCTTATGGCAGAAGCGGCTGCCTTAGCACTGGCTGCAAGGGTGAATGAGAGCCTCAACTTGGACAACACAGCTTTCCTATCAGATTGTCAACAGTTGGTGCATTTCCTCAATCAACAAGACCACACACATCCCCCAGACTGGAGAATCAAATTCTTTACTCAATCATTTACCAATTGCTTGGTTCATCGACGGGTAAAGATTCTCAAAATCAACAGGAACCTCAACACAACTGCTGATGGCCTAGCTAGACTGGCTTTCTCTGCATCTGGCACTAGATATCAGCATGTATGCTCTTATTTGCATCACTGAACTCTGTAAACATGCAACATGTAACCTTACTGTCAGCTTCTTGCTGTTAATATAACATCGTTTGTTGTCAAAAAAAATTTTAATTGAGATTGGTAAAAGAATAAAGAAAAACTAAGATCGCTTCAAAACGTTGTGAGCCATTGAATCTCTCTTGAACGATGGATATATATACTCCGTACATACGGAAGTTATGGTGTGACTTACCTAAGCATCGTTACTGAATCCCCGTCCGCAACAAGACGACATCTCAGAAGGAAAATCAAATCAACACGAAATTGTTGTTTTTTAATGTGACTTTTTAAGTTAGGGAGTATGTTAGGAGGCAGGAGCAGTGAGGAAGGGGAAGATAACGTGAGGAATAAGAACACGAGACGAGGTTCACAGGGCAGATTAATCAGTAGAGTTAGGTTTCGTCATTCTTCTTCTTGTTAGAGCAATTCCAGCAGGCTATCTAAACTCACAAACTATCTTACTCTCTCACGGCCCTCTCTTTATCCAATCGGACTTACCGACAGCCTGTCCAGCAGTGCAGCTGCTGCTTCTAGCACCTACGGATTAGGCCCACTCTGCACTTAGGATGCTGGATGCGACGGCTGAGTCTAACGGCTTTAGTGTTATAAATCGGGCATGTCGGACGGGCTACAGTTGCGCATTCAAGTCGTGAGCGTTGTATGCATCTTCTTCAGCAGTAATCGGCGTAACATTCCCACCTCTTTAGAACCTGCTTGCCCCCAAGCAGGTGCTCGAGGAAACTGCTGGCGAAGCACTTCGTCGTAATCCTCTCACATGGATAATGAAGCCGGCAAATCTGTCCATTTGATCTGAATCTGTAAAATAACAGAATTGCCAGTCAGAGAGACAGAGACATTCAGCGTGGCAACACCTTCTCTGGTGCCTGATAGCCTTCAAAGGTACGCGGCAACTCTGCAATCAACTGGTTCATCGAAACAACAATCTTTAGTTGAGAGACATGAAAAACCAGGTGGTCAAGAGACATTGAAGGAAGCTGAAGCTTGTAGGCCATAGACCCAACCCACTCAGTGACCTGAGGAGCAAGTGATGTCTGGTGGACATAAAACCAATGACAACCAAAATCACAAAAACTGTTAGCACAAGCGTTTGGCTTAAAGGAACTGCAAAATCATTTTTACATGCAGTTTCTTAAGAAAAGCATATGTCGAAATTGCTTTGCGTAAGTGAGCAATGACTTCCCATGGAAATAGACGATTTTTCCTTTGGTTTAGATTTCATTAGGGTAGAGCATCTTCAAGAGTTTTTCTAAAACCCACTCTTTAAATCATCATTTCGAGAGCCATTTACGTACGAATCGCTTTGTATATCTTTTCACTCTCTAATAGTTTTTCTATAGCTTATTTACACTATACAGAGTCATTCTAGCTCCCCGTCTCTGGCTAACGAGAAATTCAGAATAAAAGATGACTATATTCAGATAACCAATTAAAAAAGATGTTTGAGGGTATTTTTTCACTAAAATATCTATTCCTAACCATTAGGAAGGATAAAGAAAGTCTTACAACCTGTGTGTAAAATAGTTCTCTGCACTTGGCGTTTGTTGTGCGTTGATAGCTTACTACCACGGAATGTGCATTACTGCGACAAGCTACTGTAAACCAACTGAAAGGTCACATTATACTAATGAGTAATTATGGCATATTAATTACTACTTCACTAGCCAGTTGGGAAATTTGATAGTAATATTCTGGATTTTTTGGGGCGGCCTGTTGCATTTTTTTTTTGGTTTCTACAGCTAGCTAAGATAGGACGACACCTAACCCGTTGACAATTGATCAATGAAGTTTCTCGGTTATTTCGCTGTTTTCTTAACTTATACTAGAATGAGTATACAATAATTCAAGCAGGTTGTCATCGTCATTTGTTTGTTAATTAACCATGTCAGAGTCTTGATTGGGGTACTGCACTATATATACAGGCAGAGCAACGGACGCGGAAGATCAAAGCAAATTTGGGGAAGGATAACAACATCAATGAGGTTCGATCTTGCGCTCCTAATCTCTATCAGTTTTGACTTTTGATTCATCATCGATCAATCGGTAAGATAAATTTTGTCAAGGTTGTTTTTGTTAGCTAGACGCACCAAATTAACTGTCGAGCCTTGCAATCGATGGACAGATAGATCATACTCCCTTCGTCCAAAAAAATACAATTCTCGTATTTCGAGAAGTCAAACAGTTTTAACTTTGACTAAGATTATATGAAAAAATACTAATAGTCATGAGACAAAATAAGTATCATTAGATTAGTTATAAAATATATTTTCATTATAAATTTGTTTCGAGATATAAATGCTAATACTATTTACTATAAACTTAGTCTAGTTTGTCTGTCACGTTTTTCATAATTGTATTTTTTTTTTAGACGGAGAGAGTTGTATATGGATGGTGGTGTGGAGCAGTGTGGCCGACACTGCTAGCTCCGCGCACATGCCAGGAGCGTCCGAGGCTTTTCGGCTCATCGCAATGATCGTGCACGCGGCCCAGACGGCGCGCCGCAATAAAAGGACATGCAAGCGGCTCGCCAGGCGCGTTGAGATGGTCGGCGACCTCCTGCATCAGCTCCAGGGATCCGAGGTGATGCGACGGCTCGCCCCATGGAGGGGCTGGAGGAGACCCTCCGCCGGGCACATCAACTTATCGTGTCCTGCCAGGGGAGCGCCGCCGCATACCGCTTCTTCATGGGAGGGACTGAGGGAGGCAGGCCGGCCAGCTCCGAGACCTCGAGCAGGATATTGACTCGTATCTTCTGCTCATCCCCCTGGTGAGCCATGTCCACAACACCCGTGCTGTTGATCATCCCGCCGCTAGTATCCATACGTCCCTAAATAACTTTCGTTTTTTCCGTGCCGTAAGTTTCATTAGACTTGTAGAAAATACGTACAATATTTATATCTTTAAATAAATTTATTATAAAAATAGGTTTAACAATCGTCTGATGATATTAATTTTGTACCATAAATATTAATATTTTTATATATATTTAGTCAAAATTATTTCTTGGGAAATAAAAATAACAGTTATTTAGGTACAGGTGAGTACTCTGCAAATATTTTCGGATTTTTTAGGCGTTACTGATATACCACCTCAATAGTCGGTTACACAAACTGTTAGGTCTCTAAATATGACGTAATAAATAAATACATATACATATGATTTTTCTTTGTTGTCCTTCAACATGTTTATTGCTGCACTTCTTGTTAAAGCATTATCACTAACAAAAAGAAGCTGTATGGAATTAATTTGCAGGTATCGGAAAAGACGACGACTCAGATATCATTTGCCGGTTCTTCAAATTCAGATGCAAGGTGAGTGTGTGTTTCTCTGACTACAACTAAACATATTCGAGTTGTTTCACATTATTTCTGTTGTTTGACTCTATGCCTACTTATTGCCTCAACAAAACAATTGCATTTTAAACTTATAGAGGTCTGGATAAATTCTAATTTCCACGTTAGTGAAAAAGAATAGTTCATGATCAAGAGGAACGGCAATTAGAAATTTACACGTCATATTCAGATTTACCTTTGGACAAACTTTTTACTACATAAAGCTTAAATCTACTATTTAGACTAATTTTACATAATAATTAGATTGTAAGTAAGGCCTTGTTTATTTCTCCATCCTAAACTTTAATCCCTATCACATCGGATATTTGGACACATACATGGAGTATTAAATAAATACTAAAAAATAACTAATTGCATAGATTGTGACCAATTTGCGAAACGGATTTTTAAGCCTAATTAGTCCATGATTTGACAATGTGGTGCTACAGTAACATGTGCTAATAACGGATTAATTAGGCTTAATAAATTTGTCTCGCGGATTACTGATGACTTGTGTAATTTATTTTATTATTACTATCCAAATACTCCCATGTGACACCCCTAAACTTTAGCCCCTAGATTTAAACACCCCTTACTTATTAGCAAATAAACTACGCTACCGCACAAACAATTTTCAGCACCGGTCAAATCCGCTCATCAATGGATACAACACCTGCCTCTAGTCATCCATCTCTAGAGATGAGGCATATATAGAAACGGGCAAACAGCCATCCAACCACACCTTAAAATTTGATTTATTAAGCCAGTTCATAATTTGTAAAGCCTTTACCAAAGGGTCTATATCTATACATCTTATATTTTCTTACATAATAATTAGATTGTACGTGAGGCCTTGTTTATTTCTCCATCCTAAACTTTAGTCCCTATCACATCGGATGTTTAGACACATACATAGAGTATTAAATAAAGACTAAAAAAAGTAACTAATTGCACAGATTACGATCAATTTACGAGACGAATTTTTTTAAGCCTAATTAGTCCATGATTTGACAATGTGGTGCTACAGTAAACATGTGCTGATGACGGATTAATTAAGCTTAATAAATTCGTCTCGCGGATTATTGAGGACTTATATAATTTGTTTTATTATTACTATCCGAATACTCCCATGTAACACCCCTAAACTTTAGCCCCTAGATTTAAACACCCCTTACTTATTAGCAAATAAACTACGCTACCGCACAAACAATTTTCAGCACCGGTCAAATCCGCTCAGCAATGGATACAACACCTGCCTCTAGTCATCCATCTCTAGAGATGAGGCATATATAGAAACGGGCAAACAGCCATCCAACCACACCTTAAAATTTGATTTATTAAGCCAGTTCATAATTTGTAAAGCCTTTACCAAAGGGTCTATATCTATACATCTTATATTTTCAATCCTCACTATTACTCTATCTCAGCATACAAACTGTCACATCACCATCCACTAGAACGTGATTTTGATAGCCCACTAGCAAATGCAATTATGTTTTCGTTCAAGCTATTCACGTCAGCAAACCACATTATCCATTAACATGCATTTAGTTATTTATATCAATATGATACACCATCCACTAACATGCAATATGATATTTATTCGTTCACGCAAGTAAATATTAATAGTATAATTTCATTTCCAATCATATACGATTTCCACAGTTCCTGGTATTATAAATAAAGAAACAATAATCCCGCCGTTGGCCCAGCACGCCTTGTTGCTGGCTGCGCTGTTGCCGCCATGACCTAGTCCTTATCTAGGTCCGGCCTAAAAATAGACACTAAAAAGTCTTGTTTGGATGTAGTCGGGTTCGCATCAATCCATATACGTTGGGGTGGATTAATTGTGTGGAACTTGAACTAAATTATACTCCAATCCACCCCAACACATATGGATTGAGATGAATCCAATAACATCCAAGCAAGGCCTAAGGGTATGTTTGTCTGGGCTTCATGAGAACTTTTAGACCTTTCAAAATCTAAAAAAACTACAAAAGCCAAAAGTTGTGATCTTATGGACTTTTGGTTTATGGGAGCAGTTTGGCTTTTGGACTTTCCAAAAGCTAGTAGTCTAAAAATTGCCAAAAGCTCAAACAAAGCATGCCCAGGAAACTTGACGCAGTGTGGCGTGCCAAGAAATTATTTTAAGCAACTTTCAGCCCCACAGATATACGTAATTTTCGGATTCGAACCGCCTCTATTTCTTGGAGGTGGCCAAAATATTTTCTAGAGGTGATGCATTAGCTAGGCTTTCTACTTGCTAGATACGTCACTAGAGTCTATTTTTGATAGAGCGAGGTATCTAGAAAAGAAGAGAATGTCTCTAAAAGTTATGTTTTTAGTAATGCTATAAACTTCAAAGCAAGCACATATATGAATTCATGTCAATGCAATCTCTTAATCTTTTCCCCCTATGTATGGGACTCTAGCATGGACTTCTAATACAAACAGTAGCAAACATTATCTATGTACAAATAAACCTATTACGAAAACATGCAATCATTATAATGGGTTCTAGACACATGTCAAAACAACCAAGGAGCTCAACCCATCAAAGAACAATAATATGATACCAAGCAGATTGGAGGGCTACAGCTTAAACAGATCTTCAACCAGAATATATTGTTCAACAGAATTACAAAGTTCTGAAATTTATTACCCATGATGTAGTAAAAGACATTTGGATGGCACGAAGGAAACTTGGAATTCAAGGTGCAAAGTTCGTAGGCTTAAAATCCATTTTTCCAAAGTTCTTTTAGGCCCGGTTTGGATCCTTGTAATTAAATTTATTCTAATAAATTATAATTTAGGCACATTAATTAAGCTAATAATATGGTTGTATATGAAATATATTTGTATATTATTGTTAACCATGCAAGGGAGATGCTTATATGTTGTATTTCTACTGTCAGAAAGCGAGTTGAAGAGTGTGCTATAAGCTGCAGAGTAGAAACATAGCATGTTAAACTATAGAATCAATTTCTATCTCCCACCCTATGAATTTGAGATAGACTTATATGTGAACTTTGAAAAGTGGTGGAATCTCAAATTTCAAGTCAAATAGCCTAATCCATTAAGTAGATTCTAATTCTTCCAAAATAAAAGGATCCAAACGACCCCTTAAGGAAATTTCCTATAGGTTTTCCTCTATATAGAGATTTTGGAGGAAACATGAGGTTAGGCCTCAAGAAAGCAGATTACATGAGCAGCCAGAACGATGAACCTAACCTTAGCAAAAACATCCGTACATTTCCAGATTCGCAGTGCATGCCCTTGGCATACTAATGAAGAGGATTACAGAAAGCTACATGACAATTGGAAAGCACTGCATTTTTTTAGAGTTCAAGGGCATAGCCCTGGCCTTTATATTACCAAAGACCAAATCAGTTAAGCGTGCAATACATCATGATCAACAACGAAACACCAAGCGTCAGACCAAGCCACCAAGGCACTATCCTTTCTAACTCTTACAGAGACACTAACCTCTCCAACTTTTTACAGAGACGACATACCCCACTCCTCACCAAACAGACTGATTCACCCACTTCTCCGTCACAACCTGTTCCAGATTTGCGCCGTCCACCAGCAAAAGCCTAGCTTCTTCAAGGACCAATGAGTTCCTCCAGCTGTTCCTAGATTGGAAGAGGAATCTCTCCCATTTGTTGCTTACTTGGTTCAGCCAGTAAGCCTGAGAGGTCTTGTTGAGACATATTTCATCCTGTCCAGCCGAGCCATAAACTCCCCTCGATTCTCCTTTGAACAAAGAAGGGACACCTCATATCTTGAAAGCACATATAATACCTCAGCTTCCAAAGCCCCCACAGGGCAATAGAACACAAAATATTTTCTACAATGAACTTCTTATTACTAAGCCACATGGTGCCTAAAGAAACAAAGTATGAACCTACAACTCTATCTAACCCCAAAGGTGATTCACTGACTCAGACACAAGTCTGATCATCTAGCTTCCTTCTAATACTTAAATTGTCTCTTGTCAACAGTTTGTTCTTAGTCAGTAACCACAGAAAAAAGTGAACTCTAGGAGGAACCTTAAGATTCCAAACAACAGGAATATAGGCAGGTATCACACCTCTAAAGTTGGTAATCTTGTATAAGGATTGGGAAGAATAGTTAAATTGCCAAATTAGAGAATCTTCTTCCTCTGTAAAAACTATAGTGGAGGCTAACTAAACCACAAGCCACAAACTAGTAACATCTAAGATTTTCTCCATCTACAACTCCTAAAAGTACATCTAAGATTTTCTCCATCCCACAAACTAGTAACAGTAGCAGACTTTTCATTAATCAAGATATAGGTATCCCAAAATTGAATAGCAAGGCTAGAAGTGCCTAGTCAATTGTCTTCCCAAAACTTGACTTTTCTGCCATTACCTATCTTACATCTAAAACCCATCTTGGCTGCACAAGCTGCCCAGATAAGGCCCTTGAAAAACTGGGAAGCACCTAAAGGTAGAACTATAAAAGATGTTTGGTCTGCTAGTATTATACTTGTGATCTATGAGCTGCCTCCACAGCTTGTTGCCATCTAAATTATATCTTTTGACCCAAGAGGCTAGCAAACAAAGATTAAGGTCTCTCAAATTAGGAATACCTAGCCCCCCAAACTCCTTCATCATACTAACACTTTCCCGATTTGCTAAATGATACTTGTGAGCATTAGGATTATCATTCCAAAGATAGTTAGCTAAGTGGGTATGCAAAATCTTAATAGCCCATTTAGGGAATTTGATAAAAAGAGAGTAAGTAAATAGGTATACTTGCCAAACAAGCCCCGGCTAAAACTAGTTTAGCTGAGTAAGATCATAAATCGCCTATCCAACCAGCTATCCTCTGTAACATCTTATCCACTAAAGGTTGGATATCCTCTCTCCTAAGTTTGTCAAAATGTAGGGGAATGCCTAAATACTTAATGGGAAACTCTCCAATAGGACATGTAAAGAGATGAGCTAATCTATGAACTGTTTCCCTATCAACATTCATAGGAATAAGCTCACTTTTATGAAAATTATCCTCATGCCTGACAACTGCTCAAACCACATAAGAATCCTTTTAAGGTTCCTAGTATAGAGTTGCCCTGGATGAGAGAAAAGGATGGTATCATCTGCATACTGCATAGAAATGATATCACCCTACCTAAAGTTCTCAGCAACACCTTTAATGAGACCTTTCTCAGCACCCTTTATCAACATCTTTGTAAGAATATCACCTACTAAATTGAAGAGCAGAGGGGAGACAGGATCCCCTTGCCTTAGCCCTTTACCCGGTTTGAAGAAGCCGCTTTCTTCACCATTTAGGTTCACACCTATAGAACCACCCTTAACAATATGGCCTATCCAAATAATCCAAGTCTCACTAAAACCTCTAGACTTTAAGATTTCAACTAAAAACTCCTAGCTAACATGGTCATAAGCTAAAGCATTGCATTTTAGTACTGAATAAAAAAGTTTACATGTTTACGTATCAAAGTTTAGGTCTCTTTTTGTCACACACAACATAAACTGATCGAAATCTTTCTAGTCCGCAAGAAACACTGACATTTTTCTTACCATTGCAGGATCCAACTAACAAAAGAAGACACTATGCGCATGTCTCTCCAGCCTGTCTTCATAGGCTTCGTTGTATGGGCGGTGGAGCACCGTACCTTTCATACTTTTATTACCAAATAACAAAACAATAAAAGTTGTGAAGGTATAATCCTATTTCTAACAAAATATTTAGCCCTCAATTATCTTATTGTTGGCATTGAATTCGGTCAACACATCAGTAGGGGTTATATGGCCCGAGGTCGCACATCACTATGCCAGATTTTCACATTAGAGACGCGTCTAGACAGTTATTAGTGACGCAGAAAAAACGCTCCACTTACATTATGTCTCTGATGTGAACACATCAGTGACGTATAAAAACGCGTCACTAATGACCTTCAGGAGCGACGCGTCCTGCCAATACGCGTCACTAATGATCTTCAGGAGCGAGGCGTCCAGCCAATACACATTACTGATGTGGATCTTAGCTGCGACGCGTCTTGGCTAAACGCGTCACAAACATTGTTAACTCGGCTGGTATCCTTCCACATGAGAAAAATACATTCATGAATCGTTATCCATAAGCTTTTATGCATTAGCACCGAGTAGAATAAGAACACGTGCACTAAGCTTTTGTGTCTGAACTACGTGGGACAATGTCCTAGTAAATTAAACATTGCTGAGGATATATCATAATGAGAACCAATTATAAACACTTACTACAGATAAATAATGAAATATCAACTTAACGTAATGCAATACTGGCGCTAAAGTAGGGAGATAGTTGACATGCAGTGCCTTAAATAATGAAATGACTATGGAAGTGCTTGGCTGGGTGGCTTAGCACCTAGTCAGGCTTCCAGATGCAGCCTCTTGTTGTTTATTTTGAAATCCATACTCACAAATGTAATTGCCCTGTATATGGATGTTAAATTTTTCATACAATATAATATAATATTATTGTGGCCATTTCTGCTGCTTATTTATTTTGAAACAAGTCATTTTTCACTGCCATTTTTTTTCCTCATGCCATCTCCTCGTCTTCTTATGAAACTTGCAGGCATCGATATTTGCCTACAAACCAAGATTGAGTTTGAAGTTCTTAACCAGAGAAAGGGCAAAGAACCTCGACCCACCTAGATGTCTCCATCATGCATGCCGCACACGCAAGGCAAGTGTAGCGCTTTCTTGAAAATATAAGAGGCTAAAGTCATCGATGACAATACATGATAAACCTGCAGATTAACCTAGTTTTGTGCCTTTGACAGACGACGAATCGTGATGTTGGCTTGGGTCCGTGCCTAAAGGTGGACCATACCATGGATGATGGCGTGAGAGAGGCTAGAAACACCATAGAAGTTGCCGAGATGCTGGGTGAGCTCTCTACTCGGGTCAGCCAAATGGAAATGACGTCGCGGCAGACGAAAGCCTGGACTACAGGTTGCGTCCTTCTCGTGTCCTTCTTTATATGTTTTGTTTTATTTAATCTTTCATAAGAGAAATCATGAGAGTACTCCGTATAGTAGAAGTCTGGGTGTCACACCAGTGCTTTGACTCGAGCCTCCGACTCATTACTGGGGTGGGGCCATGTCAATTTTAATTCTCGTCTACTCCCTAACTAACACAACCTTTATTTAAAAATATCCCGTCAATTCATCATATGTCCATCTCCCACTCCACCGTCTGCCACTGCTCCTGCCACTGCTCATGTGCTCGCCCCGCCGCACCTGCTGCTGCTCCGCGCGCCCGCCTCGCTGCTCCTACCACTTGCCGCCGACGTAAAGCAGACTCATGGCTATGGCTTCCATCATCACCACCACTGCTTCTCTCTGCCTTGCCTTCCCTCTCCTCCCACGCCGTCCTCCTCCTCCTCGTCCTCCAATACCCTTCACTTCCCTCTCCGCCGCGCTGCACCTCCCGTGCCCTCGCCATCGCTGCCTTCAGGAAGCTCTTAGAGGCATCCCTTGTGCCCATCCCTCAGGAGCCCACATAGCCCCTGGATGACGAGGATGCCCTACCCCCAAAGCCTGGAGTCTACGACGACTGCAACCCCATTGGGGAGCTACAGTTCGTCAGGATTTCATGCAACGTCAGGGCCCACGTCAGGGCCGCATCGTGATATGATGCATGTTGCAAGTGTACATTTCAAATGTTTCAGATGTTTTAGAGGTATGTTTCAAATATTTCATACCGATGTTGCAAAAGTAGATCGGGATGTTGTTGCACATGTTGTGTAATGGTTGTACACGTATATTGCAAGCGTCTATCCCCAGTGTTTCATCTATTTTTCCAGACTATGTTGCAAGTGTATTTATCTGGATGTTGCATATGTTTCACACATATGTTTATCTAGACGTTGCCTATATTTGCAATGGTTTTTCATTTGTTTTTGCAAGTATATCAGATGCACGTTTAAGTGTTTCATCTGTCTTTTTTTGTATGTTGCAAGTGTTGCATCCGAATGTTTTAGAAGTAGATTGGGTGTTGCACATGGGATGTACGTGGAAGCCGGAGAAGTGTAAGCGCTCCCTGCACGGGTGACATTCGGGTAGCGCGGGTGTCGGTTTTTTGGACCACCGACAAGTAAATTTGTATTTGCGCGTCTGGCTCGGATGGTGTGCTCAGAGAACACAAGGGTTTATACTGGTTCAGGCGGAACGTTCCTACGTCCAGTTCGTTGCTGCTCGTGTTACCGGCACTTGGTTTGCAGTAGGGGTTACAAACGGGCGAGAGAGGGAGATGATCCCAAGTCTCTGGTGGAAGGAGTGAACGGGTGCTAAGAGATCGCTTGCCGCTCAGCCGTGTGCTCGTGTCATGTGCTCATGTCTCCGATCCCCCGGTAGGGGCGCCCTGCTTTGTCTTTTATAGGTGAAGGGAAAGCATGGGTTACAGAGGAGGAAAACGAGAAGAACGAGAGAGAGAAGAAGGCTTCCAGGGTCGCCGGGTCCTTCTTCTCCTTTATGCGAGTCTCATCGATCATGTAGATGTCAACAGGGATGGCTCCATGTCATGGCCCTATTCGTCACTGGCGACATACGCAGGCGTCATCTACCAGTCATGGCATTCCACTCCGTCACGATGGACGTCATGGTGAACTAACGCACTGTCAGCGTCCATACGAGGATTAGGCATAATAACACCGGCATGTCCGACATTGTTCTTGATGTGAATCCCTAGGTATGGCCCGTTATGGCCATGAGTTACATCGAGGCGTGCCAGTCTCTTCCCTGGTGTCAGAGTTTTGACCCAGCCCATACGCTTGGACCTGGCGTGGTTGGCGGTGGTATGGGTCCCCATCGGATGAGACGGAACCCACGTCCTCGAGGTTGGGCGAGACGGAGCCCATGGCCATGAGGTCGGGCGAGACAAAGCCCGCACCCAAGGGGTCAGGCGAGACGAAACCTGCATCCTTGGGGTCGGGCGAGACGGAGCCCACGACCTTGAGGTCGGGCGAGACGGAGCCCGTGGCCTTGAGGTTCGGTGAGACAGAGCTCGCGGCCAAGGGGGTGGGTGAGATGGAGCCCGCACCAAAGGGGTTGGGTGAGATGAAGCCCGTGGCCAAGGGGTCGAGCGAGACAGAGCTCACACCCAAGGGGTCGAGCGAGATAGAGCCCGCACCGAAGGGGTTGGGTGAGACAGAGCCCATGGCCTTGAGGTCGGGCGAGATGGAGCCCACGTCCTTGGGGTTGGGCAAGACCTTTTAATACGTCTCAAGCCATCCGGGGAAGTCAACATGGGCACTAACTTACTTGCTTTGGGTATCCCTAATATCGATACCCAACAATAGCCCCCGAGCCTGCGGAGAAGTAGAATACTCCTTTGGAGGCTTTTCTGGATAGGAGGACTCTTAGGGCCTTGGCCTTCTTTTTGTAGCCCATGGCGTGTCCTGGTAGGACGACGATTCTCTTTTGTCATGATCGGTCTTCTTGGGGGCATGTAACCGTAGGATTCAGGAGGTCGGAAATATTTTTCTTGATTCCGGTCCCCTTGGATCCGATCTGTCCGCCGTCGTGCTACGACCGCGCATTCGGTCTCCTTACGAGTCCAACTTCCCTCGAGCAGGGGTCCGGTCGAGGGTTGGCTCATCTTTGTGATCGTCATCCTCAAGCATTTTTTTGATAAAATGGAGGGGCTAAGCCATGCCATGTTTTTCCTCGATGGATGACACATGGTGCTCGGTGAGCTATTAACAGGCTAGTCGAGTGGGGCCCTAGCTTCCCGTTCATGGGGGTCCAGCATGGGTCAGCTAGTGACTGACTCTAGATTCTTAGTGGCCAATCCATATAGTTCTTGGGTCCATTTGACCGGTCCCAAGGGGTCGTTGCCTTTCTTCGAGGAAAAACCATGGACTGGGAACCGACCAAGACTCAAACATGGACCGAGATGCCCATGGCGCTCATGCGCCTGGGTATCGGCCGCTAGTGGGTCCATCTTTTTCCACCCCTCACTCTAAGGGGCACCCAGAGTGGCTGTGAAGCCATCGGAGGGCCAGCCTTTGAACTCCTAGGCCTAAATGGGCCATAGGAGTGTTTTTAGCTCTGTATCCTTCCTTACCTACGACGGTTCTTGGCCCATTGACCGAGCAAACCATCATCCGGTGTGTCCTTTGTGGGCGTGGTCAGAGATAGTTTGCGCATGATCTTTGGAGGAAGGTGACGTGATGAGGCGCAGCGGGCGCATGAATCTAGGCGGATGGTTCGCCTTCTCGCCCCGCTCCATCCTATAAATAGCGCCCTCCCCCTTCATATTTCTACACACCAAAACCATAGCCTTACCTTCTCTGTTTCTCTGCCGCCACCGTTCCGATCTACCGTGCTTGCTAATCCGCCGCTAGAGCCCTAGATCTGTAGCTTCCGCTTCTCCACCACCGCCTTTGCTTCTCCGCAGCTGCCTCCATCGTCCATGGATTCGTTGTACTGCTCCGATGTTACCCATGTGAGCATGGAGGGCCTCGTCAAGCATGGTCTTCTCCGCAAGAGGACCGATGTGGCAGAGTGGCTCTTGTTTGGTCGTGAGGATGCGCCGGCACCGCCCGACGGCTACGTCGTCTCCTTCGCACTCTTCCACGAGCGTGGACTCATGGTTCCTCCCTACTCATTCTTCTAGGGTCTGCTGCACCACTATTAGATTGAGCTGCGTAGCACTTGAACCCCAATGGGGTCTAGCACATCACGACCTTCATAGTGATGTGTGAGGGGTACCCGAGGATCGAGCCCTACTTTGAGCTATGGAGATATTTATTCTCTATCTCCTTGATCAAGAAGAAGGAGAGAGGCCGGGAGACCCCGGTGTAGATGGGATGCATGAGCATCCACCTCTGGGGCAGCAGGCGGCTGAGTACATGCCCTGCCAGCTCTCCAGATCTAACAAGAGGTGGCACTCACATTGGTTCTACCTGAACAATGACCTTGCCGCTCCCTTGCCGATCTTCTCCGGGCGCCTGGTCAAAGAGGTATCGCCGTCATGTCCATGGGGGCCACCCATCAAGGAGAAGAAGAGGATACATGACCTCCTCGAGGCCATCATGTTCCTGAAGACCCACAGCCTCCGTGGGGCCGGCGTCATCGGGGGGTATCATGCGAGTAGGGTGGCGCCCCTGATGGCACGCGTCCTCCTGCTGTATGGGACGATGCTTGCCCAGGGGCTGCTCCACGACAGCGAGGTCATGCAGCGCATCAAGGAGGCCACGGGGGAGGCCGACGTTGTGTTCCCGATCCAAGGGCATCCCGTGATGTGGCCGGACATGGGCTTCATCGAGCTGCCAGCAGGGTTAGCCTTCTGGGGCTCATCATGCACTGCCAGAGCACATGCCCATGAGGGCGGTGAACCATTCTATGGATGAACAAAGGAAGAAGGAGAAGGATGAGGAGGAGAAGAAATTGTGGTCGAAGTAGCGAGCGAAGCTGCAGCGAGGGAAGCGGCGTCAAGGTTCATCAGAAGAAGAGGAGGAAGAAGAAGAGGAGGAGGAGGATGACGGCTCCATATCACCCATCCCGTGGGATGATCTAGTCACCGGGGATGAGGACCCACCTTTGCCATAGGTGGGGCCCTTCCCACGGCATGCCATGGGCAGGAGGGGGAGGACGTGTCCCCAGAGCCGGTGGAATCAAAATGCCTCGCCCTGTTCGGACCTTCGATGGTGGCCTCAGAACCAGCAAGAATTAGACCACCTTGCCTCGTCTGGGCCTTCGACGACGGTATCCCTAGAGTTGGTGGAAACAGGTCACCCCACTCCGTCCGAGCCCTCGGTGGCACCTCTGGAGTTGGTGGGAGGCGGCCATTCTGATTCGTCCGATCCCTCCAAGCCAAGGGAGGGCTCGAAGTGGCAACGTGCTGATTAGGAGCAGCCAGGGTCGATCAAGCTGGCCCTAAAATGCCTTCGCATGATGGCATCAGGGTGAGTCAAGAGTTTTTTTGTCCCTTTGTCTTAACGAATTTTTGTCGCGAACTGACCGCCATGTCTCTTGCAGTGTCGGAGGATGTGGGACTCTCCTACAGCTTGCTCCAAAAAAGATCCTCCTTCGGCAAACTCACCAGGAGTCGGCTGCTGCCGCACCAGTGGTGAGCGTGAGTGGTGTTGGGGCGGCCACGGCGTCGACCGGGGAGGCACAGCCGATGGCTGCATCCATTGGAGAGCAGGCGGAGGAGGGCGCATCTGGGGCGCCCATGGTGGGCACGGTGTGGCCGGTCGTGTCCTCAATGTCATAGGTGGAGGCAGCATGGCTAGAGCCATCGTCCATGCAGGTGGCCGTGTCCATGACAGGGCAGATGGAAGGGGGCGCACCCGAGGCATCCTTCGCGGATGTGGCGATAGGTAGGCCTCTGTGTCTATGTCACCTGCCCCCTCTATCGCTAGAGGAGCCGCTCTAGAGGAGCTACCACCGCAAGAGAGGTCGGCGCCGCTTGAGGTCGGCGTGGGGACGTCCTGGTCTCTGGTCCGGGTGGCTGCCCTCGATGAAGCAGTAGAGGAGAGGGAATGGGGGATCGTCCACACGGAGGCTGGGGACATTGTTCATGCCCTGATCACCATGCTGAGCTCAATGCGTGACATTGTCACCCTAGTTGGCCAGGTATGATATGACCGTGCTTCCGACCCTCATGTTCTCTTCCCGTGCCTCTATGTCTTGTCTTCTTCGCAGATCCTTATGGCTTGTAGCCGGGAGAAGTCCTAGTTCCTTGCTGAGGAGACGCGACGGAGTGAGGGGCTAGTTGCACAGCTCGCTGTCGCCCGTTAGGAGGTGACTAAGCTTGCCCCTGCCACCCAGGAGGTGGCCAATCTCCGAGTCAGGGAGAAGGACGCTCGCGACAACGCCCATGAGGCTAAGGAGAAGCTCGCAGCCTTGATCGAGAGGGTGCACACGGACACCATGGAGGCCGAGCGGCTATGGAAGGAGTGGGACGATTTGCTCCGGGCCATAGAGGAGCTCTTCACGGGGATTGACCTGGCTCTCCAGGAGCACGCCAACACTCAGCAGCAGATCAACCACCTCAAGGATGAGCTTTAGAAGGAGAGGGACATGAAGGTTGCAGCCGAGGGCATGGCCACCGGGCTCACCATAGAGGTCGGTCAGCACAAAGAAGAGGTCCGATGCCTAGAGGCCAAGGTGACCCGGCAGCGCGATGAGGTGCACAGGCTTCAAGTGGACATGAATGGTAAGTCTCTGGTTTCTTTTGTTGTCTTTCTCCCTGGAATCCATGGAAAGCCTTTTGACACGATCGGTATGTGACTTGGGCAGGTATCAATGACAAGCTTGGGGCGGAGGTGGTGAAGAGTTGTGGCCTAGAGAAGGAGCTTAGCGAGGTGAGGGACACCCTCCAGAAGGAGAGTGATAAACACGACAACCTGTGCGTCGCCGTCCAGCTGGTCTAGGACAAGCTCGAGCTGGCCCTAGAGCAGGAGACAAGCTCGCTCGTGGTTCACGCCACCCGGATCATGGACCAGGCATGTGATATGGCAAGGGGAGCGCTCCACTTTGGCATTAATCGATCGTTCGCGATTGCCTATTCTCATTACGAGAACATCAAACTGGCGACGATGAGCCAAGGCTTCGCGCCCGTCTATACCGACGCTGAGCTGGATGACATCGAGAAGGAGGTGGCCCCCCTAGCGCTTGACTTTTCTGCCAAGATAGAAGATGAAATCATCCCCTCGAGGGGTTAGTTTAGTCAGATAGGTCAGGCGGCGCTTTTGTAATAAGCGGACAAGTTTCAACCCTTTTGTTTCGTTTAAACAAGCTTGTTCTTTTGTTTCTGTTGAACAAATTTGTTCTTTCTCCCTTTTTATGTGTAAAAAGGGTTAATGCGTTCCGACCCTTCCTGTTGTTAAGACTGTAGAGCTCGAGGTGTGGACAAAAAACTCTGATCACACTGGTAAGCAAGAGTGTCGTAGCCGCTGGGGCGTAGGTTTCTTGCAGTCCGACCAGTTTTACTCAGCGTTCGTTTCCGCAAACCTTGCCTCTAGGTTTTTAATGTGAGAAAGGATCGGGCATAGAGACTATTTTAGAAAGTATATATATATCCATATCAACCCCTGAGTGAGGCCCGACCCCTTGCCGTTGTCGGGGTCAGGTTTCACTAAAGATCGAGGAGACGTACCTCTCCCTAGGATCCGAGCCATCGTCCTACGATCGCACATTCGGTCTCCTTGTGAGTCCAACTTCCCTCGAGCCCTCATGCGTTGCAAGGGTCCAGTCGAGGGGTCAGCTCATCTTTGTGATCGTCATCCCTCAAGCATTTTTTTGGATAAAACTAAGGGGCTGAGCCGTGCCACTTTTTTCCTCGATGGATGAAACATGGTGCTCGGTAAGCTGTTAATGGGCTAGTCCGAGTGGGACCCTGGCTTCTCGTTCATGGGGGTCCAGCATAGATCAGTTAGTGACTAACTCTAGATTCTTATTGGCCAATCCATATAGTTCTTGGGTCTGTTCAACCGGTCCCAAATGCTCATTGCCTTTCTTCGAGGAAAAACCATGGACTGGGAACCGACCAAGACTTGAACGTGGGCCGAGATGCTCGCGGCGCTCGTGCGCCCGGGTACTAGCCACTAGTGGGCCCATTCCTTTTCCACCCCTCACTCTAATGGTGCCCCAAAGCGGCTGTGAACCCGTCGGAGGGCCAGCCTTCGAACTCCTGGGCCTGAATGGGCCGTAATAGCGTTTTTAGCTCATATCCCACCTTACCTATGATGGTTCTCGTGTCTGTCTACACCGATGCCGAGCTAAACAACATCGAGAAGGTGGTGGCCCCTCTGGCACAAGACTTACCTACTGAGATAGAGGATGAGACCATCCCCCCAAGAAATTAGTTAGGTAGATAAGCCAGGCGGCGAACTTGTAATAAGTGAACAGGCTCTTAAATTTTGTTATGGCCAAACATATTTTTAGCTCTTTCTCCCTTTTGTATAAAAAGGTTAATGTGTTCTAACCTTTTCCATCGTTAAGGCTGTAAAGCTCGGGGTGTGGGTGAAAAAACTCTGATTACACTGGTGAGCAAAAATATCGTAGCTGCTGGGGCGTAGGTTTCTTGTAGTCCGACCAGTTTTACTCAGTGTTCGTTTTCGCAACTCTTGCTTCTAAGATTTTAATGTGAGAAAGGGTCGGGCACAAAGAATGTTTGCTGGGTAGATATACTCTTTAATGCGTTCTGACTCTTTTCATAGTTAAGGCTAAAAAGCTTGGGATACGGGCAAAAACCTCTAATCATGCTGGTGAGCAAAAACGTCGTAGCCGCTGGGGCGTAGGTTTCTTGTGGTCCGACCAGTTTTACTCAGCATTTGTTTCCACAACCCTAGGTTCTAGATCTTAACATGAGAAAGGGTCGGGCATAGAGAATGTCTACTAGATAGATATGCTCTTATCAGGCCCCGAGTGAGGCCCACCCCTTTGTCGTTGCTAGGGTCGGGTGTCACTAAAGATCGAGGAGTTGATAGCGAAACCGATAAGAGAAAGTGTGCGTAAATTAAGGGTAAAAGTGATGTAGTTGTTCGATGTTCTAGGCGTTAACAAAGACTTCACGGTCGATGGTCTTGATCCTATAGGTGCCTGGTCGGAGCACCTCCATAATGACGTACGGTTCCTCCCACGGTGAAGAGAGCTTGTGGTAGTTCTTGTTGCTCTAGACAAGATATAGCGCCAGGTCCCCGATGTTAAAGGCCCGACCCCACACTCGATGGCTATGGTACAGGCACAACACTTGCTGATACTTGGCTGAGTAGAGGAGGGCAACGTTGTGTGCTTCATCTAGCTGGTCCATAGCATCCTCGAGGGATGCCTCGGCTCCCTATTCGCCGTACGCCCTGACCCTCGGCGCTCCATACTCGAGGTCGGTCAGGAGGACAGCCTCGAAACCATAGACCATGAAGAATGGCATGTAGCCGGTGGCCCAGTTGGGGGTCATCCTCAGGCTTTAGAGCACCGCGGGAAGCTCCGTGACCCATCGTCTGCCAAACATGTTCAACCGGTTGAAGATCCTAGGCTTGAGGCCTTGTAGGACCATGCCGTTCGCGCGCTCGACCTGCCCGTTCATGTGGGGGGTGCCACGGTGGACCAATCAACATGGATATGGTATTCATCGTAGAATCGGAGGAATTTTTCCTAGTGAACTGCATGTCGTTGTCCATGATAATGGAGTTTGGGACTCCAAAGCGATGGATGATGTCAAGGAAGAACAACACGGCTTGCTCGGACTTGATCACGGAGATTGGTCGAGCCTCTATCTATTTTGTAAACTTGTCTATGACGACAAGCAAGTGTGTATATCCCCTGGGTGCCCTCTTGAGAGGTTCGACCAGATCAAGCCCCTAGACCGCGAACGGCCACATGATGGGGATCGTTTGGAGTCCTTGGGCCAGTAGGTCGGTCTGCCGAGCATAGTATTGACACCCTTCACAGGTGCGCACAATTTGTTCAGCATCGGCTACTGCGGTCGGCCAGTAGAAGCCTTGTCCGAACGCATTTCTGGCCAGGGTCCTAGGCGTGGCATGGTGCCCACAGACCCACCGTGGATATCACTCAGCAACTGCTTCTCTTGCTCGATGGGGATGCAGCGCTACAGGATCTCGGTGTGGCTTCGCCTATAGAGCTCGCCCTCAATAACAACAAAGGACTTGGTGTGATGTGTGAGCCACCGAGCCTCCATTTTGTCCGTTGGCAGCACCTCACGGAGATGATAGTCGAGGTAAGGCGTCCTCCAGTTGGCTAGATGGTTAGGCTCTATTGTTGGATCCTCGTCAAGCTCCATGACTTTGGGGTCGAATGGAGCCGCTGGCTGGTTAGCCCTCGAGCCCAGGGCAGGTGGGCCATCATCGGTCTGTTCTGGCTCCTCGTAGCAAACCGAGGGCTTGTACTAATCACTGGCGAAGACGCCCGTCGGCATCGGCTCTTGGCCAGACGCCATTTTTGCTAGCGTGTCGGCTGCCTCGAGATGTGATTGAGCTCGAGACCATCGAACTTGTCCTCCAACTGGTGGACTTCTTGGCAATACGCAACCATCATGGTGTTGTGGCAGTTTGATTCCTTCATGACTTGGTCGATGACCAGCTGGGAGTCACCCCGGACATCAAGCCATTAGATACCCAACTCGATGGCGATGCATAGGCTATTGATTAGTGCCTCATACTCGGACACATTGTTGGAGGGGGAAATGGATGTGAACCATGTACCTCATGCATACCCCGAGAGGCAAAACAAAGACCAGCCCCGCGTCGGTGCCTTTCTTCATCAGCGATCCATCGAAGTACATCGTCTAGTACTCTTGGTCGACGACTGCTGGCGGCATTTGAATCTTGGTCCACTCTGCAATGAAATCAGTCAGCACTTGGGACTTGACGGCCGTCCGAGGAGCATATGAAATGCCTTGACCCATCAGCTTGAGTGCCCACTTCGTGATTCTTCCTATGGCATCCCAGTTTTGGACGACCTCACTGAGAGGGAAGGACGTCATGACCGTCACCAGATATGACTCAAAGTAGTGACGCAACTTTCTTTTGATGATAAGGATAGCATATAGGAGTTTCTGGATTTAGGGGTAGTGAGTCTTGGAATCAGACAAGACCTTGCTAATGAAGTACACGAGACACTGCACTTTGAGGGCATGTCCCTCTTCTTCTTGCTCTACCACCAAGGCGGTGTTGACCACTTGCATGGTGGCCGCAATGTAGAGTAGAAGTGATTCCCCATCGGTTAAGGGGACCAGGATTAGGGCCTTCGTCAGGAGCTATTTGACCTTGTCAAGTGCCTCCTGGGCCTCGGGTGTCCATTTGAAGCAGTCGGCCTTCTTTAGAAGCCGATAGAGGGGGAGACCTCATTCACCGAGGCGTGAGATAAAGCAGCTGAGCGCGGCGAGGCACCCTGTAACTCGCTATACCCCTTTATGTTCTGAATTAGACCCATCCTCATGATGGCCAAAATCTTCTCTGGGTTGGCTTCGATGCCACACTAGAAAATGATAAAACCTAGCAGCATACCCTTTGGGACCCCAAAAATGCACTTCTCGGAGTTGAGTTTGATGCCATTTGCTTGGAGCTTCATGAAGGTCTGCTTTAGGTCAGCTATGACCTGGTCAGCCCGTTTGGACTTGACCATGATGTCATCCACGTAGGCCTCAATAGTCTTCCCAATGAGATCGCCGAAACACTTGAGCATGCAGCGTTGGTACGTAGCCCCCGTGTTCTTCAGGCCGAACGTCATTGTGACGTAGCAGAACGATCTGAATGGGGTGATGAAAGATGTCGTGAGCTGGTCGGACTCTTTCATTGTGATTTGATGGTACCCAGAGTATGCATCAAGGAAGCAAAGGGTTTCGCACCCTGAGGTCGAGTCAACTACTTGGTCTATGCGTGGCAAAGGAAAAGGATCCTTTGGACACACCTTGTTGAGACCTATGTAGTCAACACACATTCTCCATCTCTCACTCTATTTTCATACAAGAATAGGATTGGCTAACCACTCGGGGTGGGATACTTCCTTGATGAACCTAGCCACCAAAAGCTTCTCAATCTCCTCGCTGATGGTCCTGCGTTTCTCCTCATCGAAGCGACGTAGGCGCTGCTTCACTAGCTTGGAGCCTGGCCTGATTTTCAAGGCGTGCTTGGCGATTTCTCTCAGAATGCCTAGCATGTCCAAGGGTCTCCACGCAAAGACGTCTCTGTTGGCACGGAGGAAGTCAGCGAGCGCGCTTTCCTATTCGGAGGAAAGTGTGGTGCCAATGCGCACCACTTTGCCCTCGGATTCACTGGGGTGTATGAGGACCTCCTTGGCGCCCTCTACAGGCTCGAAAGACCTGACCGACCGCTTGGTGTTGGGCGCTTCTTCGATGACCTCTTCCTAGATGGCCGCAAGCTCTTTGGAGGCGACAATTGCCACGGCGTGTTCGCAGCACTCGACCTTGCACTTGTAGGCGACGCTGAAAGGAGGTGCCGATGGTGATGACCCCATATGGACCCCGCATCTTGAACTTTAGATATGTGTAGTTAGGGATGGCCATGAACTTCATGTAGCATGGACGTCCCTAGGATGTGTGGTAGGTCTCATGGAACCCGCCACCTCGAAGGTAAGGGTCTCCATCCTATAATTGGTTGGATTCCTAAAGGTGACGGTAGATCGATCTGCCCAAGTGGCACGGCCTGCTTTCCAGGTACGATGCCATGGAAAGACGCTCCAGACGATCGAATGCATGATCGGTCGATGCCCATGGCATCGAGCGTTTTAGCGTACATGATGTTGAGGCCACTGCCTCTATCCATCAGCACCTTGGTGAGATGCTTCGTACCGATGATTGGGTCGACCACGAGCGGGTATCTTTTTTCGGCTATGGGATGCTTTCCAGGTGGTTAGTCCGATCAAAGGTTATGGCGGACTTTGACCATCGGAGGAAGGAAGGCATGATAGGCTCGGCCGTATAGACCTCACGGCATGCAAGCTTCTGGCGGCGCTTGGAGTCATAGGCCGCCGAGCCTCCTAAGATCATGAGGCAGCCATCCAACACCAAAAATCCACCGTCCTTCCCCTCGGCATTATCTGTGGCCGGCTTAGGCTCCTTCCTATGCTCCCCCTTGTTGGACCTCCGGACAAGAACCGCTTCATGAGGACGCAGTCCTTGTATAGGTGCTTGATGGGGAAAGCATGATTCGAGCATGGCCCTTCGAGTAGCTTCTCAAAGTGGTCTAGGGTACCCTCAGTGGGCTTCTGACCCCCTTGCGGTCGGCAGTGGCCACGAGCGAGCCCTCGCACCGCTGTTTGTTCTTCTTCTTGTTGGGGCGGTTGGAGGTGCCTTTGCCAGCGTCCTCATCCGAGGCGTGGTTGGTGGTGATGTCGAGGAGCTCCTTGGTGGTTTGCAGGCCCTTACGTCCTAGCTTGTGAACCAGGGACTCGTAGGTGGTCCCGGACAGGAAAGCTCCTATGACGTCGGCGTCGACGACGTTGGGCAACTCGTTGCACTGCCAGGAGAAGCGCCGGATGTACCCATGAAGAGTTTCTCTGGACTTCTGTCGATAGTTTTTGAGATCACATGGGTTTCTAGGACACGCGTATGTGCCCTGGAAGTTTCCCACGAAGATCTCTTTTAGGTCCGCCCAACTTTGGATTCGGTTGGGCAGAAGGTGTTCCAACCACGTTCGCGCCGAATCGGCCAGGAATAATGGAAGGTTGCGGATAATAAAATCATCACTATCCACTTCACCAGCTTGGCAGGCAAGCTGATAATCCTCGAGCCATAGTCTAGGGTTTGTTTCCCCGAAGTATTTCAGGATGTTGGTCGGTGGTCGGTACTGTGGTGGGAAGACGACGTTGAGGATGTGTCGACCAAAGGCCTGAGGTCCCAGCAAGTTGGGGCTTGGGCTTCGGTCCTTGCCGTTGTTGTAGCATCCGCCATGACGAGGGTGGTAGCCACGGCTAGCCTCCTCCCTCTCGTTGCCATGGGCACGCCTGCGGGCATCCAGGGTGTCGCGCGCTGTCACGGTGGAGGCTAAGACGCTCATGCACCAGGATCACGGCACGCGACCTACCGCCTCGCTATGCCTGGTGGACTAACACGTCCCTATCGGGTTGCTCTGAGGGCGCGCGCTGGCTGGCGCCGAGCTCATGTCGTCGGGACAATGAGCTCTCGGCCTGCTGCGCCGCCGCACGATCGAGTAGCTTTCGAATCTCGCGATGGGACCGACGATCCTCGGGCGTCGCGGGCCCCAAAAGCCCCCAAAGTAAGGCCGCCACAGCAACGATGTTCTGGCTTGCTCGGGTGAAGTGTGGGAGGGCTTCATCATCCTCGATGTTCCACCGGTTCACATCATGGGCCACACGCCCACTGTCTCCATGGCGCTCGATCTCTCGCTCGAGCTCCGCGTGTTTCTGCTCGAGCTAGAGTCGTGCTTCTTCGAGCTCTTGGTGCCGCGCCCTCAGCTGCTCTACCCACAGGCGAGGTGGGGCCTTGCATCCCCCTCGACCTCATCGTCGAGGTCGTCTATTGGGGTAGCTCCTCCCTCGTGTATGCTTTAGATGTATCCCTCAGGGGTACCTACCATGAAATATTCACGCGAGGGGTGATGGCTCCCCTGATGGAGTCAGAGTCGGAGGATGACTCGGATTCTCTCGCGAGGAGGTCAAGGAAAGATTCTGTGACGTATTCGGTCATCCCCACGAACTCGTCGTTCGTAGGGGATGGGGGCGTATGCTGCGCCATAAGGTGTCCAACGGTCTCTGTGACGTGGCGCAGACCGGACAGGAGCGCTGTCGGGGCGCTCCAGATGAGGTATTCTGGGGAGAGCGGCTCTCCTCCGACAAGCTGCGTCATGACGTTGGCGAACGAGAAGGTGAAGCGGCGTAGTTCCTCCCGGGACGGTCGGGGTTCTAGGAAGGCGCCGAGCTGGCGCTCTAGCCTCCCGTAATCGAAGCCGAGGAGCTGGTCACTACCGGAGGCATGGGCCTCCGGTGCGTGCAGCTGCAGCTCATTAACCGCCTCGGCGATCGTGTCGAGGTCGGCAGAGTGGAGAGGCTGGACGGCGGTGGGAACCTGCGCCAACTCTCTATCTGTCGTAACGATGAAGTCCAGGTTCCTGAAGCGCACGTGCATGCCCGGGACCCAGCTGACGTCGCGACTAGCCATCTGAGGTCTGATGTGGACGTCGAGGCGCGTAAAAAACACCTACCTGGCGCGCCAACTGTCGATGTTTTCGGACCACCGACGAGTAAATTTGTATTTGCGCGTCTGGCTCGGATGGTGTGCTCCAAGGATACAAGGCTTTATACTAGTTTGGGCGGAACGTTCCTATGTCTAGTTTGCTGCTGCTCGTGTTATCGGCACTTGGTTTGCAGTAGGGGTTACAAACGGGCGAGAGAGGGTGAGGACCCAAGTCTCTAGTGGAAGGAGTGAACGGGTGCTGAGAGCTCGCTTGTCGCTCAGCCGTGTGCTCGTGTCGTGCGCTCATGTCTTCGATCCCCCGGTAGAGGCGTCATGCTTTCCCTTTTATAGGCGAAGGAAAAGCGCGGGTTACAGATGAGAAAAAGGAGAAGAACGAGAGAGAAAAAGGCTTCTAGGGTCACCGAGTCCTTCTCCTTCATGTGGGGTCCCGCCGATCCTGTAGATGTCAACGGAGATGGCTCTATGTCGTGGCCCTGTTCGTCACTAGCGCCATGCACAGGCGTCATCTGTTGGTCATGGCGTTCCACTTCATCCTAGCGGACGTCATGGTGAACTGACGCGCCTGTCAGTGTCTGTACGAGGATTAGGCAGAACAGCACCGGCACGTCCGACACTGTTCTTGATGTGAATCCCTAGGTATGGCCCGTCATGGCCACGGGTTACATCAAGGCGTGCCAGTCTCTTTCCTGACGTCAGAGTTTTAACCCAGGCCCATACGCTTGGACCTAGAGTGGTTGGTGTTAGTATGGGTTCCCGTTGGACGAGACGGAACCCGCGTCCTCGAGGTCGGGCGAGACGGAGTCCGCGGCCTTAAGGTCGGGCGAGACGAAGTCCACGCCCAAGGGGTCGGGCGAGACGGAACCCGCGTCCTTGGGTCTAGCGAGACGGAGCCCGCACCCAAAGGGTCGGGCGAGACGGAGCCCACAACCAAGGGGTCGGACGAGACGGAGCCCGCGGCCTTAAGGTCGGGTGAGACGAAGCCCACGGCCAATTGGTCGGGCGAGACAGAGCCCGCGGTGAAGGGGTCGGACGAGATGGAGCCCGCACCCAAGGGGTCGGGCGAGACGGAGCCCGTGGCCTTGAGGTCAGGTGAGACGGGGCCCGCGTCCTTGGAGTCGGGCGAGACCTTTTAATACGTTTCGAGCCATCCAAAAAAGTTAGCGTGAGCGTTAACTTTCTTACTTTGGGTATCCTAATATCGATACCCGACGGCGGACCCATGTATGGGCACGGTCAAGCGACGTCTTGGTGGCACGAACCCACACGCGTGGACGCACGCAAAACGGAGAGAAAAATCGACTGCAACTACGGGCGTCCTGACGAGGATGTCCGTCCGGTGCTAGCCGTGCCCTTCCCGTCCTTCTATCGTCCATCACATTTTTCTCCCGGTCCGTGCTGCTCGTGGAGACATAATAATAACCCAGTACAATCCACACAAATATACGAAGTAAAAAAAGCAAAGACTGAATTTTTAAAAAAAAGCAAAGGCGAGAGGGACACATGAATGCATTGCGGAGCACGTACACAGCTCCTCAGAATAAAATTCCTTAAGTACGGAAGATACGAAATCTAATGCATTCATGCGAAATCTAATACGAGAGGGACACATCAATCGATTATTTTTTTCTTTGCTAGTGTAAGATGAATTAATAATTGAAGCGTAATTTAAAAGAGTCTCTTAATCTAATGGCTAACGATTAACTTAAAGGGGTAGTTAAGATAGACAAGCAACCTGCTCACTGCAGTTTCTTTGGCATCGATGTATTGGTTCACAACTTGGTAGGCGTTGGCTTGATGCACGGGGTAAGGGTACTCATTCATTGTCACAATAGTTTTATTGTACAAGGACTTTTTGTAAAATAATTTATGTCGACATAGTATTACTCAAAATGGGCCACTGGAAACAGGTCCAGTTATAGTACAAATTAGCCCAGCCGCGAGCCCAAAGTTAGGAAATGGGCCCAAAAGGCCTCCAATTCCTTCTCCTACCGCCGTATGACAAGTGGACCACGTAAACCTCATCCCACCTGTCGGAGATTCAAAGTGAGCACCCGTGACAATGCGGTCCGGCCGCCGCGGTCGTCGGTGCGCCGCCGTGCCCGTGCGGCGGCGGCGGTTGCTAGAGACCGGGGCGTGGATCCTACACCGCTACACGCGTCCGTCTCTCCTCCTGCTGGCCGCGCTGTCTTCCTACTCTCCTAGGCCGGCGTTGGGGGAATGTGATGTGATACCGTCAGCGATGGTCCGTCAACCGACAGGGAGATCTCGTCGGGCGCCTGGCGGGCTGGACCAACGAGGCGACGACTGGCCACTTCTTTCTCGCGCTGGGCGGTTCAAGAAATCGCAGGTTTCCACGCAGTCCCTGTTGTTCGGGCTCAAATTGTCGTTACGTCACAGGCGAGTTCTTTGACTAATCTTTCATTGATTCGGCAGTTGAATGCTGCAGTTTGATATTTGATAGTGGTTTGTCCTCAGGTAGTGGCTCAACTGCTCGGTGAGAGCGAACCATGGCTAATCGAGGCCCTTTTCTTGCTTTCTTGTTGACGACTTGAGTAGCCTTGAAGGTTGCAGTAGTGCCTTGTGCAATTGCACACTTCTTTCCTATGATTTCATAAGTGCTTCATGTCTTTAATCTTGACAGATTCAGTGATCTTTCAAATCTGCTCTGTGCAATTTGGGAACCCCTTTTCTTTTGGCATGACCGCAAACTAGCTAGACAGGGACTGTTGGTCACATTATTACTCCTAGCTAGTTGTTTTCCTCCCCTTTTTATTATGCACCTAGTCATCTCCTTTTCCTTGCTCATGTGTGCTTGGCAGTAAGCATCTGTAAGAGGCTAGGATACTTCGTGGATGCGTGCTTCCCCCAATAGAAGCTCAGAATTCATGTAAAATCTTCTCACCATTGTGAAGGGGTGATGCCATGATGTTGAAAGATGAGCCTCACCCAGTCACCTGTGGTCACTGGTCTTGGGTTTTCAAACTGGAAATTTCCCTTGCTCCTTGTGTGCTCAAAGAAAACTTCCTAAACCTGCTCTTTTGGCCGGCATTATATTTGCTAATTTGTTTAGCATTGCTTAGCTTGTTGGAAACTGGGGATGATTGGTATGAAGTATAAACAATGTGACATAATATTCTAGTCCGTACTGCTCAAACAACTCCCGCTGTCCCATGTTGAATTATAATTTTTCAGGTCACGGGCGTCCATATTGTCATATGTGTACATACGTAGTAGTCATCTTAGTAGACACTGGACAGATCCTAAGTTAGTGGTTTGACTAATCATAGATTCCCTTAAGAAAATCTTTACAACTTTGCTCTAAACCTGTCACCTTATTTATCTATTTGTTTATCTTAAGGTTCCATGTCCTTTCCCTGAATATTTCCTTACCTGGATTAGCTGCTTACTCCTTTTATTCTGTTCTTATACTTTAGTCGTTTCCTTTTCTTGTACATGTGTAGTTGACTTATTGAGCATGTATAAGAAGAGCCTTCAAACATGAAAGTTACACAGCCACAAACACTGACACCAGATGCAGTGAGGGGTGGGGATGGAAGCTATTGTGTGTGCATCACATGGAGCAATGGGCTCCTTGCTGTGGAAGCTGGGTGCCTTACTCTCTGATGAGTACAAGCTTCTTAGTAGTGTGAAGGTGGATATGATGTTCCTTAAAACTGAGCTTGAGGTCATTCATGCTTTCCTAAAGAAGATGTCAGAGGTGGAGGACCCTGACGAGCAGTCCAAGTGCTGGATGAAGGAGGTGCAGGAGCTGTCCTACGACATTGAGGACAGCATCGACAGTTTCATGTTCTCTCTTGGTTGTGAGTCCAACAGCAAACCTAGAGGCTTCAAGGGGTTTGTTGGTAGGTGCTTGAACTTGTTTGCAGATGCTAAGACACGTCATTGGATTGCCAAGAAGATCAAATGTCTCAAATGCCATGTTATAGACGCTAGCAATCGGCATGGGAGGCACAGGGTTGATGATGCTGTCCCCAGATTGAGTAGAACAAGCATAGACCCTCGCTTGCCGGCATTGTACACTGAGGCTACAAGGCTTGTTGGCGTTGATGGCCCAAGGGACAAACTTATCAAGTTGCTAACAGAAAGAGAGGGCACAACGACACAGCTGAGTGTGCTCTCCATTGTTGGATTTGGTGGGCTTGGGAAGACTACTTTTGCCAATGAAGTGTACCAGAAGCTTGAAGGGCAATTCGACTATAGAGCTTTTGTGTCAGTGGCACAAAAACCTGACATTAAGAAGATATTGTGGCATATACTCTGCCAGTATCGTTGCCGAGAGTGTGGCAGCAATGAAGTATGGGATGAGCAGCAACTCATCAACACAATAAGGCAGTTCCTTAAGGATAAGAGGTATGCATCATATATTTGATTCTTTTCATGACAATCTTGCTTTGAAGGAATATACGTGTGCCTATTTATTTATTTGTGTAAATTCGTGTTAGGTACTTTATTGTAATTGATGATATATGGAGCACATCAGCATGGAGAACTATCAGATGTGCTTTTCCTGAAAATAATTGTTCCAGTAGAATATTGACAACTACTCGCATCATCACAGTTACTAAGTATTGTTGCTCTCCTCACCATGACCATGTGTATGAACTGAAGCCTCTTGATGCAGCTCACTCTAAGAGCTTATTTTTTAATAGAATTTTTGGTTCTGAAGATAGATGTCCTCTTCATCTGAAAGAAGTTTCCAATGGAATATTGAAAAAATGTGGTGGCTTACCATTGGCAATCATTACAGTAGCTAGTTTATTGGTCACTAAAGCTATTACAAAAGAAGAATGGGAGAAGATGCTGAAGTATATTGGTTCAGCAGTTGAAAAATATACAGGTATGGAAGAGATGAAGAAGATTCTTTTGCTTAGTTACAATGATCTCCCCTACCACTTGAAGACATGCTTGTTATATCTAGGTGTGTTTCCTGAAGATTATGAGATTAAGAGGGATTGATTGATAAGAAGATGGATTGCTGAAGGTTTTATCACTACAGAAGGTGGAAAAGGCATGGAGGAAATAGGAGAATGCTATTTCAATGAGCTTATCAACAGGAGCATGATTCAGCCTGTTGGAATTCAGTATGATGGTCGGGCTGATGCTTGCCGTGTCCATGGTATGATTCTTGATCTCATCATATCCAAATCAGTTGAAGAAAACTTTCTAACCTTATGTGGTGACGAAATCACAAGCTGGTGCAACAAGATAAGGTTCGTCAGCTATGCATCAACTATCATGCCCGAGATGATATTATAGTGCCAACAAATATGATTGTTTCTAATGTTCGATCCCTCACTATCTTTGGGTATGCTGAGAATATGCCTGGTCTTTCCAACTTTCTACTCTTGCGAGTTCTGGATCTAGAAAATAGAGTGGTGCTGGAATACAATTACCTTAGACACATAGGTAGGCTTTCTCAATTGAGGTACCTCCGACTCAGTTCAAGAAGAATAACTGCACTTCCTGAACAAATAGGAGATCTACAAAATTTGCAGACCTTAGATTTGAGGTGGACAAGGATTAAAAGGTTGCCACAGAGTATTGTTCTCCTACGACGATTGACATGCTTGTTGGTTAACAGTTTAGAATTGCCTGAAAGAATTGGAAACATGCAAGCTCTACAGGAATTATCAGAGATTGAAATTAATTGTCATACATCAGTGTCTTCTTTGCTGGAACTGGGCAAATTGACTAATATAAGAATTCTTGGGCTAAATTGGTGCATCATCGATACAAATTATGTAACAAAAATCCATGCAGATAGTTTGGTTATGTCCCTCTGCAAATTAGGCATGCTCAATCTTCAATCGATACAGATTCGAAGTTATCATAGTTGTTCCCTTGATTTCTTACAGGATTCTTGGTTTCCTCCGCCCCGCCGGCTCCAAAAATTTGATATGTCCATAGACTACTATTTTCCCAGAATCCCAAACTGGATGATCTCACTGGAGTACCTCAGTTACCTAGACATATATCTTACTCCAGTGGATGAGGAATCATTTCGAACCGTGGGGGATTTGCCCTCTCTGTCATTTCTCTGGATATCCTCAAGAGAAGCAAAGCCTAAAGAAGGGGTTATTGTCAGCAGCAATGGTTTCCGTTGTCTGAAGGAGTTCTACTTCACCTGTTGGGAAATTGGTACAGGGCTGACTTTTGAACCAGGAGCCATGCCAATGCTTGAAAAACTCCGGATTCCATTCAACGCACATGGTGTGTGCTCTTTGCACCATGTTCTGGATTTTGGAATCTGGCACCTCTCTTCCCTAAGGCATATCCAAGTTGAGATTATTTGTCATGGTGCGAGGTTTAAGGAGGTGGAGGCCGTTGAGGAATCTGTCAAGAATGCAGCCAGCAACCTTTCTGATGAGCTCTTCCTTGATGTAAGAAGATGGGATGAAGAAGAGATTTTGAAGGGCGGGGAGCATAAACTGGAGGAAGAGGAGTTCAGTTCTTATGATTCAAAGCATAACTCATTGTTGAGGTTTGATTTCTTCTCTTAATCACAAGTATCCGCATGTATTTCTGTCTTTCTACTTACTAGCGCTTATGAAGAGCTGCGGCACAATCATGCAAACAAATTAGTGGTCCATTTTATTCAGTGAAATAATAATTTGTTTTTCCTTTTTCAAATTTGAAGTTAAATATACTAGATGCAACTGCAAGCATTTTGGAACCCTGCTCCTCTGATTACTTGGTCCTTAAATCCTAGCTTAATTCTTCTCTAACTGCTCTGCCCTTCAAATTTGAAGCTTTCTAAAAGCTGGTTACCGCGGGGGCCCCTTCAAATTTGAAGATTTTCTCTAATCCTTACAATGTCCTTTGCAGAAACAGCAGCGGCAGGTGCAGTATGGCAGGAGACGAGGAAACAAAAGGTTAATACTGTCTTTTCAGTACGTTCTTCGATCTTCGACAGGCAATGGACGACCAAAGGAAGAACTTCAATATATTGTTTAAAGGTCATTTTGTGTCAAGTTGTCCTTTTGTACAAGCTATTGTTTTCTTTGAGGCACTCTCTTGAGTGTCTTTCTCCCAAAAAAAATGCAATTGCCCCTCAAACCATCTGACCAATCATTCTCAATGCTGCTACACATTCGATCAAGAACTGTCTGCTCCCACATACATTTTCTTAGAATACGTACGTATGTAGCAGAACCACATATGGTCCTTGTGTTAAGAACGAGTAAAAGTCGAATCACTTTCTGCCAACGCAAGATGCGCTGGACATTCGTCAATTCACGGTTTATACATGCATAAACCGAATTTTAGGAGTAGCTACTAGGAACACGATGAAATGATCAAGTAAACTCAGAGAACTCGAGCTTCTAATAAGAACTTGTGCTCCGTAAAAAAAAACATCACCTGAATCTTCTGTGTTCGAAATGATGAACAATTCCTCTTCGGCTCTTTACATACATAAAAAAAATCCTCTCCGGCTCTCCTGGTTGCAAAACAAGGTGGAGGGGATTCGTGTGCCTCCGTAAAAAGAACGGTAGTGCTAGCGACCGGACGCTCGTGCCTATACTCTGTTTCGCGTGCCCCACACGGGGGGCCCGCGCCGTTCGCTGGTTTAGATGCCCAGCCGACACCAAGAGGAGGAGACACTGAAGCGAGGCAGCAGAAGGCGAGGAGGAGATGCAATACTCGATCTACTTTTGAAACATCGAGATGCTACACTTGCAACATACGTCTGAAGACAGATGAAACTCTTGCAAAAACACGTAAAAAACACTTGAAACCATTGTAAAACATACGCAACATTCAGATAAAACACTTGCAACATGCGTGTGAAACATATGCAATATCGAAATAAACACACTTGCAACATACGTCTGAAAAAACAAATAAAACATTGGGAACAGAAAGCTTGCAAGATGCATCTGAAACACTTGCAACATCCCGATCTATTTTTGCAACATCCATACGAAAACAACTGAAACACTTGAAACAAGCATTTGCATCATGGGAGGAGAGGTCAATATATTGGGTCGGTCGATTCCCAAGCTATTGTAGGTCTTGGGTGGGAGCCGACGATGAGCGAGCACCACCACAAGACCTTGTGCCGTCTTTTCGTGGGTGCCCTTGGCATAAACCGAATTTAGGGGGGACGACCAGAGGCGCGCTAATAAGCTAGCTGTGCCAGCTGATGACATCGGACGGGCATGATGAAACTCTTCAAAACACGTAAAAAAACACTTTAAACCATTGTAAAAACATACTAACATTGATGATAAACACACTTTGCAACATGCGGTTAAACATATGCAATTAAACAAACTAGGCGGTGGCCCCACGTCGGCGAGGCATCCCGACGGGCGGGGTTCAGAAAGAGGCCGGGTGGCACTGCGCAAGCTGAGGAAGGAGGTAGCGTGGCCGGCTTAAATGGAGAAAGGAGGCAGCGGTGGCGCTCTGTGATTTCTCAGAGACGTGGAGGGGGAGAGTATAAGTCTGAGTGGCTACTCGATGGGGAGGTATCCAATGTGGTGGATATAATACATGGACAACTTGAGATCAGGTAGCGTTCCGAGGGACTCCCGGCGTTGGACGCTCTCATCATAGCATTATATATATAAAAAAAAGAAAGCTGTCTGTTGGGCTTGATGGTCTACGTTAAAACGAGAGAATGGGCCCTGTATAACGGATCCGTAACCTGCGGCCCACTTCAGTTACAAAAAGGGCCTTGGACGTAAAGGCCAGAGGATAGGCGATCAACGGACAACGGACCGGCCCATCTCGTCCTTGCGGCGGCGGCGTCCTTCGCCACTCCAGGTCCAGGTGGGTGGGCGTGGGCGGCCGCAACCAGAGCCGAGCCCGACTCGAGCCGACGAGGAGAGAGCTCGGGAGGCGGCGGAGAGGAGGGAGGAAGGAAGCCAAAGCTCCCCCCAAGATCGCGGCGCTGCCGTAGCACCGGCGGCTGAGGCAAGATGGTGAAGGCACGGATGACGACAACGGACGTGGCGGCGGAGGTCAAGTGCCTCCGCCGCCTCATCGGCATGCGCCTCGCCAACGTCTACGACATCACCCCCAAGGTTAGCTGGGTCCCCGTCCCCTGCCTTCGCTGCTCCGCTCGCCGCGAACCCTAGCCACCGCCCCGCTTGGGCGCAGGTTGGATGGGAAGGGGCTTCTCCTTGGTCCCCCGCCGCCGCGATCGGTAGAGGCGTGGCTTAGGAGGCGATTCTGTAATCTGTACTGGATTTCAGTCTGCTCAACCAGTTGTGCTGCCACTTGGCAAACTTGAGCGTGAGCCCAGGGCATAGAGAACTTCTTAGTTTGATGCGTGACTGGTGACTCCGTGTGCTATGAGATTTTCCTTGTGTTATTTTTTCAGTAGTTGATGTAGCCTGTGCTTCCACTCGTAAAATTCGACATAATCAATAGATTACGCTATGAACTGGCTCGCTGAGGCTCTTGATGCACATTTTAGGTGCAGTTTTGTGGGATACAAGCAACCTTGTGTGTCGCTTCAATAGTATTTTGTGAGGATCAACCAGGTGGTTCTTGCCTTTCGATCTGTTCTGAGTTCTGAGTAAGGCTTAGCTCCCTCAATTCTTTGGGTCATTAATAAAATTATTGTATTACCAGTACATCATACAAACAGATCATATTGTTCTCGGCAGTCTCACACATCGTAGTTGTGTTTTACTATATATGATGATGATACTAGTACAGAACTACATATGTAATTTCAGTAACATCTTTCTGCACTTGGACAGACATACCTTTTCAAGCTGATGAACAGCAGTGGGATTACTGAATCAGGGGAAAGTGAGAGGGTCTTGTTGCTCATGGAGAGTGGTGTCAGGTTCCACACCACCCAATACGTCCGGTGAGATTCTGCTCACTGCCCTGGTTGATGTTTGCTTCATCACCCTGTTCTGTAACATTAATGTCTAGACCCTTGTGTGTATGCATTTCCGCAGCGACAAGAGCACCACCCCCTCGGGTTTCACTCTGAAACTACGAAAGCACATTCGTAACAAGAGACTTGAAGATGTCCGTATGCTCGGATATGACAGGGTATTGCTCCAGCTTCGCTTCCTTTCAGATAAACATTTCACGTCAGCAGCTTTGTATTGTTGTCCGTTGACCATTTAATTGTGCCCATCTTTTTGTCTGTGCAGATTATCCTTTTCCAATTTGGGCTTGGCAGTAATGCACATTTCATAATTCTGGAGCTCTATGCACAAGGAAACATTCTTCTGACAGATTCAGAATACACAGTGATGACACTACTCCGTTCTCACAGGTTGTTGCCTGATTGATAAGCTGTACTTTGTATGTACTACCATTGCTGCAGCAGTATTGACTAAGGACGATAAAATATCAGAGTTAACATGCAATGCAAGGATGCTCTTTACTTCTCTTTCATATATACTGTGTTCATTGTATTTATTTTCTATTGTATGGATCGCAGAGATGACAACAAAGGATTGGCCATCATGTCACGTCATCGCTATCCAGTAGAAGCTTGCCGTGTTTTTGGCAGGACTGACTTTGCAAAGTTAAAGGACATGTTGACGATGCCTGATAAGGCTGATGATAAAGAGGAAATTACATCTGGATCAGCTGATGCTCAGGAAGCTTCTCAATCCACCAATGATGAAGTGTTGGTAACTGAAATATCTGAAAAATCACTGAGTAGAAAAGAAAAGAAGGCTGCTGCAAAAGCTAAGCAGTCTGGTTCAAATGCAAAAGCAAATAATGGTGTTCAATCCAATAAAGCTACTCTAAAGACAATTCTTGGTGAGGCACTGGCTTATGGCCCTGCACTAGCAGAGCATATCATATTGGATGCTGGTTTGGTTCCAAGTACAAAGTTCGGGAAAGATCCAGAGAGCACTATCGATGAAAGCACTGTTCAGGCTCTAATGGAATCTATTACAAGATTTGAGGACTGGCTTGTAGATATTATATCTGGTCAAAGGATTCCTGAGGGTTATATTCTCATGCAGAATAAGATGACCGCAAAGAAGAACCTCACACCCTTGGAAGAGGCTTCGACTAATCATAAGGTCTGTATAATTTGCTCCTTGCTTGGTTTATTACTGTTGTGGAATTGAGTGAGCAGATTTACATTTTTGTTTTATGCACAAGAAATGTTTGTTACCCACAATATCATATATGCTTGTTTATTATTGGGCACTGGCACTTGCACATTACCATCTGCTTGATTTAATGTCTTGATAGTTAACTCGTTTGAGTTCCTGTATGCAGATATATGATGAATATTGCCCTATTCTGCTGAATCAATTCAAGTCAAGGGAATATAATGAATTTGCGACATTTGATGCTGCACTAGATGAGTTCTACAGCAAAATAGAAAGTCAAAAGGTGAATCAACAGCAGAAAGCAAAAGAGGAATCTGCAGCTCAGAGGCTGAATAAAATAAAATTGGATCAGGTATCTCACCTCACTTTTAATGCACCTATGCAATTCAGCTATTGCATTTCTCATAGTATTTCTTTTTCCGTTGGAGGTTATTATTATTTGTTTGGTGCAATGGTGAAGATGTGATAGTCCATTCCTCTGTTCTGCCATGCAGGAGAATCGTGTGCATACATTGAGGAAGGAAGTGGACCATTGTGTCAAAATGGCAGAACTAATTGAATACAATTTAGAGGATGTAGATGCAGCAATTTTGGCTGTGCGTGTTTCTCTTGCAAATGAAATGAGTTGGGATGCTCTTACTCGCATGATTAAAGAGGAAAGAAAGGCTGGAAACCCAGTAGCAGGCCTTATCGATAAACTAAATTTTGAAAGAAATTGTATCACTCTACTCTTGAGCAATAATCTTGATGACATGGATGAGGATGAAAAAACTGCACCTGTGGAGAAGGTATGTTATACAGATGCATAGGTTTCCTCCATGCTCTATAGCCTGGAAAGTTATTCTTTTTTTCAACCATATGGAATTGTGTTGGCACTTTCTAATTTATGGTTCTTTGGATCTGATGTTCCTGGGAAGAGATTTAGTCATGTATTATGCATACTGTGTGTAACTATGTATGTTCATTTCCCCTGCTACATTGTGCTTTGGTGAGTCGAAACTTTTTTACCTTTTTATTTCAAAGACAGCCATGTAAAGTACTTTACTTGATCAAGCACCACCCCTATCGTGGGATGTTATATGTCACATATGCAATGGGAACTCATCTTGTCGCGCACCTATTCTGAGATCCTAACATTTTTCTTCTGCTGCTGCTGGAACATTTTTTTTTCTTTGTGTAACAAGTTTTTTCTGTGATGGAACAAAAGGATAAAAGTTGTTCCAGTTGGGGAACAATTTTATTCCACCGAGAAGGGAAAAGGAAATGTTGCATTATTAGAAGAAAAAAATGTTCTATTTGGGTAGGAAAAATGTTTGGCAAAGAAGAAAACTATGTTTCATCAGAAAATTAAAATGTTTGGATCTCACCGTGTGTGTTCAACAAGATGACTACGGCTTGTAGTTACATATGCGACATATAGTATTTCCTGGTACACCCACAGGCCACATGCCCACATCTCCATGGTGCTAGAGTACTTTACTACTTTTCATGATTTTATTTATGCTGACCCATAAACTCATGATACATTTTTGGTCTTTTTACATGTACATATAACATACTATATTTCAATAGTTAACTTACAATGCAATATCATTATCGTCACATTGTTTTCTTATCAACTTGAGGCTTTTTTATTCCCATAGGTAGAGGTTGATATAGCGCTTTCTGCACATGCAAATGCAAGACGGTGGTATGAAATGAAGAAGAAACAGGAAAGTAAACAAGAGAAGACTATCACAGCTCATGAGAAAGCGTTTAAAGCAGCTGAGAAGAAGACACGCCTTCAGCTTGCTCAGGTACTTTTTTATAACAAACATAGTTGTAGACTTGTACTGCAACGCAAAAATTGATTGTTGATATTTGGTTCCTGTTAAGTTTCAGACTTTTGTGGGCCCTGCACAAAAAAACTTATCCTACATGTTACTGTTGAAAAACCCAACAATATTCAGTTGGTTTTCATCCCAGATAGCAGAGGCATAGTTCATAAGAATGGCTGATAATTAAATGAAAGGCATACCTGCCTTTGGAAGCAATTATTTTGTCTTTTGGTTTGTTTGGATGGTGACATAACTTTTATACCTGGACACCTGTAGGAAAAAACGGTAGCTGCAATCACTCATATGCGCAAAGTTCACTGGTTTGAGAAATTCAATTGGTTCATCAGCAGTGAAAACTACTTGATTATCAGTGGCCGAGATGCTCAACAAAACGAGTTGATTGTGAAGCGCTATATGTCCAAAGGAGATCTGTAATTTTACCCTTATTCCTGTTTAGAATGCTTCCAGTTTATTTTCAATCTTATTATATGAAGGTACATATAAAATATTATATATTTGCAAAGTAAAACTATACCGATATGTCACGAGAAGTCCTTCAATGTTATAGATAAGGTGTGCTAACATATATTTTCTACAGTAAGCATGCAGTCAAGAGTATAATTTTAAATAATTACTCTTTTAACTTTGACCATTCATTAAGAAAAAATATTTAGATTGATCATATAGAGTATCGCTGAATTTGTTGTAAATCCTTCTTTTCATATTAACAATGATGTTAATGCGTTTGGTTTTCACAATCTGTCATATTTTACAATTGATCATCGAAAAATATAACGTCCACTGTAATGCCTCATAAGTTTTGTATTGCTGTGATATGTTCATTCTGTTCCATGAATTTGTCATAGAAGCAACTGGTTGATTTTGAATCTTGAATAGGTATGTGCATGCCGAGTTACATGGAGCTTCCAGTACTATAATCAAGAATCACAAACCTGACACTCCTATTCCACCGTTAACATTAAACCAAGCAGGATGCTTCACTGTGAGTTAAAGTTCATTTCTAAACATTTAGGACAATACTTTTAAAAAGTCAGTGCTCATATGATCCTGGCCTTCTTGCTTCAGGTTTGCCACAGCAAAGCATGGGATTCAAAAATTGTTACAAGTGCTTGGTGGGTGTATCCACATCAAGTTAGCAAGACAGCTCCTACTGGCGAGTACCTTACTGTTGGTAGTTTTATGATCCGTGGAAAGAAAAATTTTCTTCCACCTCACCCCCTTGTTATGGGCTTTGGTATACTCTTCCGTTTGGATGAGAGCTCCTTGGCATCTCATCTGAATGAAAGGAGGGTTAGGGGTGAAGATGAGGCCCTCCAAGAAATGGAAGCAGAGTCTCGCAAGAAGCAAAGTAACTCTGAATCTGATGAAGAAATTGGTAGTGATAAAGATGCAAACAAGGAAACCCATGAAGATGAATCAAGCGGGCAAACTACAAACATTCAACAAAATAATGATATTGAGCTTCCTGATCTGTCTAGCAATATTGGTACTGCTGCCAAGTCACCTGAACTTCTTCCTGAAATCCAAGCTGAGGAAACCTTGGAAAATGGAAGTTCCGTTTCTAAGGAAGAAACAATTGAAGCTTCTGTTTCATCTCAACTTGATGATCTGCTAGATAAGACTCTTCGCCTTGGCCCTGCAAAGGTGTCAGGTAAAAGCTCTTTGCTCACCAGCATCCCTTCAAGTTTAGCAGAAGATGACGATGATCTTGAAGTGAAAAGGCCAACTATAAGAGACAAACCATACATATCGAAAGCAGAGAGAAGAAAATTGAAGAAGGGCCAAGTTAATGGTGAAACTGCCACTGATTCTCAAAATGGTCAAGCTGTAGAAACACCAGGTACTTCAAAGCCAGAAAAGGGAAAGGCAGACACAAAGGCTACTGATTCTAAAGCAAGCCAGCCAGGTACTTCACAGCAAGAAAAAGGAAAGGCGAACACAAAGGGTACTGGTTCTAAATTAAGCCAGCCAGGTAATTCACAGCAAGAAAAGGGCAAGGGAAGCACTCAGGCTGCTGCTAAAGTAAGCCGTGGACAGAAAGGGAAGCTTAAGAAGATTAAAGAGAAATATGCAGAGCAGGATGAAGAAGAAAGGGAGATCCGTATGGCATTGCTTGCGGTAATAACATCATTTATCTTCTTTCCTATTTTATTGTCCTTTCCCTTCATACTGCAAGTTTTAACATTTTCCCTCGTACCTGTCATGCTAGTCATCTGGGAAAGCATCACGGAAGGACAAGCCTTCACAAGATGGAGAAGAAACCTCTGTTAAAGAATCAAAACCATCAGCTGGTACTTTGACATTTTCCTCTCATTTTCAGGCTTCTATTTGTGATGTGGTAGCTCCTTGCATGGATAGTGATTACCGCTTTTTGTTCTTCCTATTCTGTACAATAGCAATTTTTGCCAGAATGTTCTGTTCATCAGTCTTCTGTTAGTTGACTTACTTTTATTTGAAATAGTATAATGTTAGTTTGCTGAATAATGTCCTCCCATGTTGAACTGGAAAATGAAAGTTTGTGAAGTACATATTTTCATGTTTGACAGTTCAAAACATTTACACCCTATACTCTTCCAGGTGAAGATGACTCGTCAAAAATATGTTATAAATGCAAAAAGGCTGGACATCTTTCTCGCGATTGCCCAGAAAGCACATCTGAGGTGGACCGGAACGATGGCAGCATTAGTAGAAGCAGAGACGTTATGGGTACCAATACTGCTTCTGCTGGTGGCAATGGTCCCATGGACGAAGACGATGTTCAAGAAATTGGTGATGAAGAGAAAGAAAAGTTGATTGATTTGGACTACTTAACTGGAAACCCACTACCAAGTGATATTTTGCTATATGCGGTACCTGTGTGTGCCCCTTACAACGCATTGCAGACATACAAATATCGTGTAAAGATGACCCCAGGCACTGCAAAGAAAGGGAAAGGTATGTTTCTTTTATCATTTCAGGACAATCAACCGACAAAAAAAGTTTATAGCTTCAGTGCTTCGCCCTTTGTTTTCATTTTTCCCCTGGTATATCAATGTCCTGATGCTCAAGTATGTTGGTTTCAGCTGCCAAAACCGCAATGAGCTTGTTCCTGCACACACCTGATGCCACCAACCGTGAGAAGGAGCTTATGAAGGCATGCACAGATCCTGAGCTGGTGGCTGCAATCGTCGGGAATGCCAAGATCACAGCGCCTGGCCTCACTCAACTGAAGCAGAAACAGAAGCAGAAGGGGAAGAAGTCTGCAAAACAGAACTAGTGTGAAATTGGTGGGCCCGAAGAACTGAAGTTTTGACCCATCCCTGATTTGCGGGAAGTGAAGCTCTGTCTTTGCAGAAAGTATGTAGATGTGGTTTGTCACTCGAGGCACATTTGGAGGTCGCAGCCTCGCATGGAGTACATGTACATTTTGATGCTTGTAGAGTGTAAACATCCCTTTGGCGTCATACTGGTGACTAGTGAGGCCAGGATGCAATGCAACGGAGGCAGCGGCTGGCACATAGGACCCAAGTTGCACGTCTATGATACAATGGCAATATTAAACTTCTTATATAGACACCTTATATATATAAAAAGCATAGATCATATGCAACTGATTGGTTCAATACTTTTTTGACACCTTTGATATGAATTCCGCACATACCTTCATTTACAACTGGTTATTCCCACAAGACATGAATGGAAACAGAATAAGACTTTGCAAAATTTGGAAACAAGGTACATGTAATATGAACATCACGGCCGATACAAAAGGTTATGAACAAATGTATTGCATCAGCTATACAAAAAAGCATCCTCTCTCTACAATCGACAAACCATTGCAATATTTAGCTACGCCGCCTTGATGACCCTGAAGGAGTCCATGACTCTTCTGAGGTCGTCCTCTTCCTGCATGAACACCTGCTCTGGCGTCTGCAGCCGGAGCTCGTAGAGCCGCTTGTTCTCGACGCCGAGCACCGACAGGTATCGGCGGTCCCACTCCAGGCTCTGCACCCTGTCCTGCGGCATCACCGCCAGCTCGTTGTTGCTCGCATAGGATTTAATGTTCACCTGAAGTTAAACCACAAGCACACACACATCGAATTCAGATTCTGATCTGTACTAGCCTAAGCCATATGTCCACTCTGAAGCTCGTTTCTCTGAATCTCAAACGAAATTTGCAGCAGCCCTGCCAGTTTGATCTCACCTCAACTTCGTAGTAGAGCTTGCCATCGTCAGCGACCTTGGACACGCTGACAGGACGTTGGATTCGCGCCGAACGCCAAGCCTGGTGGACATGAACTCCGTCAGGTACTGCTTGAGAACCTTCTCTGCAGCCTTCTCCGGAGGGCCGAGATCCTCGACGCTCGTGTACTTGGACGACGAAGGCGACGATATCTCGACCGACATGTTCTCGTCGAGGACGAAGGGGTCTCTGAAGAATATGTCTGCACCAGCTCCCCGGACCTGGATCCAGCTCTTCGGGTACAGGAAAGTGTAGCCATCAAATATGTCGATGTACTCCCTGAATGCGCCACCGGTTGTCTCTGCTAAGGTGATCTGTCTCGGACCCAAGAGCAGGATCGTCGAAGTGGAGAGCATTGTTGACAGCACATTCCTCCTGGGAACTGCAGAAATCTTAGTTGCTGCAGTTTGTGAAAATAGATATTGTGTAAACAAGTACTCCCTCCATTCCAAATTATAAGATGTTTTGGCATTTCTAGATACATAAGTTTTGCTATGCAATTAGATATACACTATGTCTAGATACATAGAAAAATAATGTGTCTGCAAAAGCCAAAACATGTTATAATTTTAACACAGGGAGTAATAATGAAGAAACTATAAGGCTTGTCAATAATTTCTGCGCCTGTTATCGCTCAGTTTGTACCTATTCGATTTCTTGACATGGTGCAGACACAAACTAGGAGAACAAGAGCTCCGTATTTCAGCAATCATATTAGGAAATAAGGTTCTCTTTCACACTAGCAGTCTTAAATCAACTTCTTTTTACTTGGAATGAGTGATCTGAAGTTAAAAATGTCAAAACTGCAGCATGACTGCAGATTTTCACTTGGAATAGTGACAAAATTTGTACTTCACTTTTGTTGGAATCACCATTTTTTCATCATGTCTCCATTTGAAGTTTGTGTTAAAAACCGACCAAAATGTTTACATGGAATAGGAGTGTAGACTGAAGCTTAATACACAATGATTCACAGCAGGTTCTAAACAGACCTTCCTTTCAAAAAAAAAAGGGTTCCAAGCAGACCTAACCTAGCAGAAACTGTTCGATAACTAAATTTTGCTGTTCGAATATTTGAGCAGAATTATAGAATGTTTATTCATACTAGGATCGTGACAGCACAGCAGTATCTTTTGGAGACTTGCTCATATACAGTACTTCAAACTTGTAGGGTGCCTCCTCCTTTGACAAACACAGACACACAGTCATGTAGGAGACAATACCATCAGCTTATTGTACTGTTCTGTTTTGACTTATTGCATGCCATAAACAAGAAAAATACTGTGGGGGCGGTCTTCCCTTGCCAGACAAGTTTTCTTTTTTATTTTTCTTTTACAAAAAATGCTAAAACTATCCTTATCAATCCACAACTAGCATCATGTTAATCACTGCCAGTTGCAGTAATTTCCAACCAGAAGAAGGGTAAAGCTATGGTCATTGCCAGCTAGAACACGTAAATGGGGAGATTGAAAAAATGGCCAATAAATTGGTAGTGATGCACTGATGCAACAAAAAGACAAGTGTCTCATTTCTTCGACTAGTGCAGTAACTCCCAATATTGCTGCAAATAAGGCACATGGGCATTCTGACTTCTGAATGAAACAAAGCACATAGTGGGCCTATTCGCTGGTTGGTTTCTGGGCTGATAAGCCCGGCTGGTGCTGGTTTGTTGTGAGAGGAAAACATTGATAAGCCCTAGCTGAAATCAACAAGCGAACATGATCAGTGACAAGAAGCGAGGTCATATGTGATCACTATCAACATGGAAAGCTAGAAATGGCTACATAGTTATATGCACTACACGTGGCAGCAGCATGGTAGAAGTCCTTAGACGAAACCTGTATATTGAGAAACACAGGACACTGAAAATAACACGAGAAGGCCAAAGAAAGTGACTAACAAGGACTTGAAAAAACCCACATCTTGAAATGCACAGATGTAAAATGTCATGACTTGGAGATGTTCCATCACTCAATGGATGTGGAAATCCAGCATGAATCCCACACTTGCAAAAGAAATATCCTTTCAGTTGGTTGCAATCATCACTTTTTCTAATTGCATCAACATTTCAAAACAGAATATAGACTGGATCCCATCAATCCTTTCAGTTATCTTGTCTGGACCATAGAGTGTAGACTGGATCTTAGTATGCAACAATTCAAAACAATTTGTAAGATTTTGAAGTTACCAACATTAAAACTGTTCTCATCAATCCTTGTCTTGAGACTCTGGATTGTAGTATAGACTGAATCTTAGCATGCAACGATTCAAAACAAGTTCCAAATAGCTAACCTAACAAAACTGTTAGCTAACTAAATCCAACTGTTTGACTACTTCAATTGGATTGTACAGAATATTCAACACTAGGATAAACAGGACAAAACAGAAATTGTGACAGCACACCAGTTACTCTTGGAGCCTAAGATCTTTTGCAGTGTACTTCAAACTTGGAGGCTCCTTTGACAAACACAGCGACATCATGATGATATGTGGCACACTATCATAATGTACTATTTCCATTTTTTACTAGTTGCATGACCCGGGGCAAGTCACAACTAATAATAGCCATGCTAAAACTATCCTTAGTCCACAACACAATGTAATTCAGTGTCGATCGATTGCAGCAATTCTCCAATGAAATGCGAGAGAGCTGTCATTCCCAACTCGAACACATCTATGTGAAGTTTTGTTATGAAAAAAGCGGGCATCAAACTGGAACTGATGCAATGAACTGTCGACATTTCATCAGCGATCAGTCGATCACATTAACTCCAATATTACTGGAAAATAAGGCACATGCGTGCTCTGAATGGGCCTAGCGCAGGTGACAAGAAGTCAGCTGGGAAATACGGAGTCAACATCAACAAGCAAGACTTGAAGTGGATACACTGTCCATTGGCACCATAGGAAGCAGCAACGTGGTAAATGTTGTTAGCCGTGACCAAAGGAATGACTAAGTCAGGACCCTATCAAAACCTACACGCCTTGACATGGAATGTTCGATTAACAAATTTTTTTGGAAATCTGACATATGTGGATCCCACGCCTGAAGAAGAACCATACTGACTACAAGTCCAGTCAGTCAAGTGAGGTTGCTGTTCAGACTTTGAGAGCGCATCTTTTTTCTGTTAATATTCCACTCATCCACACAACACGCTGACTAAATGAGTGAAGGTGAGATAAGCTAAACCGAGTGGTTGGTCTCAGCTCTACAAAGAGTGGCACCCTAAATTCTTGGAGGCTCGCTCACAAGACAAAAGATGACAGCCTAATCATGCCCAATTCTGCATACGTGCTGGAGGACGGCGGAATCAGAATGGCCAAGCACATCTGGCGCAATGAAGTTCGCCTAGAATCAGCAACACATCGGTACCAATAACGAAACAGTCCGGCGGTCTATTTCTTGCTAAGCTCGAGATGCGCTGACAGATTAATTAAACAAGCCATGGTTAGGGAGAAGCAGCGCACGCACGCGTACCGGCCGCCGGGAGACCGCCACCGCCGCGTGGGACGGTGACCCGAGGGAGCGCGCACGAGCGTGGGCGGACAGCCCCACACGGGACCGCCGTCGGGAACCTCAGCTCCCCAGCCGCCCTTGCTCCTACCGCCATAGCCATGGCGCCAGTATCTGAAGCTCGATGGCGTGCGGCCGTCCGTCCTAAGCCTACTAGGAGGCAAGCTGACTGAGGTGATGTTTGGATAATGGGAGGATACGGAAGGTGGGAAAGGGAAACGAAGGGCTGTGGATATGCTTTCCCACGTTTGGTTTACATATGGGACAGGGAAATGAAGAGGGATACACTGCTACACTAGCAATCTATGATCAAATTCTTGGAATATTTGCTATGCAGTAACCTAGAAGGTAATTTCTGTTATGCTACAGAAGTACAGCTAATCATGCATCACAGCATTTTCATGTCGCATGAGCCACGGAGTAAAAAGAAGAAGAAGAAGGAGAAGAAGAAGAAGACAGGTACAGTTGTTTTCTTTGAAAAGCAGGACACAATGAAAAAAAGTATATAATAATAACAGTTTGTTGCAATAGTAATCTAGTTTTTCAATTGCATGGATATTTTGGTGTGTTACCAGTACTAAAACTGTTCCCATCAATCTGTCAGTTATCTTGTCTGGACCGTAGAGTGGAGACCGGATCTTAGCATGCAACAATTCAAAACAATTTCCAAGCTCTTGAAGTTACCAACAGTTTAATTAAAATTGCTCCCATCAATCCTATCAGTTCCCTGTCTGGACTGTATTCTCCGTTTTGTCAAAACAAGTTCCAAATGGATCCAACTTCTAACCTATCAAAAACTGTTATTTGCTAACTAAATTCAACTGTTTGACTGGAGTATACAGAATATTCAGCACTAGGATAAATATGACAAAACGGAAATTGTGACAGCACACAGCTAATTACTCTTGGAGCCTAGCTAGCTCTTGTGCCATGTACTTCAAAATTGTAGGCTCCTTGTTTGACAAACGCAACGATGGCATGGTGATATGAGGCACACCAGCAACCTATTGCAGTCTTCCCATTTTTGACTAATTGCATGACCCGGCCTCAGCTCTAGAAGGCTAAATTCCGAGCAAATCATTGACAAGATGCGCTTGCAACCAAAACCAAGAACTGCGCCAAGCAGCAGCTAGCCTCTTGCCACGATACCACACACAGTCATTTGTTGGTTGGGTTATTAGTTGGTTTACATGACGAAGACAATGATCTTTGACAAAAAAAAGCCTGATTTGTTGTGAGATAGTGTAAAAAAAAATTACGGACATCAGATAAGGTGATAAAGGTTCGGTGGACGCTAAAACTCATCGAAACCTAAAAATCAAACGAACTGAATATGTGGAGTCTGCGACACTAAATTCTTAGAGTCCTAGCTTAGCTACAAGATTCTCTTACATGCATGACGAAGAACCACCTAACAATGTCAACAATGGAATTAGAACCGAGCATTTTGTGGGCGGGCAGCAAAAAAAGCTTGATTATTTTGGACCAATAAAAATCAAAAGCCGATAATTGAAATATGACGTACTATGTTATTTTGTTGATGTTTTTATTCGACGCTTTCAAGGGGGCATCTTTATAGTGCTCAATGAAATGACTAGACAATCATCCAAAAGACTATCTCCCATCTTATTTCGTAACTTTGGGAAAATACCCTTTTCAACACTCTTGCTTGCCACGGGTAGAAGCAATACCAATTTGAGAAGCTCATAAACCATATCATACACTTTATGCCTCCTTGTTTGAACAAGCTTAAGCGAGAGATCAACAATATTTTCTAGACCTTTGAATCTATCATCCTGCCTCATGTCATCAATATTTTTATTTAGTAGCAATTAGCAAATTATGCAGAGCAAATTATTATTTGAGAAATTTAGGTAAGCTCCATCTTGGCTTCTTTGCATCAAAAATACTCAAATGAATTAGAAGGATTGAAGGTTGCCATACAAGACAACAACTCCATTTAATCTCATCAAACCGATTATCAAGTTCTTGACTTATTTGATCAATGACACCAATATATAGATGATCTCGCTAGCTGAGGCCTTGTTGATTTGCCGTAAGGTTCGTGGAGCGATGGAACATCAACACCATGTTTATCACAAAAACTAAAATCGAGACCTTGCATTTTTTCAATTTGCCACGCCTATATTGCATTAAGGGTCGGGTGTATCCAAGAATAATATACATTAAGTGTGCAAAGAAAATAAACTCAAAAGGTCTCAAATGCTCCGATCACAAAATATATTTTGGTCCAATCATCCTTATATGTCGGATCTCAAGATTTTTGCACATTGTATAAATGAAATAGTGTAATGAGGTGATTTTGCCTAGCTCGAGATTTCGAGATTCTCGCGAGCATTTCTAAGCATGTCACTGACGCTTACAAGAAACTCCAACAATATTCAACAAGATAGATAATCAAGCTGTGGTTAGATTAGAGAGAAGAGCACATGTATACCAGCTAGCACTCTGTTCTCTTAATCGTATCGATCGCATCGTGATAAAGAAGTAGTATATCTACATGAACAACTCCAATAAAATGCTCACATGCATCCTGCTTTTTTCTCTCACAAAGAGCTAGTTGTTCTTTATGTGATATAATAGGTCGCTAAAATTGCAAAGGGCTCAGCCGACTTATAAGTTACATACGATCATACGAACACGTGTAGGAGACCACAGCGTGCGACGTTGGCCCACGAGCGCGAGCGTGGGAGACACCTCCGCCCGTGGGAGAAGGCAGCGGTGGCCTTTGGAGCTGAGCAGGGAGCTCAACTCGGCCGCTCAGTGGATAGCTGCAGCTTGCGTATCGATGGACTGGATAAGCCTCAGCGGGTCACATCATTCGCATGCTTGGATGGGCCGGGGCCATTAGTTTTTGGCTGGTAACTCAAAAAACCAGGTCCAACCGACGTTTTTTTTAATCTTTTTAAAATCATTTTTCTTTTTTTTTGAGAAATTTTTACTCAGAGCGTGAGGCTGTCAGGATTGGACTAGAAGTATATTTATGGGTTAGTTTGGCGGTCTCCCGCTCAAGCTCTCCACCGGTTTTGCTCCCTCTACACTACTACAGTAAACGTTTATAGGGCCAACTAGCGATGATTTATAGATACGGTTTTGCCAGCCACTCCTACCACACCGTCTATATAGATCAAGGATTTGTATGGGGTTCCCAAACCGCCCCAATAAATCGATTTGTAGAGACGACTTATGTCATCATGCGCCCCTATAATTGTATTTGTAGGGGCTATAATTTTCATTTGTAGGGACGGTTCACTCTAGAACCGTCCCTACAGTATATTTTTTCACAAAAAAATAAAATTTAAAAATTTAAATCTGACCAAAACATATATACTTATATATTCACAAGAACATTATGTCAACACCTAATTCACAAGAAGATATATACATTACAAACCCATAATAATTTACATTACTTTATTACAAACCCATTTATTATTAACACATAATAATTTAAATTTATTTATTACAAACCATAATAATTTAGATCAGTTTGTTGCAATAATAATCACGTTTTTCAATTGCATGGATATTTTGGTGTGTTACCAGTACTAAAACTGTTCCCATCAATCTGTCAGTTTTCTTGTCTGGACCGTAGAGTGGAGACCAGATCTTAGCATGCAACAATTCAAAACAATTTCCAAGCTCTTGAAGTTACCAACAGCTTAATTAAAATTGCTCCCATCAATCCTATCAGTTCCCTCTGGACTGTATACTCCGTTTTGTCAAAACAAGTTCCAAATGGATCTAACTTCTAACCTATCAAAAACTGTTATTTGCTAACTAAATTCAACTGTTTGACTGGAGTATACAGAATATTCAGCACTAGGATAAATATGACAAAACGGAAATTGTGACAGCACACAGCTAATTACTCTTGGAGCCTAGCTAGCTCTTGTGCCATGTACTTCAAACTTGTAGGCTCCTTGTTTGACAAACGCAACGATGGCATGGTGATATGAGGCACACCAGCAACCTATTGCAGTCTTCCCATTTTTGACTAATTGCATGACCCGGCCTCAGCTCTAGAAGGCTAAATTCCGAGCAAATCATTGACAAGATGCGCTTGCAACCAAAACCAAGAACTGCGCCAAGCAGCAGCTAGCCTCTTGCAACCATACCACACACAATCAGCCTGTTCGTTGGTTGGTTTCTAGGCTGATAAGTCCGACTGATGCTGGTTCGTTGTGAGAGAAAAATACTGTATTATAGCTGATAAGCCCTGACTAAAACCAAAAATCAAACATGCTGAATATGTAGAGTCTGCGACACTAAATTCTAAAGTCCTAGCTTAGCTACAAGATTCTCTTACATGCATGATGAAGAAGAACCACCTAACAATGTCAACAATGGAATTAGAACCGAGCATTTTGTGGGCCGGACAAAAAAAAGCCTGATTATTTCGGACCGAAAAAGTCCCACCATGACCGTCCGACTGGGCCGCCAGGACATTTTATAGTGTTAAATAGCAAAAAAAAAGTATTTCGAGCCAGGCTCGGGCCAAGAAAATTATTTCTGGACAACAGGATCTCTGCCCAGTCTTGGCCTTATCCAGTAGGGTTCGTGGACAGGCTAAAACTCATCAGGCTCGGACCGGGCCTGTGGGTCGGGTCGGGCCAGGCTCATTTTGCACAAGTATAAATGGAATAGTCCGGCGATTTCTGCCTAGCTCGAGAGTCGAGACGCACTGAACAAGTTGTGGTTAGATTAGAGAGAAGAGCACACGTATACCAGCTAGCACCATGTTCAGCTGGATCATATCGGCCATACTTATCCGTCATGATACACTATTTTTCTCTCACGATAAAACAGTACCGGCGACTTATAAGCCAGAAACGATCATACGAACAGGTGTAGGTGTAGGAGACCACAGCGTGCGACGTTGACCCACGAGCGCGAGCGTGGGAGACACCTCCGCCCGTGGGAGAAGGCACTAGCCGCGGCCGCGGCGGTGGCCTTCGGAGCTATGCGGGGAGCTCAACTCGGCCGCTCAGTGGATAGCTGCAGCTTGCGTATCGATGGACTGGATAAGCCTCAGCGGGTCACATCATTCGCATGCTTGGATGGGCCGGGGCCATTAGTTTTTGGCTGGTAACTCAAAAAACCAGGTCCAACCGACGTTTTTTTTAATCTTTTTAAAATCATTTTTCTTTTTTTGAGAAATTTTTACTCAGAGCGTGAGGCTGTCAGGATTGGACTAGAAGTATATTTATGGGTTGGTTTGGCGGTCTCCCGCTCAAGCTCTCCACCGGTTTTGCTCCCTCTACACTACTACAGTAAACGTTTATGGCCAACTAGCGATGATCCCCTACCACACCATCTATATAGATCAAGGATTTGTATGGGGTTCCCAAGCCATCCCAATAAATTAATTTGTAGAGACAACTTATGTCATCATGTACCCCTACAACTGTATTTGTATCAACTGTATTTGTATGGGCTATAAAAATGATTTGTATGGATGGCTGTAACACCAGCCATTCCTATAATTTTTATTTGTAGGGATGATTCACTCTAGAACCGCCCCTACAGTCCATTTTTTGCTAAAAAATTGAAATTTAAAAATTCAAATCTGACCAGAACATATATACATATATATTCACAAGATCATTATATGAACAGCTAATTTACAAGAAGATATATACATTACAAACCCATAATAATTTAGATTAATTAATTACAAACCCATTCATTACAAACACATAATAATTTAAATTTGTTTATTACAAACCATAATAATTTAGACCAGTTCATTATTACAACCAACACTAATTTAAATTTCTCGAACTTTCCAACGTCGTACCACATACTCGGTGCAGATCATTCATTTCATATGCCCGAATGTCATTGATGTAGTGCAATACATTTACTAGTGCATTCTTCCTTGCTTCACAAGATCGTTCATAAGGTCTCACTGATGACGATCGGCAATGGCTCAGAACGTCCCCTGCTAGTCACAATAATTTTTTTCTAGATTCCCTCCGAAGTAAGAATAGGGCCAGCATATTTCCATTTATAATGACCCAATTGATACATGGTCTGGTTTATAATGGCTTCAAAGCTACAACTTGCGTATGTATCATTCCGCTAAATCTGCAAGTGTTGAGAAAAATATGGTTATCAGAACTATACATATATATAGACATAACAATTAATCTAGATATATGTTATGAGACTGACCACATTGTTTATGTTGTCCTCAGCAAGCTGTACATAAAACAGTCCAATATCGTGGTGGAGGCCCACATTCAAAGCTTTAATCCTCATGGAGGAGTATGTAGGAATATTGTACCCAATATTTTAAAGCGTCCTTAAACATTCTAGCACATCATATTTTTGTGCACTAATGCGGTGAGGTTGACCGCTGCCCGTCCTATCGATGTATAAAACCAGACCTTGTTGGTGACCCGCCCTAGAGAGAATAGAAAAATCAATTCGACATTGCGTGTGTCCACCCTCTATAGGGAATGTATCAACTTGCATATAATCAACCCTGAAATTTGAGAGTGTCTCTTTGAACCATGGTATATGATGAATTATCTATATTTAAAAATTATATATATCAAAACAAAATATTTGTAGAGATGTCTTTAAAACATATTACTTACTATGCTTGGATATGGGTGGTTTGCCATCCCCAATGTTGGTTAGAAGCCCAGATCAAATGCATAATTATTTGACAGATCCGGCGAAGAGTGTTTGGCCATCTCTTCTCCTAAATTTATGTCAAGAAAAACAGTTATAGTAGAGGAGGACGGGAGATGAGAGGAGTAGGGGATGTAGGAGTAGAGGATAGGAGAGGAGAAGTGTAGAAGTAGTAGGACTAGGAGAAGAGGGTCTATAAAGCAGCAACTGCCTCCCAATGAAGAGTAGTAGTAGTAGGACAACAACAGTAGTATTAATAGTAAGCCAGCAGCAACAGTAGTATTAATAGATGGAGTTGCATTACAACCAAAATATAGCTATCAACATACAATTAGTGTTATTCAAACTAACAGGACTCAGACACCATAATTAAATCATCATACAATTGTGTTATCCAACTACATCGACCATCTAATTATGTCATTATAGGTCTAAGTATTGCAGTTGCATTGGCAGCTCATGGAAAGCCTCATCCAAAGTCCAAACACCATGACCAACAGACTGATAATCACCAAATTGTTCAAAGAACCAGTCTTACCACCCTAAGGGGGATACTTTCACCACAATCAGCTGGGACCAATTTAGGGGAGGGAGTTGCTGGTCCAACATAGGCATTGAAATCTCTAAGTACATGGTCATAGTTGTTGTACTTCTTATGTATAGCATTTTTAAACCCAAGCACTTTTTCACTACACTCATGCCAAGACATGTAAATCCTAGGTTTCTTCCCGTTGAAAACAACATAGCAATGGCCCATTTCCTAGTGGAAGTGAAGAAAATAACCATCAATCAGGATCAAACTAACTCATAAAACGAGTAGTAATAGTGGTAGTAGAGGCAGAGGCTTCAGAAACATGTCAATCATCATTTGATCAAGAATTTGGAGCATAAAGGCATCATGAACACAGTGAGCATATATAAAAATAGTGAGCATATAGAAAAAGACAGTAGGGACGGCTGGTAATGATGCCAAGTTCCTCACAAATTCATGATTATCAGCTCATATTCCAGATAATTTCTGGAGTTGGACAATTTCATCATTGGCAAAAGAGAGAGAGGAGAGGAGAGGAGAGTTGGCAAAAAAAAACAGCTGCTGCTTTCCAAACATAAAGGATAGAAAAGATGGCCAAGAAAAGCATATATGCTCACTGTTTTTATATATACATGCAGTAGCTGCTGCCATATATCACAAAATGAGTAATAATAGTAGTAGTAGTGGTAGAGGCCTCAGAAACATGTCAAACATCATTTGATCAAGAACTTCAAGCATAAAGGCATCATAAACACAGTGAGCATATATAATCACAATGAGCATATAGAAAAAGATGGTAGGGCGCGGTTGGTAATGATGCCAAGTTCCTCATAAGTTCATGATCATCAGCTCATATTCTAGATAATTTCTAGAGTTAGACAATTTCATCATAGGCCAAAGAGGGAAGAGGAGATGAGAGTTTGCAAAAAAAACAGCTGTTGGTTACCAAAAAAATTAGCAGCTACTGCTAAACATAGAGAGTAGGTGAAGTAGAAGTAGTAGTAGAGGAGAGGAGGCCAAACAAAAGTAGTGAGCATATATAAAGATAGTGGGCATATATAAAAACACAGTGAGCATATATAAACAGTGAGCAGGAGTAGTATTAATAGTAGGACAACAGTAGTAGCAGTAGGGTAGAAGTAGGAGTAGTATGAGAGGAGAGTAGTAGTAGAAGTATTAGAAGTAAGAGTAGTAGGAGAGGAGAGGAGAGTAGTAGTAGAAGTAGTAGAAGTAGGAGAGGAGGCTCTATAAAGCAGTTGTTGCCTATCAAAAGGAGCATATATAAATACAGTGGGCATATACAATCACAGTGAGCATATATGAAAACAATGGGCATATATAAACATAGTGGACATAAACAATCACAGTGAGCATATATAAAAATAATGGGCATATATAAAAATAGTGAACATATATAAACACAGTGAACATATATAAAAATAGTGGGCATATACAATCATAGTGAGCATATCTAAAAACAGTGACCATATATAATCATAGTGAGCATATATAAAAACAATGGGTATATATAAAAATAGTGAGCATATATAATCACAGTGAGCATATATAAACATAGTGGGCATATATAATCACAGTGGTCATATATAAAGACAATGGGCATATATTAAAACATAGAGCATATATAAAGACAGTGGACATATATTAAAACAGAGAGCATAAATAAACACAATGGGCATATTTAAAAACAATTGGCATATATAAATCATAGTGTGCATATATAATCATAGGGAGCATATACAAAAATAGTGAGCATATATAATCACAGGGAGCATATATAATCACAGGGAGCATCCAATGGCTATCACCTTAATTTCACAAGGCTCAATTTCACTCTTAATCACAAAGCTTAAATCCACATTCACTTCAGCAAGCATGACATGAACTCTGTGCGCAAGAATGGAGGAGAAGGGGTTGGGGGCATACCTATAGAAGACCTGGCCAAAGCAAGTGGTGGTAGGCATAGGGCGGGGAGTGCACGTGGACGCCGAACACACAGCCACCAGGCAGCCCCACGAGGGAGGGGGCGCGGATGTCGGAGCCGCAAGGGATGGTGGCGGTGGCACACCAGGCCAGGACCCTCAAACCCTAGCCGTAGGGGGCCGGTGGAGCTTGAGGTCATAGACGAGCCGATGGCACAGTGGGCGCGTAGTGGATCTCGAAGTCAGAGACGAGCCGGTGGTGAAATGCCCAGCTCTCGTTCTTGGGGACGACGGCCACAGCACGCGGGCCACCAGAGCTCGAGGTTAGAGATAGGGAGGTCGAGGCCTGAGTCTCACGGTTGGGGATGACGACCGTAGTGGGGGAGGTCCAGGTTGGAGATGGGGCAACGACGGAGGTCGTCGAGGTCACCGACGGAAACCCTAGCCGCCGTGTGCACGGGTGTGGCAGAACCACCTAATCTAATGCCTCCTAGGAGTACTTGTCTTCCATTAGACACTAAGTACTCAAGGGAGGATACTAAATTACGTAGTTTCGTCGAGCATACCCCAAGGGAGAGCCCAAAAATCCATATTTTTCATCAGGGTCACAAATGAGATAATAAAGCTTACACAATTCTTAAGTCATTTCTTACATCACTTTCTATGCAACATCAGAGTATAATATTTATTGTTTATAACGGCAAAATATAACAATGCTATCAGAGTTTCAGCGGAAATAGAATAATTTAACGATAAGTTAAACATTAACATGATGATCTGTTATATACATCATAACAGGTTATAAGTTTTCCATTGTAAAACATTTTGGGTGAAAGTTTCAAATAAACGCGATGTCCGCAACGTTAAGAAAATCCTCGCTGAGCCCACTAGGAGGTTTCCACACATAAGTGTCAACTCCACATGTTCCTGTCACCAGCAACAGGGTAGAACAAACCTTGAGTACTCAATTGTACTCCACAAGACTTACCCGTTAGGAGGAAAGAAAAGACTCCAAGGGTATGCAAGGCTATCTGGCTTGTGGGTTTATTGCATCTGCAGGAGCATTACTAAACGTGCGTCCTTATATTCAATTTTATTAGCAATCAGCATTAGTTCATTAACTAACCATTCTATGTAAGTACCTGTGCTACTTTCAAGTAGGTGGTAAGCAATCAGAATCATTTAACCATCTTTCACCTTCTAGTTCTTACTACGGTGCTAAACTGTAGACAAGTTATACCGGATTACCCGGCGATTCACAAATCAATATGCCTAGCTGGGTACCCCAAAACACACACCCTGCTTGTACCCCAGGCACAAGCAGGACCAACCCATCACTCTTCTGTCAAGGGGTCTAGGTCTCCGTCCAAACTTGGACTCCAAGTCTCCACACCTGAGTCTTAGACTCAGTGTAGTGCTTAGACATCCACCATCCCCGCCTCCAATCAGTCGGTTCAGAAAGAGCCGGAACCCATGATAAGAGAGCAGCGAGCCTTCCTTGTTCCCATAAATAAGTATGTGCTCAGAATAATAAGTCTGTGACCTGCCTAGAACCCAATGCAACGGCCGGTGCTTAACCGACATAGGCAGAACAAGTGCAATTCGAGCCTCGCTCGAATGCCAAACCAAGTCTAGATCCAAAGTACCATTCCGCCCGGTCTCCAATTATCATTCATATATATTTTCTAGGTGATAATAATATAATAACAATAATAATATATTTTCTATCTCTCGCGAGTGACAGGCAATCACTCGACTTCTACCGGAGTCCTGTAGCATAGCAATCTACATGATCCTGTCATGCTAGTAAGACTCATAGGATAATGATATATATATATATATGCATGTGGTTTTCATTCAACTCCTTAAGACTTAATGCACAAACATAATATAAAGTGTAGAAAAGTAGGGGTTATGCACCGGAGCTTGTCTAGGTAAGGTATAACCAACAGTTAGCATTTCATCATGGTGGCATGATCCTCTGGACACCATCCCTTTCCAATACTCTAGATGACTCCATGATCCATCGTTGTTCCTATTATGGTATACGTGGATGCAATGCAGTGACGTAAATAACCAACTGCAATCGTGACTCGTAAAATACGATTTACGTCTCTCAAGCTACCGAGCTAGTTCTAACGATGACCGTACTTAGGCTATGTATCCACATTGTTGAACAAGACGTTATTTCCCACTGAGTGTTTTAGCTATAGAAACCCAAGTTGTTTCTTTATTCCATTCTATCGATTTAACATATATTTGAAATAGGGCATCATTATCTATCTAACAAACTAATTATTCTAGAGTTATAAAAATTATTGTGAGCAGCTAATAATATTAGGAATTTACTGTAAATTTTTTAGAGTAGACACCATCACCATTTTCTCACAAAAATTCTCACAAGTTCACATTTTAACAATATTAAACATTTTAAAATAATTAGTGCAATCCTAGAACATTTTAAAACTAGATGAACCAATTATGCTAACAGATAGTTCATAATTTTAGGAGCCTAACAAAATTAGTTTCACAATTTTTGGTTAACTACACAAATTTGTATTGAATTTACAAGTTTGCTTCAGCAACTAAATTCAAAAACATTAATCAACCTTCTGAAAAAGAAAAGGGCTCCGCGGCCCGGTGCGGCCCGCAAAGGGGTGGCCCACGTGTGGGGAAGGCCCACGTGCCTACGCTTTTTACAAAAGAGTCCTCATGCTTTCTCTAAACTACAACGAAATCCAAACCCTATTCCTCCCTCTCTCTGACCTTCGCGCTTAACCCCCTGGCATTCTCTTAATTTCTTCACGCACACCCCCGAAGCAGGGTGCACGGCGGCATGGCGAACATGGGCATCAAGCAGCCACGCCAGCCATCTAGGGTTCGCTCGGGCCCAATGGACAGGCCGATCTCCATCTATGGCTAAACCCGTAGAGATAGCTAGCGGTCGGGTGCTCAGAGACACACCGTCGTGGTCTACCATGGCAGGCGGCGATCCACGATGATGGCGAGCCAGTTCAGGCGAGGCTACGTGCTAACAGCATGATAGAGATCGCACGAAAGTGACAGGAGGTTACCACGAAGCCATCCGTGCCACCAATTGACACAGATAAGGTCGGGGAAGTCCTGGCCATGTGCGACCGCTCCACGCGGCGGTGCTCCGAGCGCGGCACCGTCGTGTCACCGCATTAACAATGAACCACCTGGCTAAGATAGTGTGAGCACCGGGTGAGGAGACCCAAGGCGAGCCCAGGAACACCACCAATTGGAGTTCTTACCCTCGGTTTGCGGTTTACCCCCAACTCCTGACCCCCGCTCTGGCTCCCCAATGCCTTGATGCGATTCGGTCAGCTAGCTTGCTCCTAAGCCAAGCTGTCAAGGCGCTGAATTGGTTAGAAGGCCATGTCAGCGCGTTAAATCCTGGGGGAAACAGCGCGATGACGATGGCCCAGAGCGATACCTCACAGCGAGGGACTGACCATGACTCGATGAGACACTATGACATGGGGACACGACTTCACGATGAAGGCAGGAGCGTGTCGACTAGTGCTAGGATGAAACCGAACTGGTGCCCACGCGGGGTAGGTAGAATGAGGGGCAGAGAAAGCGCCACGAAGAACCGATGGTGGTCGCTGTGGCCTCGGCTTGGCCCTACATGCGGCCAACTGCAACGGGCAGATACCATAGCCAGAGCAGCCAACGGTAGCAGCGCGCCCGTGTGGCGACCGTAGGGCAACGGGCAAAGGTGAGTGTGGCACACGCGTGCGGCGCCCTTGAGCACGACGGCAAAACATCGTGGACGCGGCGACCACGGCCACAGAGCTGAATGGCCGAGACCAATGTTGTGCACACTTTTTAAAGCTAAACAAGAACTGCTAACGACCAAGGTTTGAGTTTGACTCCATATCCTAACCTAAAGTCGATTATACCATCTACCCAGCGAAACCATCGTAAGGACCCGATAGCAACCCGAGAGGGAGATAGGAGGATGCCAAGATGGGTTCATCAAGCTGGGCGCTGGTTCGCGAACCGAGCAACAATTCAGGGTCCGCAACGCGTTCTAACGAAGTTAGGCAATTTCTACGAGAGTGATGTGACACCTATCACCACCTCAACCTACACCATTCTCAAGTGGTCATTTCGACGCAGCTAATGGTGCAAAAACATGAAGTTGGTGTTTAGGAAATTTTGTGGATATTTAAATATCGAAGTAGCATTGTCTATCATCTTTTCAGACTTAAAAGGAATTCAAGGTTCCAGTTAGAACTAATACTCCCTAGCACTTTTGGTTGAATTTTTAAATGGTCTAAGCCTCGTCAACCTCAACTAAACAACATGTCATGACCTAGCGCATACTCCGTGCTAACTCATAGAAATAAACATCTAGGAATTATTTAACCCGTTTGTTCAGTACAATTCGCCAATACTTTTAACATAAACTCAAGTTCCTACCGATTCCCGATGAGCTCTCGTTCTAAATTTCGGTTTGATTCTCAAGCTATCAGATTTACTATTAAACAACTTCCCTCACTAAAACAAAAGTTGCATTCTCATCTACTAACTTGCACTTCAAATTTTTATTTAAGTACTAAATACAAGTTATATTTTATGTTGTTTACAAAATTGTTTTTCGTGCCAACGATTAAATCTACCTGTCTATTTCCTTGTCAGGATTTTCATTAGCACCTTTATCCGAGTTTTAACTCTAACACCCGAGAAACTTGCCTTGATAATTTCTCTTAGGCCTTAATCTAGGTGCTAAGTGAGCTCGTAACACCAGAGGTGTTACAACGGGGAACAATGACGCGCGTAGGGGTTAGAGGCGGGCCGGGGGAGGTAGGGCACAGCGGTGGTCATCGAGGTCGCCGGTGGAACCCTAGCCACCGTGTGCATGGGGAACGGCGACGCGTGTGAAGGGCACGAAGGTGGACCGGGGGTTGGAGGCGGACCGGGGAAGTTAGGGCACGGAGGCGGTGGCGGCGGCGACGCGGAATTTTGGCAGCCGGCCGACGTCAAAGAGAGAGTGAGTGCCCAAGACTTAGCCAAATCGAAGCCCCTCGTGCCTTCCTGCTATATACCAAAGAGCATTTGTAGGGGCGACTTAAAACACCAGCCGCCCCTACAAATGGATTTGTAGGGGCATTTCCTGATCAAGCTGCCTCTACAAATATTTTTCATATTTTTTAATTAATAATTTTGTATTCTATATATAAATTTATATAATAATTTTATAATTATTCTATATATGTATAAATATATATATATATATATATTAACAATTTGTTGATATATATATATATAATTTCATATTTTCTTCTTTACAAAAAATTAAAAACATATTTTAAAAATTGAAAATTTGAAATTTGAAACTTTGAATAGAATTTTAGGACACTAAATGACCTCAAATAAAAATATTGTAAACATCAAAGTTGTATAACTAATCAAGATAAGACTTTTATTTTGGTCATCTTTTCATGTGACTTTGTTTGAATGATTCAAAATTTGAATTTCAAAAATGACAACTTGAAACGATATTTTGGAAGAGTATATGATTTGAAATGTAAAAGTCGTGAATATAAAAGTTGTTGAACTCATCAAGATCTACAACTTTTATTTTGGTTATTTCTTTATTTGACAAAGTATTAGTAAATATTGTTCATAAATTGACATATCTCTCATCTAGTTTCATAAACTATGTGATATTCATGAATTTGTGACCAATGTTTGTTAACACTTTGTCCAATCAAGAAATGACCAAAATAAAAGTTATAGATCTTGATGAGTTCTATCACTTTTATATTCATGACTTTTTAGCTAAGATCATTTAGTGTTTAATAATGTAGTTTGAAGTTGTGGTTATTTGAAATTCAAAATTTGTCACATGAAAAGATGACCAATATAAATTTGATAGAGCATGATTTTAGAAAATTTTTGGAGAAAAAACCATAGCATTTGGAGTTAGTATGAGAGAGAAAGACTAGTTACAAATTTTAGCCACAAATTAAAAAGAGAAATCACACTTGTTCAAACCATATTTTGATACCCTAAATGATTTCAGTTGAAAAGTCATGAATATAAAAGTTTTTGAACTCATCAAGATATACAACTTTTATTTTGGTCATTTCTTCATTTGACAATGTGGTAGTCACACACATACTTAAATGTAGTCTCACACACATACATAAATGTAGTCTCACACATATACATAAAAGTAGTCTGACATACATACATAAATGAAGTCTTACAGGTACACACACTTACACAAACACTTCATATCGAACAACTAGCTAGCCCATAACAACTTTTCCCTTGACACTTTTTTTGTTCCCATGGCAATATGTCTTTGGGTAGGTTCTTTTCCACAGCACTGATCTTCTTAGGAAAGTCTATGAATAGCCACATTTCAGCGTAGTTATTGTACTCATCAACATCGTCCATGCCATCAACTCCAATAATGTGCTGTTTCCCGGACGCAACAACGTGCTTTGTCTTCTTCTTGGGTGGAGGTTACTTTGTGGGTTAGGTAAATAGAAAACGTGTGCGACACATGAAGCGAGCACCCAAGGGTCATCTTGGTAGCCTAGATTCTCGAGGTCAATGACTGTCAACCCGATCTCATTCACTTGGTGTTGTTTGATTCAGCGGCATCAAAATAGGGCCACCGTTATATTCATTCCATAGTCAAGCTCTCCCATATATCTTCAATGATGCCAAAGAATTGGATCTTTTGCCCCACTCCGTCGAGAGCTTCTATTCGAACGCCGTGGTTTTGGTTCACACATGTACTATCCTTTGCGTGGATATAGTACGTGTACCCATTGATCTCATAAGATTTCCAAGATGTCACTTGTCTTGATGGCCCCGTCGCCAACCTACTAATGGTAATATCATCTATGGTTTCTCCAGTCAGTATGTTTTGGTCCTTCAACTATGTAGTTAATCATTGCTTGTGCTATTTCATAACCCACTCATCTATATGACCATTTCTCTCCTCACTAATGATAGCCAAGTGTTCATCAATGTATGGTTGCATTAGTTCTGTACTCTGCAAGACACTGTAATACACCAAACTCACTTCTTTGTAATCATGGTCGATGAACACTTTTCAACCATTGGTGCCCTTCCCAGTCAGCCTATCCTTTTGATGAGAATTGGGTTTACCAATCCCTCTCTGTACTTTTAGGTACTCTTGACATCACTCGACGACTTCTTCAGTATTGTAACCCTCTATCATGGAGCCTTCTAGGTATGCTCGATTATGCACGTATCAGTTTAGAACCAACATAAATCGCTCGTAGGACCACATTTCATGCAAGTAGCAAGGGCCTAGGGCATCTATCTGATGAACCATGTGAATCATAAGATGTGGCACTATATCAAAAAAGTGGGAGGTAAACACATCTTTAGTTGGTTTTGGGTCTCCACCACGAAATCATGTAGGTCACTCAGCTCTTTCTTGCCAATCGTCTTCTATGAGATCTTTGAAAAGAAGTAGCACATGCGGGTGATGGCCATTTTTAAGAACTCTGGCTTTATAACCCTGATTGCAATGGGTAGGAACACTATCAGCATCACATGACAATCGTGAGCCTTGTAGTTTTTTATTGATAGGTCCTTTATCGGCACTAGCCTCTTCATGTTCGACGAAAACCCAGCTAGAACTTTGACCCCCCTAAGGAAAGTGCATATCGCCCTCCTCTCTTCTGGGTTAGGTTGAAGATAGCCGTGGACAGAATGTATTTTCCATTACCCTTAGGTACTAGGTGAAGCTCCTCCTTCACATTTAGCTGCACCATGTGCACCATGTCTTTCCATGATTTTAGATCATCCTTTGACTTGCCTATGTCCATCAAGGCACCAATGAGACTCTTAAAGACATTCTTCTGCACATGCATAGCATCAATGGCATGGGGATCTCCAAGTCTGGCCAATAAGGCAAATACTGAAATAAGATCGACTATTTCTTGAAAGGTACACTAACGACATGAGGTGTGCTTCTATCTTTCTTCATCCCATTCGGTTTCTTTTTTTTGAGGATGACACATATGTTTTTCACAATTTTGAACACGTGTTGCCTGTTTCGACGTCTCTCCGGAGGGGGTTCATTCTTCAGGGTGTTGTCATAATATCTGAAGTACATCTTGCTGTGGTATTTGTGATTTGTCTTTAAGAAGCATTGGTATCTTAGGTAAACTGTCTTCTTGGATGCATCCAGGAACACCCATGTAGTACCATCCAGGCAGACTAAGCATCCCATCTTCCTTTTGATCTGTCTAGACAAAGTAAACAACACGGGGTAATCATTGGTAGTAACAAAGATCATGGCTCTACATATGAAGTCCTCCTTTTGGAACGCATCATACATCGACTCCCCATACCTCCATAGCCTCTCCATTTCTTGCATCAAAGGCTCGAGGAACATATCTATATCAATGCCTGTTTGTTTCAAACCCGAAATGAGAATAGTGAGGAGAAGGTACTTTCTCTTCTTCATAGCCACGTTGGGATGTTGTACATGGTCAAGATCACTGGCCATGTATGTTGGTCCTCTTATTGAAGGGATTCATGCCATCGATGCTCAAGCCAAACCATACATTCCTTGGGTTAGCGCTGAATTCTTTGTGGTTATCATCGAAGCGTTGGCACTAAGTACCATCGGCCGGGTGTGCAATCACATCATCAACCACCTTGCGCTCATCATCCCACCATGTCATGAGTGTGGCTTCCTTAGGGTTTAGGAACATACGCCTAAGGCGGTCGACCACTGGCAGGTACCACATTACCAAGGCAGGAATTCTTTTCTGCTTTACATCGTTGCCTAATGGAGTGTCCTTTGGGGGTTGAGAATCTTATACCACCTTTTTCCTACTCTTCTCCCTCTTGTTCCCCATGGAGGCTTCATCCCTGTCGTAAAGGTCATTGTTCTTGTACCGACTTGCCCCACACCTGGGACATTTATCTAGTGACTTGAACGTGTCGCTACAAAAAAGGATATAGTGGTTGGGGCATGCATGGATTTTTTTCAACCCCCATTGTCAATAGAATTATAATCTTCTTCGCTTGGTATGTGTTGGCTTGAATTGAGTTTGGCTGTGGCAGCAACCATGACAGGAGACGTAATTGATCATTGAAACTACAGTCTGACCAGCCGTACTTAGCCTTCAGGATGAGTAGCTCAAGCATAAAATGTAGCACTGTCCAGTGTGTGAGATAACCCTTTTCAACACCATACATAATTTCCTTCGATAATTTTTTCACCCTTTCTAAATTTTCTAAACCGTTCGGACTCTTTAGTAAAATCTCTGGTCCAAGGGCTCGAATCATTTTCTCCAAATCATCATAATCATTTTCATCCCCAACACGTGATCCGCCATCATTATTGGCACCACCTTCGTCGTTATCATCCCAACCACCAGCATCACCACCTTGTTCATTGCCAAATTCGGGATCCATTCATGCATCAAGCTTTGCTGAATATTGGGATAGGGATTCTTGGGTTTTGTTGTCGTCTTTCCTCCTCATCATCGTCGTTAACAACAACCGTTTCACCATGATGAATCCACACTGTGTAGTTCTTAACAAATTCTCGCATAATCAAATGTGATATGATGATAGTGACATCTGTCCATACGATAAGGTACTTGCAATCTTTATAGGGACAAATAATTATATCCTTATTCTCTGTCAACATCGTTGCATGCTTCTCTGTGTCTTCAATAAATTTATCCTCTTCTTCACGGAAACCTGCCTTGAACCTTAATAAATCATACATCCAAGAGTTTCTGTACTCCATCTTTTATAACAACAACCAAAGAAAATACATTAAAGGACTACTTATTCAGATATATATAAAGGAATCAAATTAATAATTACTTGAGAATAATTGTATATACTTCAGATATATATAAATATAAATCAAATATAATTACATGAAGCATATCAAACACACCATGGTAGAGGATAATTAATTAATGGCCTATTTATCCATAAATAATAAAAATTACATATTTGCTGATTACAATAAACAATTTCAAAGACATCAATTAGCAACAATTAATATTTTACCCAATATATTTCATGCAAACCCTAGTCCAATTTCATCAAACATAAATTTACAAAAATAAAATTAATAAAAAAAACAAACCCTAGATCTATATCTAGATGCACATGAAACATCCATAAAACTAACTAATTGTTCACTAAAATCAAGAAACATCGACCAATAAGGGTATGATCTTATTCCCATACCTAATTTACCCTAGTACATTCAAAACTTGGGTCTAATTTGCTTCATAAATAGCTCAAGCACCATAGAGAGAGAGAAAAGCAAAACTCTAATTACTCACTAACCAACCATTAAAACTTAAAAAAAGTTTGGAATAGCATTTTCTTACCTTCTACAATCTCTCCACCAAAAGACTTGAGACCAAAACCTCCCTCCCTTAGTAAAGCAATTTTTGGGAGGTGCCCAAGGCCTCCCAAGCCTTTTTCTAGGGTAAGAGTGAGTGACCTGAGGAGAAAGAAGAAGGCTGTAGCCTTTTATACGTGGAGCATTTGTAGGGCGGCTGGTGATTAAGCCGCCCCTATAAATCGCAATTGTGGGGGTGGCTGGTGAGTGAGCCGCCCCTACAAATCGACCCATTTGTAGGGCCGACTCGTATTACCAACCGCCCTTATTGTGCCATTTGTAGGGGCGGCTGATCTCGTGTGTCCTGAGCATGCCCACTGTAGGGGCAGCTCCATCGTCAGGTGCCCCTACAAAAAAATGTTCTGTTGTTACAAACCTTTTCTGTAGTAGTGCTAGCTACCTACGCTGTTTGGTGGAGCTCCCTTGATAGCTCCCACTCCCAACCCGCTAGAGGAAGAGGAGCGCAAGCTGCAGAGGCACGAGGAGGAGGTACGAGCAGGAGGATAGCGGTGACATTGGACTCCGGGTCTACCCATGGAGAATGGCATGGTGAAGATAGGGGAGGGCATGGCAAGGCGAAGAGAGGTGCGAGGGAGGTGAAAAGGCTAGCGAGGAAGGCGAATTGGAACGCTACGGAGAAGGCCGGAGAGGAAGGCGGAGAAAGGCCCGAGCGAGACGAGGGAGAGAAGCGAAGTGGTGGAGTGGTTTTTTCGCTCGCTACCGACGATGCAAAAGAGAAAAAGGGGGGTGCTTCCTAAGTGGAGCTGTGTGGAGCGACGTTGTTTAGCAACGCTCTGCCGATTCTCACGGGAAGTAGAGTGGAAGAGCGTTGTCAAACAGACCCTAAGCTGCACTTGGGTTGGAAGCATTGTGTTTTGTAAGGGCCTATTTAGAGGCCATCTTGCTCCACCACTTTACATTTTTTTTTTAAATGATCAGGTGGAGTTGGGGCCTACCGGTTAATATATGAGATAAGAAACAAAACTTTACAAATAAATAGGAAGGGGGCACCACCTTTTATGACATCTTGATAAGACCCCACCACTTCCTCGTAAAAAGATGATTTGACTTTGCTATGACTTCTGGACTTTCATGGTTTTTGAAACATGCGCCCTGTCGGCTTGGATTTATTTGATTTATAAGTCGTATTTTTTTCAGTCAACGGATAATATTTTTCTCACATTAAATCAGTCAACAATACTTTTAATCATGATTTATTGACCTGATAAGCCCCAACGAACGAACAGGGCGATGGTTGAGTGCTTCCTTCACATCACGCAAGGTTCCGACGACTACCTACAGCTTTTGTCAGATGGGGGTATTGCTGCTTCTCCCGCTTGCTCCGGGTCTCTGCAGAACTACCACTCGCAATGACATGGAATCTTTGATTCGACGTGGTAGCTAGAATTCCAAGACAACAAGGTACGTTGGAGAAGGCCTGATGGGGCAAGGGGAGGGAGCGGGCAGGTGGCCTAGGCCCTAGCTGAACCGGTAGGGGCCTTCCTAGGTGTATAGTATGTACACTATAGTCTCTGGTACAAGCACCCTGGTCTCGTCTAAGTAGGAGTGCAACTTAGCGCTGCGCATACGGGGCCCAAGCCCATGCATGAGACCGCACTCCGCGTGCGATGTTTTTTCTCCTAGTAGGTGCATGTGTACACATCTAGTTGTTCAGTGGGACGCTATCCTTTCAAACTATGGTGTCACACATTTTCTGGATTTTTTTTAGAAAATTTAGGGTATACTTATGCGTGCACGTTCGGTTGTAGTGTATGTTTCCCGCGCATTGGAGGTCAGACAGTCTCTCAATCTCTTCTTTGCGTGTGTACAGACACGCACGCGTGTATACGTGTGGTGTGAGTGTGGAGTGTGTGGATTGTGTGCATCCAAGTTGTATCCGATCAAAAAAAATTCTCTGGTAAATCTGTCCTCATTTGTTCCAGGCATGCAGCGATTCAATTTTCAATAGTCCTCTCTTTTTGACACTAATGTTTTCTTCGTCTCTCCTTAAATAAAGGGATAATTGCATCTCCACCAATAGCCTAGTACAGTACTCACCCTAACTGTCACTCACCGGACGACTTTTTTCACGTCGTCGTCCTTCTTCCACATCACGCCCTCCTCCACAGCAAGCCCATGCCGGCCTCCACAACGCATGCCCGCACTCTCTAATCAATGCAAAGTGTAAACAATCTGTAAAATGTGTTTAACACTTTAGCTTTAATGCATGTAATATTAATTGTTACTAACCATTGTGTACAATGACTTTAAAATGGTGAAATAATGGATCATGATATGTAAAAATTTAGTGGTATGTATATGTAAAAAATGGTAGGTATGTAAAAGCAAATATGGTGGAAAATTTCAAAAAAAAATGTCTAGGAGTGGTTCATTTTCAACAAGCCAGCTCTAGAAATGCATATCCAGAGGCAGTTACTTTAATCAAATTGTTCCTAGAAATACATATTCAGGAGTGGTTACAAAGGCCATATCTTTACAATCGTTGGCGCAATGTCAGTCCCGGAAACAACCCATGGAAACTCTTTTTTTTTATGATCCCTAAAAGAAATCGTTTCTGCAGCAGTGGTTAAAAAACTGCTGCATGACTTGCAGATTGTTACTTGGAATAGTGACAAATCTGTACTTCATCTTCTTGCAATCACCACGTTTTCATCATGTCTCCATTTGAAGCTACATATGTTAAACCCGAACAAATAAAATGTTTACTTGGAATAGGAGCGTAGACTGAAGCTTAGTATGCAACAATTCACAGGAAGTTCCAAACAAACCTAACCTAGCAAAAACTGTTACGTAACTAAATTCCACTGTTTGAGTATTTGAACAGTATTATAGAATGTCTAGGATTGTGACAGCACAGCCAGTATAACTTTTGGAGCCTTGCTCATATACAATGTACTCCAAACTTGCAATTAATGTAGGAGACATCAGCGTATTGTACTTCTGTTTTGACTATCCTTATCAATCCACAACCAACACCATGTTAGTCATTTTCAATTGCAGTAATTTCCAACCAAAAGAAGAGTGAGTTGTGGTCATTACATGTGCTGATTTTTAAGGAAAAAGTATCTGGCCGTGTGATTCCCGACTGAAAAATGGCCAACAAATTGGGTAGAAACTGACAACAGTATCTACATTTCACGGACAAGTGCAATAACTGCCAATATTGCTGGAAACTAAGGCACATGCACGTGCTAAACGAGACAGGGCACATAGTGAAAATAAGCCAGCAGCTAGGTCATATGTGATCACTATCAACACGGATGGCTTGAAAACGGTTACACAGTTATGCACCATATGCGGCACCTAGTACCACAGCACACACTGGAAATAACAAGAGAATGCCAAATAAAGTGACTTGACTCATCAGCGCTAGCCCCCTCCTACCACCAAACCACATAAACACGTGACCAAGGCCTTGTTTAGATTGTAAATTTTTACAACTTGAACACTGTAGCACGTTTCGTTTGTATTTGACAAACTTTGTCCAATCATGGACTAACTAGGCTCAAAAGATCCGTCTCGTGATTTACAACCAAACTGTGTAATTAGTTTTTTTTACCTACATTTAATGCTTCATGCATGTGTCCAAAAATTGATGTGATGGAGAGAGAGTGAAAAAACTTGGAATTTAGATGCAATCTAAATAAGGCCCAAGTATATGATGCTATCATATTCTATATTAAACTTTACTAATCTTGTATTTTATACTCAACCCATAAATGATCTAAAATGAAAAAAATCGACTACAAAATTTTAGATCTAATTGGGTGTATCTCCATCCGAGCATGAAAAAAGGCTTGACTGGTATGATCCCTTCGCCACCCAAGAATGAAGGGCTGATCTTGTATTCTTGTCAGTGAAGATGTGTTGTTAGATGCTCTATTTTCTCATTGAGGACAACCCTCAACACATGCTCAAGTTTTTTTGTGACACTTCTGGTTTACTTATTTTGTTAGGTCTCAACTTCTCTGCTATTATCTTTCTAGTAGATCATATAGGAGATATAGCCTTTTCATTCATATTCGTGGTTATGATATCCATTATTGAAATAGCGGAGATTCACGAAGAAGTATTGTCCCTATTTACTAGTGAATGAATTATTGGACTGATCTTTTGGTAGGAAATGTTCTTCATTTTAGATAAATAAAACCATTCCATTGCTACCAACCCACAAAAATACGACATCCCTGGGAGATACGGTTTATGCTGGAAAGGTACGAAGTTGGAGTAATTTGAAAACATTGATTTCTATTTCTATTTCACAAAGTCCCTTTTCTTCAGCCTTAGATTGAAAAAAGACTGTGACTTAGGGACTTTTGGATACAAAGAACTCTGACATCTTAGTCTCGTAGTTTTAAATTCCCAAATCAAAATGGTGAAATTAATAAAAGAATAAAGAAACGGTAATGCTCTGTTTAAAGCGTTCGGACGCCCCGTTCCCATCAGACGCATTGCATCTAACCTCATCCATTGAAGCGCTGCCTCTCTACATGCCCGCCGCTCACGCTTCCGCCTCGCTCCGCTCGCTCCCACCCTCCCATCGCCTGAGGCCACGCCATCGTCTTAAATCCCAAGCTCTTGCATCTAGTGCCTGTGTAGGCTCTGCAATGACTCCACCGAGGCGGGGCGCCTCCATTTGTCAAGGGCGTCAAACCCAAGGATAGCACGACCTCGACTACGCAGTTCGTAGTCGCGATCCGTCTTCTCCGTGAGGTTTTGCCCCTTCGCTGCAGCTTAGGAAATGCAAGGAGAGAGAGGTTTGTTTGGAACTGATTGCTTGCCTATTCTCAATCTCTGACATACATTTATATATGGCGTGCCCCGACTACGGGAGTAACAAATCTCCTCAATCTTAGGGCAGAAATAGCAACTAACTTAAAATAGAAACTAATCTTATTATGCCTAATTCTAGCCACTATTGTTGACTTGGCCTGTGGCTCCTTCTGATCGCGCGCCTTCTTGGCCTTGTGCCCATGCGTTTGCGCCTCCACGACACGCCGTGCCCTGGTGGCGCTGGCATAGGTTCGCCCCACATGACATCTCTCTCCTCGCCAGCTCGCCTCGGTAACACGCTCCTCCCATGTGGCGACGCACCATTCCCCCTCGGGGACCTCCCCTTCACTGGTGGGAGAACTTGGCGAGCGCCCCGAGCTAGCCATAGGTTCGACAGGCGCATGCGCTCGCTCGGGCTCAATGGCACCAAAGGTGGTGGTGGACCGCGGCCGGAGGGATGGTGGCGCAGCCCACGAACTTCCCGAGGAGGCCTCGCGTGAAACACGCTCAATGGGAGCTTGGGCCGAGGCGGGGCTCGAGGCGATGGTGGCGGCCACGGGTTGATCACCTCCGAGGCGGCGGGCTTGAGGTTGATCACTCGACACTTGGGTAGGGCCAAGTGGCGGGGCTTGAGCTTGCCCTTGGACACTTGGGGGCGATGGAGGCGCGGCAGGGTGGGAGGCGCAGGGAACGAGGTCGCCCACCTCGTGGGACACCGCACGGTGGCCTTTGTCGTAGTACTTCTGCGCCGCCTGGGCTGCTCTAGCCAGAGCGCACGTCGGCGTGAACAATCGCCCGGGCTCGTGGGACGATGATCGGCGGGTCGCGCCAGATACCACCCGAACGGCACACGAGAGATAGTCGATAGGCGGTATTGTAGATGGCGCCCACGGAGCCACCGAACCCCCATCGCCGAGGTCGAGGCCGGTGAAGCACCGCAGTACATGACGATGACCTTGTTGGCGCCTCCGCTCCGCCGTGGGTGGAAGGCCTGCATCTTTACCGGTCGGCCGCATCAACTCGCGCCCGGAAGGATGGCGTGAACACCGGATCCCGGGTCCGACCTGGGTATGCCGTGGAGGCGCACAATGTCCGCGAGAACGCTCGAGCCACCGATTCAGCCGTGTGTAGGGGTGAGCCAAAGGGATCAAGATTTGGTTGAACCGGCCGACGACGGTGAGGATCTGCCTTCCCACCCACACGGGCGTAGCTTCCACGGTCGAGGCCAATGTCGGCCCACCGTAGTTGGAACCGGCAGGGAAGAAGCAGCCGCCCGGTGCAAATGCTCGTGCGCTTGGCATGTGACGTAGGCTCGAACCACCCGGCACGGAGAGTGGAACCGCGCGCAGGTACGCCGACGCCTTCATGTCCGTCGTTGTGGATTGCCGCCAGATCTCGTGGAGCAATGGTGACGATGGCGGAATGTACGCGGCACCGCCGGTGCCGCCCGATCTCGTGGAGCGATCCGACATGGCGTGTTGTCATGCCATGCGCCGTGTCGCGCGCACGGAGCGGGTGCCGCCGCGCGGAGGGCATGCCTGGATGGAGGCGGAGTGGTTGTGCCGCAGCGGTGGCATCACCGGTCGACGCCTGCGGTCGCCGATGGCGCCGGCGGTCGCCAAGGCGTCAGGCGCGAGCGCACGTGTCGCGGTCCCACGTTGGGCGCAGAGACTTGTCGAAGTCGAAGCCGAGGGAGCTTGCCCACCACCAATGGTGTTGGGGATGTACTTGAGGCCGTGGTGGTCGGCCTCAGGGCGTGGAACGCAGCCGACGTCGCCCCACCGAATCGGCCGCTCCTTCGGATGGCGAGAAGGAGGCGAGGCGATCAACTCCAGTCGTGGCGCGTTAACGGCGTGTAATAGCCGCGAGCGCCCTGTGAAGCCCGTCCGTCCGCCGCCGCCGATGATGTTGAAAAAAACACGTGTTGCACCCGTATGTTTCGGTGAAGATGAGATATTTCGAACTTGACGGTAAGGTATGTTGCAAGTGTTTCATACGGATGTTGCAAAATAGATCGTCCGAAGGATGTTGCATATGTTGCAATGGTTTGTACCCGGTGATCGGGTAGGCGATGAGAATATGTTGCAAGCATCTGTTCCTAATGTTTTATCAGGGCGTTTTTTTTTTCATATGTATGTTGCAAGTCCATCATTTATTTGGATGTTGCACATGTTTTTACGTATGTTGCAAGTGTTTTATCCGGATGTTGCATTATGTTTGCAATGGTTTTCAAGTGTTCGCCGAGACGCGATCTGCTAATTAAACTTTCACGCATTTTTGCAAGTATTTCAAACACATGTTTCAAGTGTTTCATCCGTCTTCTTTTGTATGTTGCAAGTATTGCATCTCGACTACGGGGATATTTCAAAAGCAAATTCAAGATAGAAACTAATCTTATTATGCCTAATTTAGCCACTATTGTTGACTTCTCTCTCCTCACCTTCTCGCTACTGCTCGCCTTGACGTGTCTTGGCATAGGTTCGCCTCATGACACCTCGCCAGCTGCTTGCATCCTTCTCGCCTCCACGGTCGGGGTGCATGCGCTGCGACGCCAACCGTCCTTCCAAGTGTTTCATACGGATGTTGCGCGGGCAAGTTGCAATGGTTTATGCAGTATGTTGCAAGCATCTGTTCCTAATGTTTTATCTTTTTTTTTTTTTGCAAGTCTGTTTATCTGGATGTTGCACATACGCGTATGTTGCAAGTGAGATGCTAAGATGTTTGCAATGGATGCTCCATTTTTGCAAGTATTTCAAACACATGGGCATCCGTCTTCTTTTGTATGTTGCAAGTATTGCATCGGATATTTCAAAAGTAGATTGAATCTCTCTCCTGAACCACAGATTTCTCGAGACCACGGAGGGGGTGCAGCGAGCGCACGCTCTCCCCTTCCGTTACGCGGGCAAGTAGCGCCTCGGTTCACTTTTTCTGTTATACGCGGAGATGCTAAGATGGGATGCTCCCATTGGTGGGCCTATGACTGGGAATTGAACCACAGTTCGGTCGGCTAGGACTGGGAGCTGTGTCTGGACGAGTTGCTGGCGCTGGATGTCCAGACACTAGTGCCTCCGATAAAGAAATACTACCTCATCCTTATTGGTAGTAGTTTGTGCCACTGCCCACACAACAAACCCTAGTTTTATATGTATTCTCAAAATCCAGTATCGTGAAACCTAGTTACTTTTGTGCCCCGACTTAGGAGGGGTACGAATTTGTCGAGTTTGATAAGTACTATGATCCTAAGTATTTTATTGATGCGGCACCCAGATTTTGCTGTATTTTGATTTTCTTTAAAAAAACAAAATCTAACAACTACAAACATGTATTTGGGCCACTAAACAATTTTAAATAAAAAGTAGTCAACTACTAAGTTTTAGATCTTGTCAGGCTGTACGAAATTGATAAAATGCTCATCTCATCTTACTTCATTTGGAAGTTATGATTTTTTTGCAACATCTATTTTTAACAGCGTGTCACAGCATTACCAACAACGGCTGAAAATGATTTCTAGCCATGGTCGGTGTTTCTGACCGCCTAGTCTAGAAATGGATATACTTTCGGAAGCGGTTGGTAACACTAACCACCCATGAAAATGGAGGGCATCTCTAAGGGCGATGGGTAATGTCAGTCATCTCTAAAAATCAATTTCTAATGACAGTCTCTATCTGGAACCATTTTAGAGTCAGTTATGCAAAGCACATCTAGTAAAAAAGATGAGGTGAGTAGCGATAAAATTTAGAAGTTACTGATATTAAAACTGTTCCCATCAATCCTGTCAGTTATCTTGCCCGGACCATAGACAGTGGGTTTCAAAACTAGGTGGGGAGGGTCATAGGAATTGGTGGTGGGAGTTGACTAACGGAATTAATATTAGTTATAATCCCTTGCATGGTTCATTGAGGGAAGGAAGAGGGGTTTAAAAGGAAATTCATATCCTCTATTTGGTTTGTGGATATTTGAGTGAGAAATTATCTAACAAGTCATGATGAATGCGAAGGATGCATTTATGTTCTACCTTAAGCACAATTTCTACTCAACTTCTATAACTTTCCCTGGGAAGTGACGATTGGTGTGAGTTGGCTCTCTAAACTCCCATTTCCCATCCCATCTTAACTTCCACTCCTACGAAACAAACAAAAGATTTCTAGACTATTCATACCTCTAAACTCCCATTCCCTCGTTCCTATACCCCAAAAATAAATGAGCTGTCTTCCGAGTGTAGAATGAATCTTACTACCTCCATTCGAAAACCGATGTAATTCTCAGAACAAATATTTTTAAGCTTGACCAAATCTATATAAAAAATACTAACATTTATGATACCGAATAAATATTATTAGATTAACTGTAAATATATTTTTAGTATATCTATTTGGAGTCATAAATATTAATAATTTTTTCTATAAATTAATCAAGATTAAAGAGGTTCGACTCAATCCAAATCTAGAATTACATCCTTTTTGATACAGAGGTAGTGTGCAACAAGTCAATCAAAACAAGTTCCAAATAGATCTAACCAAACCAAAACCGTTGGCTAACTAATTAAATTCAACTGTTTGAACATTTCAACCGGGTTATATAACACTAGGAGCAACAGGTCAAAGAACAGAAATTGTGACAGCACAGCTGGTTACTCTTGGGCTCTTGGAGCCTAGCTCTCGTGCAGTGTACTTCAAACTTGTAGGCTCCTTCTTTGACAAACACAGCACTGTGATGATGTTACCTGAGCTGGCACAGTATCAACCTACTGTAAATATCTCCAGTTAACCAGTTTTGACTACCTTGTTGTATGACCCGGCCGGGCAAATCATCACATCACAGCTAATCTTAACTGTGCTAAAGCTGTCATTAGCCGCAGTCGGCCACAAGGCAACACGGCGTCAGTCATTGTCTGTTCTGTTGCAGCAACTTTCTCAAGTTGGACACCATCCATGTGGAAATTTCGTTAGGAAAAAAAGAAGAAGAATCGGGCATCGAATTGGAACCGAAGAAATGAACTGAAAAAAGTCTCCACATTTCACCGATCTGCACGCGCTTCGACTCCAAGATTGCTGCTGAGAAATGAGGCAAGGTGACAAGCAGTCAGCTGGTCATATGGGGTCAGATCAATATATAAGTTAACAAGAGAATGGCAAATTTTTGACTAAGCAAGGACCGTAGATATATATCACTATCAAATCTGCGCTGCGCATCTTGAAGACGAACCACATGCATCCTTAGCTCGAGCGAGAGCTCATCGATCACATGTTTGGGTGGTTGGGCCGGGCCCATCAGTACAATGCCTCCTGTCCCCATCTAGGTTATCAGCTTTATTTTCTTTTAGTTATTGCTCTAGTAAAAAAAATTGTCTCCACCACCAAATGTTTTGGAGGCCCTGACACGTAATTTATGGAGTGTAAAAGTAATCCTAAGATGAAGCAAAAACTTGCAGGTGTTAGGAGACAAAAAAACACATGGATTTTAGTTTTTTACTCAGTCTGTTCCAAGTTACAACTCACTTTTGCTTTCTAAGTTAAACTAGTCTGATTTTGATCAAATTTGTTGAAAAATAGTCAACATATAAGATATGCAATTCGTTTAGTTAAATTCTCTATGAAATGTATGTATCTTGATAGTTACCAGAATTTGGAACGAATGGGCAGATCATATATGTACCCATAATTCCATAAACATAAATCTTGGAACAAATCCAAAGCACCAAAGTATTTATAGAGACGGCTAGTCCATCTACCTCTACTTTTCTGTCTCGATTTGTAGAAGTAGAAATCCAGCCGCCTCTACAAATTGGATTTCTAGGAATGACTACGAACAGGAGCCGCCTCTAGAAATCGATCTTGTAGAAGCATCTCAAAACACAGCTGCTTCTACAAATTATTGTCCAAAAATTATAAATTTGGCCAAAAATAGCAAAAAAGAAATTAATCCGAGGAGACCCACCGTGGAGCCACCCACACTTTTCCACTCGAAAAACACAATCGTTGTTGTGTCCATAAGACATATTCATTCCCCTCGTATTCTCTTTTCAGAATTTTGAAATTAGTAAAAAAAATTCAACTACAAAGTTGTAGGTATCACTGAGACTTACAACTTTGGTCGTAGTTTCTCCATCCGAGGTCATTTGAAAATTTTGAATTTTAAATGTGAGAAATTCAAACATAATTTTCCTTGCACATACAGACATCTGAGGGAGAGGAACCTAGACTCACCTCCACGTTGAGCAAATGTGAGAAATTCAAACGGCATCATAATTTGTGAGGTAGCACATACTGGGGCTGGGCTGGCCAGGAAGAGGAACCTAGACTCACCATCCACGTTGAGAGATCGATGAGGAGAAGGGTTATCGATGGAGGAACTGAGGACTAGCACGGGTGACTTGCATGGCGCACCGCCCACACGGCCTGGTGACTTTAGAGGATGTGGCTGCTGTTGTATGAATCTTTGTAGCCTACTTCTCAGCCTATCTATATAATAGTTACATTTTCGCTATTAATACATGGTCCACTTATCTCTCTCACAAAGTTTTTTTTGTTCTTTTGTCCAGCCGGCTGTAAGCTTATAACCCGCTTCTCTCTCTTTCTATCTCTCCTCCACCTCAGCATTCAGCCTGTTTGTTTGTAGTCGCTTATTATACTTGCTCTAACACCAAAAAATAGTGGGTCGACCCAACGGGTAATAATACCAGTGTCGGAGTTTCGGAACCGGGGGTCCTTAACCGACTAGTGAATTTATGCTGCGTGCTCCCAATTCCGGATGAAGATGCAAAGAGACACCTTGGTTCGGGCAATGGATGCCCCACGAACCGAGAATGTGTTCTTGTATCCTTGCACCGGGTGCTTAGTAGGGGGTTACAAGCTAGGCGAGAGAGGAGTTCGATCGATCTCGTGAGAGGAGGTGGAACGAGGCGGTTGTTCGATGCGAGAGGAACTGAGGACTGGCTGCCTCCTTTTTATAGCCGCAGGAGGAAACCAGAGTACATGAGCTACACGTGGAGCAAGGACTATTCGATGACGTATTTACTACGAGCGGCATGGCATTGTCGTGGGAGTTGTGAGATGTCCAATCGGTATGGTCTTCATTGCCATCGCGGATTATTGACTTGGTGGAGCACTCGGCCTTCGTAGCCGTCGCGCAGGAGGCCTGCTGCCGAGGCAGCGAGCCGAGGCTCGCCGCTGCGAGGCCGCTGCCGTGCGAGGCCCGAGAAGTGACCAGTGCGGATGCGGGTCTTGCTGACCATGACGGCGCCTTGGATATGAATGTTGTCGGTGGGATGGTGTAGCGTTGTCCCATCGCTCTCTCAGCCGCCTATCGTGGCTTACGTAGTGGGTATATAATAGTTACATTTTGAGGCGGAGGCTATTAATACATGGTCCACTGTCCCGAGGCCCTTCGAGGGGTCTTCATAAAAGTTTTTTTTTTTGGGGCTCCGGCCAGACGGAGTGGTCGGTCCGCCGATTCCGAGGCTACTGAGAACCCGCTCGACTCCCCACGCTGCGATGTCTTGGTCTCGGTAAACCCCGCTCTGCTCTGCGTCTCTCCTCGGTCACTCGCTCTGTGCCATCGATTGTGCCGGAGTGGTTGGGTGGATGTGACGTTCGTCGAGCAGTTTGGTCAAAAAGGCGGTCACGGGTTGGTATACTTGCTCGGAGAACACCGAGGCCCCGGACGAGGGAAAAATAGGGGGTCGACCCAACGGGTAATAGTCGGATACCCAGATTCTTAAATCGGAGATTTGACCTCGTTTGTTTATTCCGGGTCAATGGGTCAAGTTTCTCGATCTTTGCTTGGGGTACCCCGTTAAAACAGATTCTTAACTTTTGTGTTATTGGTCAATGGGTCAACCCGTTAAAACCTGCATTTGTTAATCAACACCATGCTTCCGCCACTCGTCCTCTAGTTCCATCACACTTCGCCGCCTTCATGTTGACTTTTTTTTTTGTCCGGCTGGCTTAGTTATCTCTCTAAAGTAAATTGGAAATGCTTAACTCCCAAATTCCCACTGATGGCAAGATCGAAAAAAAAACGTCCACTGTGGGGACGCCCCCTAGCATGTATCTTATAAAAAAGGGGAAAAAAACGGCCATTGTGACCCTTGGAGTCATTTGTTGACGAAATATAGAGTTCAAGTTGGCTTCTTGCGAGGCAATAAAAGGATGCTCTTCCCGGCTGGCTGCGCGATTGACGGCATCCAGCTGGTGGAGGGGGTTGAACTCGAGGTTTAGCCTACCTTGACGAAATGCCCATGACCTAGTTTAGAGTTCAAGTTGTTGCTTTTAGTCCCTCTTGTGGTATTTGCCTAATTCATTGGTTGGAAATAAAATTAATAAATTGATGAGAAAGTTGGCTTCTTTACATTGGTTGGAAATAAAATTAATAAATTGATGAGAGAATTACTTTTATAGAGGGACTAATTAAGACCAATAATATATGAGTTGTTTGAGTTGAACTAGAGTTGAGTAAAGGCAACCTTCCCCTCTCTCACCTTTTGAACACAGACTAAATTCCCTCACATCCTTTCTCACTCTCTCTCTCTCCATCCTAGGCTATAAAAGGACTTGCCAATTGCCATCCCTCTCCCACTAATTGATCATCTTCACTAGATCTTCTCCTCCTCTTTCTCTCTCCCCAGCCAACACTTGGTCGATTAAGCTAGCTAAAGTCATCATCATACCGATACCGGCCTCAACTCCCCTCTCTCAGCTCAGCCCGGCCTCACAACCAATTCCTATTTTAGTCGATCGACAACGTACAGCAAACAATTAGCTAGCATGGCCGCAACACAGCAGAGCAGGAGCAGGAGCAGCGCCGCCGCCGCCGCCAAGGCTGCTGCTTGCTCCCGGCCGGCCGTTGCTCCCGTTGATGAGGCCGTCGACGAGGAGCACGGCGGCCACCGCCGCCAGCAGGGAGGTGGAGCGCAGGAGGAGCCCGAGAAGAAGCCGGAGCTCCGGCGTGGCCCGTGGACCGTAGACGAGGACCTCACCCTCGTCAACTACATCGCCGACAACGGCGAGGGCCGCTGGAACAACCTCGCCCGCGCCGCCGGTAACTATCGAGCACGCCGGCCAGCCATCATATAAATATATATCACCACCTTTCTGTCTCTCGATGACTGATCTATATCATCCTACACGTACTACATATGTACGTGTCCATGCATCGATCATGCAGGTCTGAAGCGGACGGGCAAGAGCTGCCGGCTGCGGTGGCTCAACTACCTCCGGCCCGACGTGAAGCGCGGCAACTTCAGCGCCGACGAGCAGCTGCTCATCCTCGACCTCCACACACGCTGGGGCAACCGGTAATTAATTACTATATTAGTCAACTTCCTCCGATCGATCCTTGTCATCATTAGCTATACTAGCTAGCATCACGTACGTCAGTATACTCTGTTCCAGCCCGCGACGACGACAACGCCCGCGACGTACGGCCAGCCATGGCCATGGCCACGCCGCCAGCTTGCACGTGCCTACACCGTATACGTGCCAGTCATAGAGAGCTAGCTGCTAGGCCTAGGCGCCGGAGTTTTTAGACTGGAAATCGTGTGGACGCACGGTAGCTGCTAGTAGCCTGTTGTTGAACGCCAGCTTGCTCGATCGCCAGCAGTACTAGCTAGTGAGGGCGGCGCGGCCGACGACGTGTCCACGTACATGCACCTGTCGCCGACCGTATTTGTACGCACGTGCGTCCACGGTACCGCTGCACTACCCCGTAGACGTGGAGTCGGTACGTACGTGAACAGTGCGGTCCATGGCATGACACGACGCACACGGCACATACATACATACATACATACATACATATATATAGTACAATTCATATCGTACAAGTCTTCTCGGTCAAAAGTGGATGCATGATACATGTTGTTATCGACCAGCAGAATCGATCGATCAGTACAGCACACGCTTCACTTTCACCGGCCAGCTAGCACTGTTCACGAAAGCTGCACGCCTCTACTTTCTTTCTTTTTCTGAGACTTTTCTACTTTCTCTTTCTCTCTACTAGTTACTAGTCTAGACTTTGCTTCTCTGTTCTCTCTCCAGAAAAGTTCGTTCTTTCATTTCCATCCCTCGCATTCCCTCTAATTGCATTTGCATTTCCATCCTCCTGTCATTTTGATTTCAGGTGGTCCAAGATCGCGCAGCACCTGCCGGGGAGGACGGACAACGAGATCAAGAACTACTGGAGGACCCGGGTGCAGAAGCACGCCAAGCAGCTCAACTGCGACGCCAACAGCAAGCGCTTCAAGGACGCCATGCGCTACCTCTGGATGCCACACCTCGTCGACATCGACATCGCCGCTGCTGCGGCCGACGACCACCACCTACGCCTCCTCCACCACCAGCAGCAAGCTGCGGCCGCCGGCGCTGGCAACGACCTCGCTGGTGGCTACGCTGCCGCCGGCGCCGCTGACGTCCAGCTGCATGCGCTGTCGTCGGGCATGGCGGCGATGACGACGACTACGTCGTCGTCCGACTCGCTCGCGTCGGAGTCGTACGAGGACGGCGGCGGCCTCTTCGCGAACGTGCTCGCCGGCGAGATGTTGATGAACGGCGGAGATTGGGCGGCGCAGGAGGCCAACCACCAGGGGCTGTGGCCGTCGTCTGATCATGATCTGTCGGCCGTGCAGGTACAGGCTACTACCGGTGGGCAGTTTCAGGACCCGGAGCTCAGTGGATGGGTGCAAGGCTTCTCCGAGAGCATTACCGACAACTTTTGGGCCTTGGAGGAAATTTGGAAGATGCAATGAGCAATTTTGCGTTTTACACATCCAAAGACTGAAATATACATGCGAGTATGTAGTGATCTTGACATTAGATATGACTTATGAAAGACAAGTCATATATAATACTCTCTATATATAGTTAGTATATTCTAACTCCAAAGATACTATACGATATACGAAAGTTGTATACCCCTTTTATATTTTTTGTTCGTTTTTTTTTGGGGCCTCTTAAGATTCATTCTTATAGAGGTTGGAAAAGGAGGGTATTGTTTATACAAGTTGAACCAATATTGTGTGCGCAATGTTAGTATGTAGCGGTGGTTGAACTGGGGAGGCCCATTTGTTAGCCTCCTCTAGTGACAAAATGGGCAAGTATATATATAGATCATTATTATTGGTATTCAGACTTTGGTCAATTATTTGTGCGTACAAATTGAAATGTCTCCTCTTTCTGTTATTGTAAGTTTCAACTATTCTTCCTCTCTCTCCAGTGATGATGTATGTATAAGTCCATTTACTTAGAAGAGAAGTAAACTTTTTTTGGTTGACAAAAGATAGCAAAATCTATACTGAAGTGCTAGTATATACTATTCTATATGGAGAGGCCTATAAGTAAAACTAATCCCATCAATATACCTTGTTTTCTTAAAACTCAATATTATGTGTCTACAAATCACAGGAGATAATAAGAGATATGTGCACCATTATTGCAGTGGAGATAGACTACTGCTAGCTAGCTCAATATAATATCCTCAACAACAAAAAAAGCAAACAAAGAAAAAACTCATATATGTCATATATGACTAGATAGGATAACTAACTCCACTCATATTTGCCTTGCTCGCAATGTGCAAGACGAAAGCAATAGAAGCTCGCTAGGAATAGAAAGATAAGGCACACACAAGACTCGATCACTTTCGTACGTCTTTGCATGCATCAACTAACCAAGTAGTGTCTATCACAAGTCACAAACACTGCATCTATCTATGCATGCATGACTTGCACTGTACCTAGCTAGCTCCAATATCTAGTACATAGATTATCTGTCTCTCCAATGCAAAACAATTATTTGTTCGATCCACTGAAAACCTCCCTCTTAGCTTCGTCCCACGTGTGAGAATGCACAGCCGTAGCTTTGCATGGTCTCTAAAGCTTTTTCGGTTTGTGGAGGGCATTCAGCACATGTGTGCTAGCTAGCTGCAACACAAGAGCTGATAGAATTGCTTCTGGACTTGATCACGCATCAGTAATGGCATCAGGCCGGCCGGCGGCCACTACTCTTTCCTGAGCAGATTGGGAGGAATAAAGCTTGCTTTCTGGTTGCTTGGAAAGTTTGAGCACCCAAAACAAACCCCTAGATTTGGAGCTTTGCATATGCACTTGCTTGACCTTGGTCGACAAGCAATTGAAGGTAGAGTGTTAGGCAATTGCATTGCATAGGCCAGGATGTCACGCACCTGTCCCCTTCTCAACCCCGCTACTAGCTCTATGGCATGGCGGCATCACCTTTTCTCATCTGTCTTGGATATATACATGCAAAAGCTTTGCAGTCATTTGCACTGAAGGAAGGAGAGAGAATCATTTTTTGTCATTCAAATTAAACGCGATATATATCAACGGTGAGAGATGCACTGAAGGTTCGCCAATTAATTGGCATGTGATGAATAAACATGGTTCTCTGAGTCACCTAATTAGAATTAGGCTGAAATATATACAACATGATAAATAATCGTAGATTTTTAGAAAGAAATCATATTGCTTTTTCAGAATTACCTAAACAAATCTGTAAGCCACGCTCCTCTCCTAACAACGATCGATCTTCTTCCTTTCTTCTCTATGTGAGTTAACCAATTCTCAATCATATAAATCATGGATGTAGGTGGTGTACGTTAACCCAATAGCAATATGAACGGTTCTTGTTATTGAATATATATGCTATTTTCACATGGCACTTCTTGTTATTGAATAGGCACCATTATAAAAAATTGTAGTTATGTCTTATGTTATATATATCATGTCACGTCACCATCAAAATACTAAATATCTAAGGGTGTAGGGGTATAAAGTCCATTAAAAATGGGTTTCCCATTTCGGTTTTCTTCATTACCCCCCCCCCCTAGTGAAGTGTTCTTACCACCTTGGGCTTTGTTTGATGCACCCATATCCCACTACTACATAATTTTTTTGTGCAGCGTTTGGTAAAGTGTCTCGGAGGCGGGCAGGCATTTCAACCGCCTCGGTTAATGCATGGATTAACCAAGGTGGTCATTTTTTATTAACCGAGCCTAAAATCTATTAACCGAGGTGGGCCTTATAGGAGGCCCGCCTGGGAAAATAAAGCCATTTTCCCAGGCGGGCCTCCTATAAGGCCCGCCTTGGTTAATATGGCCAAGCCCAATAGGCCTAGGCGAGGCCCGATAGCCGGAAGCAGTATAAATATAGGGTCTTAGGGTTTCTTCACTCCCCTCTCTCCCCACTCGTGCAGTCGCAGCAGGGGCGCGCCTCACGGTCGTGACACTTCCTCCCTCCCTTCCTCGCGCCGTCGGTCTCCCTCTCCCTCCTATGCCTCCCTCCCTCTCCCTCTCCTGTGCCTCACACTCCCTCACCCAAGCGGATCTAGAGACCGCTGGGAGGAGCACGCGGGCGCGGCGTCCTAGACACCCGATGGCGCGGTGGCCTGGCCACTAGGCGACGCGGCCTCACGGCGTCCCGGCCTCGCCCCTCCTCCACGATGGCCCCCCTCATCCCCACACCCTTCGATCTCCTCCGCGATGGTGCTGATGGTGGAGGAGCGAGCGGATCCGTAGCGGTGGTGGAGTGGCGAGCAGATCCGGCCGTGGAGCAGCCGCATTTGGCCGCCCGTGCTCCCCCGGCTGTGGATCTGGTTCTCAAGACGCGGATCTGGTGGTGGTGCGTCCGGATCCGTAGTGGAGGCGCGGTGCGGGTGCTCAAATCCGGCGAGCGGCGGCGGCGGCAACCGTGGATGGGCTTGGTAGGCCCGTGGATGGACTCGCTGGGCTTGTCCATAGGTTTTCATTTTTTTTTTTTTATTTGATTAACCGAGGCGGACGACCAACCGCCTCGGTTAAAGGCCATGATTAACCATGACCTTTAGTCTGAGGCGGTTGCAAAAACCGGCTCGGTTAAACCCCTTTTGCCCGCCTTAGTTAAGTTTCCTGTAGTAGTATCCACTAATCCATGTGTATTGAAGTTGATTTGGATTGAACTTAGTTTGATTTTCATCTTAATCCACTAAAGCAAAGCATATAGATTAAGGTTAATAAAAGTGCATCCGGACAAGCCGTTAAGAGATGACAAGTCCATAAGGAGCGTTGGCACCGTATTCTAGGAGAGGCAAATTGCATGGCAAAAGCAAAGGTGGTGGTGGTGATACATAAGGAAAAAGAGGATAGCACCCACCAATGTAAAGCGTTGGAAGAAAAAAAAAAGAGTAATGGGAGGTGAGTAGAGCATGTGCTCAGTGAAAAAAAAGTTTAACTATGTATGTTTTTATTTCGGATTATCCCCTGCAGCCTGCTGGACCTTCTCAAGGCATCCCGCCCCAACTATGTGTATGAATCACTGGCGTGGAGGTTAGGAATAGTTTTTTTTTAAAAAAAAACTATAGATAATGTACCACGACCACCACACGATTTTAGATCAGCCCCAACATGCCATGGTGGTCGGGAGCCCTAGGCTCCACACTGCACCAGGGATCCCTCTCATCCCAAATGGTGGTTCTGCAAGAAGTCCGATAAGTCTACAGTGTATGCAGAAGGTACGGATGCTCCATCTCAAAAAAGACTTAAGCCGATGTTGAAGCACGAGTTGTAGTAGGCAGTGAGGCTAGCTCCAACAAATCTTTTTTCTCCATAACCATGACGTGATCGAGGAAAGTATTATCCTACGTGAGGAAGAACAGAGGTCTCTGTTCATGGTTCCTACGTGGAAGTCAACTTTTTACTGATCAGCCAACAATAAACGATTCTATAGGCTTGTGTTGCGGCTGCCCTTCGGAAGCGTGCGAGCTAGGCTCTTGCAGGTGTTGACGTGGTAATTTTTTTTCTCTCTCCTTCTAGGAATTGTTCGGTTGCTACGGAATGACCTCTAGGATAGAATCCTGGCAGAATTGCTTTGTTAATTTGAATAACCATTATCTACAGAAACGGTTCCTAGGCTCGTTCCGGAACAACCGAACGGGCCCATAATTGGGTACGTGTTGTTTCAAGCTAATGACTTCCACACCCGTTGGAGACCCACTCTCAGATGATGATGATGTGGGGCATGCACAAGATAAGGGGGTGTTTGGGACTGCTCCACAAACGCTACTCCACAAACTCCACCTTGGAGCAGCTCCACAAAACTGGAGTTTGTGGAGCATCTCTTTAGATGCTCTCACAACTCTAACATTTTTCCTCGAACAGAGTACGTGGAGCTGAAACCGTTTGGCTAAAATACGTGGAACTAAAGATGAGCAAACGGGGCGCCCGGCCTGGCACGGCACGCCCCGTGCCAAGCACGGCCCGACTGGGCATGGCACGGCATGGCCCGACGTGCCGCCGGGCCGTGCCGCCTTGGACCTTCGTGCCTGGCCGATGGCCCAGGCATGGCCTGCCGGGCGAATTTTCGGGGCGGGCTGGTCCGATAAGCACGACCTGCTAAGGAGGCCGGGCCAGCCCGAGGCCCGCTCAGTAGGGAAAGATAGGAGGACGGCGGCGGCATCAGATCCACTTTAGCCGGAGAGGGAGGGAAGAGGAGGCAACGACCGCCACTCGAGGCTGCTGCGCTTGGCGCTGGCGCGGACGCTGCGCTGGAGGTCGCGCGGGGGGGGCCATTGCCGCTGCCGCCGCTCGAAGCCGGCCGCCTTGCTCATCTGCCGGTGGTGCAAGGGGCGAGGAGGAGGTGGGGCCGGCGGTGCAGGGGGTGAACAGGAGGATGAGGTCAAGGCGGTGCAGGGGCGAGCAGACCGCGACTCACCTGCAAGTGTGGGTGAGAGGGTTGCGAGAAGGGGCCAGGTGGAGTTAGGGTTAGGGGTGTTAGCGCTGGCCGCTGGGCTAGGTTGTTTGGGCGCGGGAATTGTTTAGCAGGACGCACCAGCTATCGGGACGCCACCGAGCCTTCCAATAAATGTCAGGTCATGCCGTGCTGCCCGCTAGGCTAGGGTGGCGGCCCAAGCACGGCCTGTGCTTCACGCCGTGCCTGGCACGGGCCCGGTGGAGGCCGTGCCGTGCCAGGCTTGGGCTGGGCAAAAAAATGGGCTTCGTGCCGTGTCGTTAGGCTGCGGGCTGCATGCTCATTTTTGCGTGGAACTGAGCTGAAAACCATGAAGCGGAGCAGTCCCAAATACCTCCTAAATAATTAAAACCCGGAAACTAAAAAAAGAGAAGAAGAGGGACAGGGTGGTCAAAGTCAAACGGTACAGGCAGCACGTGCGGAAATTGAACCAGCTGTGTGTGAGCTGTTGAAGCTGAAGTATACACATCAGCCAAGCCCAGACAAGAGAAGTCACCGCGGCGTCGAGGGGAGCCGCATCAGCAGCAGCTGCCGCCGGAGGGAAGGGACCGCATCAGCCGAGGCCCGAGACCCGCACATCACGGGCCGGACTGGGCCCCACCGCAGCTAGCATGCTGCCACGTCAGGCGCTGTACATACGGTAAACGGTGTACTACTTGTCAAAACAAAAAAAGCGTCTCCACGTACGCATGCATGATTAATTAAGTGATGGCATGATTGGTTACGGCTTAATTGACGGCCGGTGACCTGATGAGGTAAAGCTTGGAGTGGTACGGTCAAAACCGTCTACCTCCGGTCGCGCCGCTCTTTCCGCGGTGGTCGGCGCGGTCGCCGTCGCCGTGCGTACGGCTAGGAGAAGGAACACGATGCTGCGCAAGTGCTCGATCGAGTAGCTCATGTCGTAGTCGTAGCTGGGTGGATCGATCATATGCAGGGCCCGCCCGGGCCGGCAGCTACCACACTTGTACTTGCTCGACCTTTTTTTAAAAGCTCGAAGCAGATAAAGTCGCGGCCAACGATGTTGCTGCCTAGGTGGTGTTTATTCCTAAAATTTTGTAAAATTTTTCAAGATTTTTTTTGTTACATTGAATCTTTAGACGTATGCATGAAGCATTAAATATAAATAAAAAATAAAACTAATTACACAGTTTAGACGAAATTCACGAGACGAATCTTTTAAGTCTAATTAGATTATGATTGGACACTAATTATCAAATAACAACGAAAGTGCTACGATACCATTTCTAAAAATTTCGTCAACTAAACAAAGCCCTAGGAGTAGTAGTACCTGTTAGACACAGTGCACCATGGCTCAGCAAGCAGGACGATGTCCACTTGTTTTACTTCATTTGACTTGAATATTTGATCGATTGGAGCCTGCTAAAGGGGACTAAATTTGCATACCACGTAATTAGTTTAAGGAAAAATAAAGTGGACTAAATAATGGTTGTATTTGGTTGAGGGCCGGTGTTTAGGTGGACAGCAGCTGAACTGGTGGGATGGGACCATCTCCGAGCGTCCAAACGACTGAGCTACGAGCTCATCCCTCGCAGACACCGTTCTCTTCCGTGCGTGTGTGCTTTTCTTCCTGGGGCAGGGCACGATGGCAGCCTTGGCGGCATAGACTGGGTCATTTATGTCCCTCTAACTAAACACACAGCGCAGAGACATCCCCATCGATTCGTTTCATCAGGAATGGGGCTCAGGAATATACAATTCCTAGCAGGAATGGTTAAATAATTTATACTAATCTTGAAGAGCTAGAATTATTCCTGGTGCATTCCGAGAAAACCGAACAGCCCCAAATCAAACGTAGAGATGGAACCATTCCGTCGTAGAAAACTAAGATGACCCAACCGATTCTATCTTGTCCCAAAACCAAACACGTATTGAGACACCCGTCCATCTTTGGCATTGACGTGGTCTACAAACCATTAGCCCGTGATTCTAGGTGGGGAATTTAAAGAAGATGATGCAGATCTGATCCGACCAACGAGACTTGCATACGCTTGGTTGTTTTACTGAGGTAAAATAATTCTCTCGTGTGCAAGAGGGAGAAGCAATTCAGCTAACTAACTAAGGTCATGTGTGTGGATCCAATGGTTTGAAGTTTAGCCACTAAGGTCATGTGTGTGGGACCCGGAGCTGTTGCAGGCGCAGGGCATGGTGGTGCGCTACGTGGTGAGCCCCGACGGCCATGGCAAGTTCAGGAGCATCACCGAGGCCATCAAGGCCGTACGTGCCGGACGGGAACAAGAAGAGGGTCATCCTCGACATCAGGACGGCCACCTACAAGTAATAATTATTATGATAAGAAATTTGAATCTCTTACTCTTCTTCTCTGATAAAAAAAACAAACAAACAAATTCGAAAATGCATCATGCATGGCATTGCAATCGGCATATGCAGAGAGAAGGTGCATGTCCCGTACACGAAGCCGTTCATCACGTTCTTGGGCAACCCCAAGAACCCGCCGGTGATCATGTGGAACGACCGGTCGGCGACCCACGGCAAGGACGGCAAGCCCGTGGGCACCTACGGCAGCGCCACGGTGGCCGTGGACGCGGACTACTTCATGGCCTTCAGGATCCACTTCAAGAACACTGCGCCGATGGCGGCGCCGGGGTCGCAGGGCGGGCAGGCGGTGGCGCTGCGCGTGTACGGCAACAAGGCGGCCTTCTATGACTGCACGATCGACGGCGGGCAGGACACGCTGTACGATCACCGGGGCCTCCACTACTTCAAGTCGTGCCACATCCTGGGCACCGTCGACTTCATCTTCGGCTTCGGCCGGTCCCTGTACGGGGACTGCGCCATCATGTCGGTGACCAAGGACGTGGCGATCGTGACGGCGCAGCAGCGGAGCAAGAGCATCGCGGACGCCCTGGAGACGGGCTTCTCCTTCCTCCGGTGCCGGATCGGCAGCACGACGGGCGCCGGCAAGATCTACCTGGGCCGCGCCTGGGGGGACTCGTCTCGTACACCACCATGGGGAAGGAGGTGGTCCCCGTCGGCTGGGACAGCTGGACCATCCAGAAGCCCGAGAAGAGCGGCATCTACTACGGCGAGTACCAGTGCTCGGGCCCCGGCGCGCTGCCGCACAAGCGCGTCGGATGGTCGCTCGTGCTCAACGACGCGCAGGCCAAGCCCTTCGCCGGCATCCACTTCATCTACGGCGACTCGTGGATCCTGCCGCCGCCACATCTGGCGTAGTAGCGGAGAGAGAGCCCAAGCAGCATCCCTCCCTCCTCACACTGGCTGTCCGGCCCACTGGGCCGGTATATACAGAGGCCCTCTTTAGTTTGCAAGCTCGATGGGATTGCTTCAGGCTTAAGCATTTGTACCGCCGTTTTAGAGTGAAAGGGTGATTTCACCCTCATAGTTTTGAACTTTGTGCTTTTACTCCTGCGTTTTTCGAACGAAGGAAGATTTTGTCCCTATTCTGTTAAGCCCTCTTAACGGTGTTAACTTTTGGGCAAAGGGACAAGTTTGCACATGTAATTTTATCCCTGTTTTATTTTTGCTCTTTGTGTTTTTACCCCCATTTTCAGATTAACAATTTGATGATTTTGATATGGATTAGGCAATTCAATTAGTGCAAAACTGAGAAACTTTAGAAAACTTTTGACAGCATTTGAGCTAAAAATCTATATAAACACAAACTAAGATAGCAGCACTAGTAGTGCGCAGAGTGGAGAGAGGAGCATATTAAAAAAAAAGTGGAGAGAGGAGCAGGCGGGCCACCGTCTTTAGTTTTCGGCCCACTGGGCCGGTTGAGGCCCTCTTTAACTTACTGGCTGGATGGATGGATGGATTGTTTCACCTTTCCTTCTTTTTTTTTTTTTCCTAATGTTTTGCTGTTGTCTGCTGACACGCTGGCACGCTGCTGATGCCACGGTGGCCTTCCTTGATTAATTTTGTAACTGTTTCGTTCTGATTTATTGAAATGAACTAGGATTTAATTAATTAATTCGACAGGAGGGTCGTAGCAGCTCCCAAGGTCATGTGATCTTTTTTTTCTCTTTAGATCGAGAAAGGAAGGAAGTTGACGGCATATTTGAAGTCTGTTCTTTGCAGGCGCGCGGCCAAAATACGCAAAGATGGTTTTATTCTAAATGGTTGAGAAGCAGTAGTGTGCAGTGTGCAGTGTGCAGTGTTGAGAGAAGAGCAGACAGGTTGCTTTCGTGGGTGGTGTGTCGCGTTCGCGTGGATGAGTAGGGCGCGGATGGAACGGCATTATTAAAGAGACACGATGCAACAGCAGCAAGGCGATGGTTGGGGTAAAAATAGTAAGGATATTTTTTTTAATTGTATTTGAGACCGAATCTGTTTAGAGGGGTTCAGATCTATCCGTATCCGAGTTTGGATATCAACATCCGATACCGTATCCGTATCAAATACTTAAAACACATATATATGATATCGTTATCCAATCATATCTTATTCGATATGGTTAACACTATCCATATTCGAATCTAAATACAAATAGAAATATAAAAATAAATATAATATTAGTGATATATGTCCGTATTTCGTTTATTTTCCTACGGTGAAGGGCGATCCAGGTCCAGCACCCATCGAATCCTCCCATCCAGCATTCAAAAGCTTCATCAACATTCAACAACGCACAGCAAGCCAGCCAGGGACTGCTGCCACGGGATGTTTCATATCAACTAGGATAATTAAATTAGCCTAATTATAAAGGAGACTAACTCGCAAGACAAATCAATTAAATCTGATTAGCTCATAATTTAACAATGTGGTGCTACAATAAATATTCGCTAATAATAGATTAATTATGTTTAATAAATTCGTCCCACGAATTAGCCCGGGCTTTGATCTATAATTAATTTTATAATTAGCTCATCTTTAGTCCTCGTAACTCGCCTCCGAATATTCGATGTAGCAAACACGCCCACGAGATTTCATTCATTGCTCCGATTTTCGATCGATTTCGCGTGCATTTGCCGCTCTGCTGCAGCATGCTCTGGTGCTCTGATCCTCCAGGGTTTAAGGGAGTATATGCGTACAGTCGCACGTGCGAGTGGTAACTCCACGCAGTAATGGCACACAAGTACAACTACACTGCTCATCTCCGTAGGCGCCAACACCGCATGTACGGAGTACGTACGACACAGCGTAGTAAGAACAAACATGCATGATGGATCATGCGGACATTCATAGAGATAGCATCACTTTCTTAATCTTAAGCGAGTTTTAATAATAACAGCAGGAAATTTTAGAAGAAGTAAAAAAAATAAATAACAGATCGTACATGCGGGCATGGATTATTCATTTATTCTAGAGAAAATCGAGCACCCATCGATCGAGCAGCTCTGCCGTCTCTCTCGATTAATGCTCGTCGTCTCCGATGGATACATGAGTAGCTCTTCTCCTCCTCTTTAATTTGTGTTTTTTCTTCAGTTCCTCTGACGATGCGTATGGTGCGTGGTGGCTGTGGACGAATGAATGCGGTGGACACGGTATAGTAAATTAAATAATGGCCATATGGCCGCCGGCCGGCCCGGTGGGTAGGTGCACCGTGCACGTACGACGGCCGGATCGATCACCGATCAGTTCTTGGCGGCCACCGCCTCTCCCTGAACCACCTGCTCCGCCGTGCTCATCTCCTTGAGCTTCTCCTCGACGCCGTCGATGCCAGCGGCGTCCTTGTCGCCCTTGCTCCCTTCCTCGGCGACGGCCGCTTTCTTCTCCCCCTCCGCCGCCGCTTCCACTTTCTTCTCCACCGCCTCTGCAGCAGCACCGTTGCCGTTGCCGGCAGCAGCAGCACCGCCACCGCCAACGCCACCGACGTTCCTGGGAACAACAACGCGGCCATCGTCGGCCTCAAACGCCTCAACAGGGAAGCTCCTGGACAAACCCCCAATCGCCTTGCAGTGGAGCTTCCCCTGGGGCGGGTCATCGACGCAGATCTCGTGGAGCGTGACCCAGATCAGCATCTCCTTGGCCTTCACCCCCGTGATCTTCTTCAGCCGGCCCTTGTCCGCCACCGCCGACACCTCGGCGCCGTAGGTCACGTGGCGGTCGGCTTTCGCGAAGTAGTGGTCCACCTTGCGGCGCTGCTTGAGCCACACGAAGCCCGTCTCCTCCACGTACCCGCACTCGATGATGTCCCGCAGCGGGAGCAGGCCGCTCGGGAGGCCGATTTCGTGGAGGAGGAGGCGGGTTTTTTCTTGACCGGCTGCGTCGCCCAGGTAGATCTCCGCCTTCGCGCGCACCTCGTCGGGGATCGTCAGCGTCATCTTCGGCGGCGGCGGAGGCTGGCGGTGCTGTAGGTGTGGGACTGTGGGTTGGCTGGTTGGAGGGACGGATGGAGTGAGGAGGAGGCGAGTGTTGCGTGTTTGGAGAAGGGAGCACGCGGTGCGTGGGCTTTATATAGGACTAGCATCACCAGGGAGGAGAGATGGGCGCCACTGGATTTGGATTTGCTTTGCTGGGAGGAAAGCAAGCAAGGCAGGCGAGCCGACAGGATAGTAGGGGATGTGGCTAGGGGTTGCAAGATGTTTTCATCACGTTGGATTGGATGGAGAATGAATTTGGAGGCTGTTTGGATGCCGGCCGTCACCTGCCACACCGCACTTACGGCGGCAGATCGTGGCGTGCCATAGCTTGTGGCCTAGGAATGGGTCGCCACGAAGTGTGGCGAGATTTGTGAGAGGTTTCAGAGGGGGGCCAGTTGTGGCTGCCGGATGTTAGTTATCAACCAAACAGTATACAAAAATATCCGTGCGGCAAGTTGAGGCGGGGAACCAAACAGCCCCTTGGTCCAGATTTCATTTGGATTTGGATTGGTGAGTGATGATGAACAGGTGAGTGTCCGAGTCAGCGATAACGTCGTAATACGTGCATGCGGCGACCAACCGCAAATTCATCTATCGTTACTTAATCCTAGTACACCACTAGGATATACTCCCTCCGATACGTTTCCATGCATAGATAGTTTTAGTTTTTCTAGATAAATATATAACTTTTAATATGTATCTAAACATATTATAGGTCTAGATACATAGCAAAAGTTATCTAGAGAACCCAAAAAAACCTGTAATGTAGCACAGAGGGTGGTACAGTACAATACACCGATATACACCTATAATGTAGCTGAGTATCCAACTTATAACTATTTCATTAGTTAGAAATGGAACTAAGTTCGCATGAAGGATTATAGTGGGTAAAATATTAATGGCTCCTAATTGCTTTCTTTGAAATTGTTTATTATAATCAAAGAAAGTGGAGAAATGTATACTTTCGATTAGGTGGGTAATAATGGGATTAAGTTTGCACGAAGGATGATTAGGGTGGGTAAAATATTAATTGTGGCTAATTATTTTGTTTGGGATTGTATATCATAATCAAGAAAGATATATAGTTAGAATTATGATTACCATGTATTCTAAGGGCAATTTTTATAAGAATTTTGCTTGTTTGAGTTTGCATCTCAACTTTTATATGTGAATAAATATATGGACACACTGTTGATGTACCAAATTTTATTTTTTACTGACCAAAGTATATTTTTTATATAGTTTTCATGTTTCATCTAAGATAGAGTTTGCACCAAAGTGTAGGTTATATTTTTTTGTTGTAATGCAAATGGTTCTCATTGACATTACTTTGTGATGTTTTAATTTTTGTTTGTTAAATTACAACCGTTTTGTTAGATGCAATAAATGTATCGGGAGGAGTTTTGGCGAAAACGGGGTCGTCCTCGAGAATTATACCCCGACGCGTCTAGCAAAGATGCCCCCGTCTCTCCTGACCTCCCTGTCCCTAACTGTGACTGTGGTTTTCGGGATGACGTGTTTCAATTGAGACATCCAGACATAGCGACGCGTTGCTTCTACACATACAGTCGTTTTAATGTAAGTAATTGTTTCCACTATCCTTTTTTCTTCATTTGTGTAAGTAGGCTACTAATATTTTATTGGAATCTTGTTGTGTAGGCCCATGAGATGTGTTTTTTTTCTTCAGTGGATCGACGGTGCAGACAAGTTTGACCCTAGGTACCTCCTTTTCGACGATTGGTGTATAGGCAGACATCCACGTGAACACTTCCAGCGGTGGATTCCACCCCTCCTAACGCCCCGCCAATGACGGCTAAGGAGAAGCACCTAGCCGTAGTTAGATGACTCAAGGAACCTTCTCTGTGCGAATGCGGAGATTGAGCTGTGATAAACCCTGAGAATACGTTGGAGTTTGTGTGTCCGAAGAAACATGAAGTAAGTGGAAAGTGTATCTGTTTAAATGTTTATCTCTATATATGTGCGTGTACTAATGTATTCTCTTGTAGCGTTATGGATTTGCGAAGTGTCGTTTCAATGAGTGGCTCTACGGTCCTAAGAATCAATGGCCGGAGCCACCAAAGGCAAAGGAAAAGAAGAAAGAAATGTTAATTATAAAGCACCTCCAGTCAAGTGCGAATGTGGTGTTAAATCTAACTACGGTCTAGTCCCTTCGGAGCTTGGAATATGTCATTATTGCGACCATATGGTTGACTATGATGAGGTTGGTTATTTTTGTGGTAAACATGAAATCGTATTTTGTTTCTTTTGATAAGACATATATGATATAATTTTTCGTTTGAACAGAGCACTAGGAAATACAGGTGGGAATGTTATGATGGCCAAGCTAAGTTCTTGGATGAACTGAAGGGGAGGCAAGTAATTTCACGGAAGAGGAGATATGGACCTGATTCGTTAAACATCACAAAAACAAGATGCGTGAGTTTACTATACAGCGCGGTATTCGTAACCCGATCGATGTTGGGCTTGACAAATGGGGATTGGAGAGACGGAGGGCGTTAGAGGAGGAGAGGGCAAGGAAGGAGGCAATGGAGGAGACAAGAGTACAGATATGGGTCTTGAATGACCATGTTGTTGCATTGTGTGCCAATGAGTGCTTGAAAGCCTTTTTATTTTTGTTGCCTGATTTTAAATGCAATATAATCACGTTGCTAACTGGTTGTATTTTATACATGAAGGGATTGGATGCAGCGAGGACCATGCCACAGAGGTGGCCCATGCAAGGTATGAGGAAAAGAAGTTAGATGAGCACAGAACGTGAGTGAGTCACATTGTCCAATCTCTGATTGTCTTGCTGAGGCGGGCTTGCAGGCGGAGGAGGCTTAGGACGACACTGGCAGACTGAGCGAGCTCATCGCTCTAGCAGAGGCGGGCTTGCGAGCGGAGGAGGATGACGACGCGTTCTTCACTCAGGCCACAGATGAAGCGGAGGCCGCTTACTATAGGCGACAGACAGATCAAGGCAATGCAGGTGAGCCTAGCCACATAAGCCAGACAAAGGAGGACGCGTTCTTGACTCAGGCCGCAGGTGAATTGGAGGCAGCTTACTACAGAGGACAGACAGATCAGAGCAATGCAGGTGAGCCTAGCCACATCAACGAGGTTGTGGTAGAGGACTGGTACTCGGATGATGAGTTGCTTTCTCAGTATGTTTCAGACTGAGGTTTGGTACAGGTGTGCTAGTTCAATATTTTAGATTTGGTATTTGTATTGTACTAGAACTTTCTCGGTGCTGCATTGTGTTTCATTTGAACTATTTATGTATTGTACCCATGTAACAAACATTGTTTAATTTTTGTAACGGACATTGTGTGCTCTCATAAAACTTTACCCATGAGACATGGCATGCATATTCCTTTTAGTTTGGTGCCCCCAGACATGGCACGGCGGTCAAAGCGGCAGCAAATGAAACAAGGCACTTATGTTATGTTATCACATGAGCCAAGTTATTTCATCATGTTGGTTTAACGAATAGGTCAGTAGGAAGGTTAAGTGCATGAGACAATCAATACACAAGTTCAGCAATACTAACTTATACACATCCCAAGTTCATCGCAAGTTCGACAATACCTCTGTTTGGCATAAGTTCAGCAAATCATAACTACGACACAAGTTCGTCAATACATAAGTTCGACATTACTCGACGTGTCATCCTAAGTACGACCCAGGAGTATATGGGTACCGTCGACATCGCTGCCTCTTCGGACAAGAAGGCAGCACGTTAGGGGTGAACTCAATGTCGGTACGGTCTCGCTGGCGGTACACCCAGCGGTACTGCTGAGTGTAACTAGGACCCTACAATTACAATATAGACATTGTTACTTACAATGTTCAAGTAATTGTGACGTATATGGCGAATGGTTGTTTCAAGTGCCTGTTCGTTGAACTGTGTAGGAAATGGTGCATCACCAAGCTAAGACATCCCAATCTCATCGTAGTCCTCCTCCTCGTCCTTGTCCTCGTCCTCCTCAACATTGTGCTCCATATGACCCTTGCCTGCATTGCTAGGAGTACGAACGTAAGAGGTCGCACCAGCTGTCGTGTCGGAGGACCTTTTCATGTCAGCATAGTGCTTGAGCGTAAGGAACTAGATTGGTCCAGGTCATAGGGCATCTCCCACGGAGTATCCATGCAGCAGAGCTTCTGTGCCAGCTTCTTGCAACTCCTCCTCACTTTCTATAAAAAAAGAAAACTACCTCCGCTTCTTTCCAGACATACAGAGCAGTTGGTCCTACGTCCACGTGATTCCATGCCTGCATTGAATAGGATAGTCAGTCACAAGTGGGGCATCAAGTTTGAGGAAAATAAAAAATCGATGCACTTACAGGTAAACTGTGAACAACGGGCCTCCCGACTGGCCATCGCTCCCAACACCAAACATGTAGTAGGCGGGAACAACCTCCTAGGTTGGCACCTCCTGTACTGCGTCGGCAGGCAATGCAGAGCTGACGATAGATCCATGCTAGGACCACGCTGCCCCAGCTGTATGCTCCTATATTCTCCCATGACTAGCTCAGTATGTTGAGGAAGGCCCAGCTGATGCTGTTACCCGACGCATCGGGGAACAGGAAGGTGCCTAAGAAGTGTCACAGCCACACCCTAGCATACCTCTCGATCTCCTGCTCTAGAGCAGTTGGGTGCAATGGTGCCCCGAAGTTTTCTGTTATCCAGACCGAACTGACACCGGATGTTTTCCTGAAATATTTTGCAAACATTAAATTAGAGTTGACACCGGATGTTACATGAGAGCTGAGAGAACAAAAACAAATATTAAATTAGACAAAGACAATACGCATCATAAAAGTTATGTACTACACCCTCCATCTAAATAGCAAAATAATTTATAGAATATGTGCTGGTGTCAAAATGGTAAATGCTTGTAACGTAGAAATTCTTACTTTGCTCTCTTAGCTTCCTCGTCCTCGGGTGGTCCTCTGCCATAGAACTGCTCCACCAAGTCCATCCAGTGATCGTTATCAAGGATCCCAGTCACTGGAAGACCCCCCAACCGCAGACACAGAATCATCTTCATGTCCTACATCATGATAGTCATCTCGTCCCACGGAAGGTGGAAGGTGCGGGTCCCTGGCCTCCACCTATTGGTTTTTAATTCAATACAAGAAGTTTTTTAATTCAAACAATGAGACAAATCAATGCTTTGTACTGTCGCAAACGTGTATCAAATCATACTTATAGACAGCAGCAGTGAGAAGTGCAAGGTCGAGGATCGGTAGCCCATTGTTGAAGACCTAGACGATCTCAAGGAAGCTAGCATGCTGTATGTATGGCTGGTATTGCTCGTCCTAGCAGTGCGGCTGGTGCGTGCATAGTCTAAGAGGTACCAAGTCCTCCTAAAGCTCCGATAGGCGCTTGACTCGGTGGTCCTTGTCGTAGTGCACCTCAAGAATGGGGTACTGCGGATGATGATCCCCCATCCTGGTTCAAATTTCAAATGGATATGTCAGAACAAACATTAAGAGTACTATAATCTGATGGAACATTAGTGCATAAAAACAAAGTAAATGTAAAAGAAATAAACTATTATGCAAAATTAGAGAATAAACATATATCATAATAAACATAGCTCCAAGGTTCCAATATACTAACATAGTAGTTTTAAATAGCATAGCAAACAATTAACATTAATATAATAAAATGTATGCTATATGCACCTGCTGCCCTTGTCTTCTATGCCTGCTAGCCTTGTGACCAGGTTCTTTGCAAACGGAGCAAAGATTCCTATCATGGGTCTCGTTGAAGTCTCCCCCTCCGTACATGTATTCATCGTACCCTCTCATAATGTCCATGTTCCCCTTGAGTCGCTTCTTCTTCCTCCTACCCTTGCCTAGCTTCATTAGATCCAGATGTGGCACATAGTCATAACCATGATAAGGTGGGCACTGTGTCGGGTCAAGCTATGGCTCGAAGCTCCTCTCCCAAATACTAACGGTGTTCGAACGGAGATACAAGGGTGACATATATGGCAGATCCTCATAGTTATACCCGCGAACCCTGCAGGCCGTGATCATATGAGAGCAAGAGGCATGCATGATTTGAGGGACGTTGCAACTGCACTCTACTTTTTCAAGATCAACTTGGTAGTTTCGTCCACCATAACATTCGCCACCCAAGCTTGTGCCACCCTTGTCCCATACACTAAAGATATGGCGGCAGGGTCCATACAGCTCGGCGGTGTGCTGCTTGGTTAATTCCTCGGCCTCTTTTAAATGTTCTGCTCCGGCCTTTCCAAAACACCCCTGCTCAGCTATATTCCTCTACGCAAGTTCCCACCTCTTAACAAAATATCCGTTGCACTTATGAAAGGAGAACTCAACATTTCTAGACACAGGCAACGATCGAACTCCGGTGAATACACGGTTGAAAGACTCCGAGGAGTTTGTGGTCATGATGCCATACCTAAAACCCCCCTCGTCATATGTGAAAGCATCTAGGCCCCTAGTTGGGTTTCGGTGATTAATGACAACACGAGATTACTATGACTAACGTGTGTTTTGTAGAGGCAATTTAAGTTAGGTCATGGTAATGGCAATTGATTGGGCCATCATGGTGGTCATGCCCCTAATGAGGGAAATCATTTTGGTTTTTAAAGGATGGATGATAAGGTTAAGGACGAACTAGTCCTAAGTGTTGTTTGGTGTTGAAGTGGCACTTAGAGTAGTTCAGGACTTTGTTTTTCCTTTGACCTTACTATTAAGGGGGGTATGGACTAGTAGCTTGTCCTAGGTTAGTCTAGTGGGTTAGGTGTGGTTCACACTTGTCAAATCGAGCACTAGGTAGCTCAGGAGTAGCCCTAAGATCAATTGGAGTAAACTTCATTTATATAGGATTTCAAGTTGGAAGTGAATGGAGGGTCAAATGACTATTCGTACACTGGTCTGGTTGTGATCGGACGCTGAAGGGTGAGTCTGGTCAGTTCATTTGATCAACTGGAGCCGTCTGGTTGTGACCAGATGCTGAGTGAAAAGTGACGGGACGCTGGGTAACTGTGTCCGGTCAACTCTAGAGAGGTTCCAGAGAGGGAGTTTCCTGATCGGACGTGTTCGGTCAGTGCTGACCGGATGCTGGTCAGGATCCGGTAACTAACCGGACGCTGAATAGCGAAGTAACCAGACTCTGGGTGCCAGCATTCAGTCAACATCAGTAAGGTTCCAGAGAGCATTTTTCTTGACAGGATGTGTCCAGTCAGTGCTGACCAGACGCAGGTCAGAGTCCGGGCAGAACTTAATGGCTCTTTCTGACACAGTGGCGGGGATAACTGACCGGAGCATCCGGTCACCCAGACTAGAGCGTCCGGTCACCCCACAGAGTGATGACTCAGCCTCCAAACGTTATGTTTTGAATGAGAGAGTATAAATACATACTCCACTCATCCAAGGGAGGTCTCTTGGCCATTTGTTCAGCTGAGAAACACCCATGAGAGTGCAAACGAGAGCAAGAGCCTAGTGAGGTGATTGAGATTTGAGAATCCAAGATTAAGGCCTCATTAGTGCAAGGAGAGTAGGAAGTGTGCATCTACCCTTCTCATTAGGCTTGTCGTGGTCAAGTGAGAGTTTGTTCTTGTGGAGGTATGGCCCCCGGTATCCACAAGACAAGACATGGGCCGCACCATCATAGGTGGCCCAGCCCACAAGATCAAGGCGTGCACAGCATTGCTCGGCGTGCACCGCAAGGTATTGTATAGTACCAAATAGGATACTTTCCTTGTAACCCTATCCCTCCAGAGTATATAAGGAGAGGCAGGGGTCCCCTACTTGACATCTCAATGCAATACATCAGAACACAGGATGTAGGTATTACATCATACTGACGGCCGAACCTATCTAAATCTTGTGTCTTTGTGCTTGTATTACCATCTCGCTCCTGATCTCGCTCACCTCTATGACAAATCTACCATCGTGGGATACCCCTTGGTGGACTGCCGAGCATCTTTTGTCGACAGTTGGCGTGCTAGGTAGGTGTGTGTGCTTGATCCCATGGCGAGCCAGATGGACCTCAAATCAACAGCGTGTTCTTGTCATCAATCTCATGGAGATCCATGTTGGTCCACGACGATGATTCATCGCTGGCTACACCAGCCCCCGCAATAGTAGATCCAATCTCGGAACCACCTCTGAGGTTGTCTTCACCAACAACTCATCGCCCGCCAGGTGCTCGCCATCAACGCCGACTAGATAACACCATACGCCGCCGACCAGACGTTCTGTCTAAAGCTAAGTCACGCTTTAATATTCTCCTAAGTATTCTCCAATCTTTATATATCGCCATAATGTTTCTCCAAGCTGTTTTCTTCATGTTTGCTCTCCAAATGATTTTCTGAACCCCCGAACAGCCACGTTGATGCTCGGACGCCTCCAGAGACGGCCCTGTCTCTGGCTCCTCCCTACACGTGCACGAGCGTCTACCCTCTGCATTATGGGTGGTTGGCAGATGCTCCTTAGTGATGCTTTGTTCCTCCTACACGTGCACGGGCTCCGCGCTCGACGTTATGGTTAATAGGCTAGCTAGGGCTGGACACTCAGCTACACACTAACTATTTGGGCGGTTTATATTAAATATAAGTACATCATCACACCAACTGATCGCCGAGCTGCATATGCTAATTCATCACCATCGCTGATTTTTCTCCGGCGTTCATATATTTTTACATCATGTACTACCCGTTCTACATATATGTATTGCAGGATCATCATCCAGGTGATCGGACCACCTGGTGCTCAGACTTCTCCACCGATCAATTGGTCGGACCGCTAGGTTCATGGACTTCGTCGCCGACCAGTTGATTGGACTATTCGCCGGTCGTTTCTACTCAATGCTCACTTTGCCGCCGACCAGTTGACCAGACTGTTCGTCGCTCGTACTTCGTCGTCAGCTACGCCGGGGGCCCCTCGGTGCTCGTACATCGCCAGATATGCCGAGGACTCCTCGGTGCCCGGACATCGCCAGCTACGTCGGTTACTCCTTGGCGCTCGGATTCTTCGTGCTCGAAGACTAAGTGGGCACACTTCACCTTGCAGACATCGCTAGCGACGCCGAGGACTCCTCGGTGCTCGAACATCACCAGCGACGCCGGGGACTCCTCGCTCCTCGGTGCTCGAACATCGCCTGTGATGTCGGGGACTCCTCGCTCTTTGGTGTTCGGACATCGCCAGCGACGTCGGGGACTCCTCGGTACTTGAACATCTCGAGCGATGCCGGGGACTCCTCGGTGCTCGGACATCGCCAACGATATCGGGGACTCCTCGCTCCTTGGTGCTCGGACATCACCAGCGATGCCGGGGACTCCTCGCTCTTCGGCGCTCGGACATCGCCATTGACATCGGGGACTCCTCGGTACTCGAACATCGCCAGCGACGCCGGGGACTCCTCGATGCTCGGACATCGCCAGCGACGCTGGGGACTCCTCGCTCCTTGGTGCTCGGACATCACCAGCGACCCCAGGGACTCCTCGCTCTTCGGCGCTCGGACATTGCCAGCGATGCTAGGGAGTCCTCGCTCTTCGGTGCTCGGACATCGCCAATTACACCGGGGACTCCACGCTCTTTGGTGCTCGAACATCGCCAGCGACGCTGGGGACTCCTCGCTCTTCGGTGCTCGGACATCGCCAGCGTCGCCGGGGACTCCCCGCTCTTCGGTGCTCGGACATCGCCAGCGATGACGGGGACTCCTTGCTCCTCGGTTCTCGGACATCACCAGTGACGACGGGGACTCCTCGCTCTTCGATGCTCGGACATGGCCAGCGACGCCGGGGACTCCTCGGTGCTCGGACATCACCGGCTACGCTGGGCACTCCTCGGTGCTCGAACATCGCCAGCTGCACCGAGGACTCCTCGATGCTCGGACATCGCCAGCTACGCCGGGGACTCCTCGGTGCTCGAACATCGCCAGCTACGCCAGGAACTCGTCGCTGCTCGGACATCGCCAGCTACACTGGGCACTCCTCGGTGCTCAGACATCGCCCTTGGTGGTCGGATCTCGCTACATCTCATCAGTGTGCTATCAAGCTGCTCCATGCTGTTAGGATCAGGGTGCTGATCTTGGGCAGCACGTCTAGAGTCTTGATACGCGCATGTCGAATGATGTCGACAAAGCTTTCAGACTTCTTTTTCTTTGACCCTGCTACAAGATTCATTCTTCATCTTCCAACAAGATCGGGGACTAAGTGGGCACACTTCACCTTACGGTGAATGTGCGCTTTTCTCATCTCGAGGCTACGCTCGGGGACTGGCTTCCTGCTCGGCTGGTCTTCTACTTTCGGACCCTGACACCACGTGACTACATCACCTACTGTCAGGCTTGGGGACTAGCTGTGGGGGTATGGCTCCTGGTATCTTCAAGACAAGACATGGGCCGCACCATCAGAGGTGGCCCAGCCCACAAGATCAAGGCATGCACGGCGCTGCTTGGCGTGCACCGCAAGCTATTGTATAGTACCAAATAGGATACTTTCCTTGTAACCCTACCCCTCCATAGTATATAAGGAGAGGCAAGGGTCCCCTACTCGACATCTCAATGCAATACATCAAAACACAGGATGCAGGTATTACGTCATACTGACGGCCGAACATGTCTAAATCTTGTGCCTTGGTGCTTGTATTACCATCTCGCTCCTAATCTCGCTCACCTCTATGACAAATCTACCATCGTGGGATACCCCTCGGTGGACTGTCGAGCATCTTTTGTCGACAGTGCTTGTTACTCTTGGTGATCGCCATCACCTAGACAGCTTGGTGGTGATTGGGAGTTTGGTGATCATTTGGCGGAGCTTGTGGATGACCCAACTCAAGTTATGAGCGGTTGTGGGTGATTCACCGTGGCGGAGTGTCGAAGAATCAGCCCGTAGAGAGCACTCGATCCTTGCGCGGATCGAGGGGGAGCTACACCCTTGCGCGGGTGCTCCAACAAGGACTAGTGGGGAGTGGCGACTCTGATACCTCGGCAAAACATCACCGCGTTCCTTTTCCTCTCTTTACTTTAAGCATTTACATTCGAGTAATTCATTTCTTGTCTTTACATTCCTAGAATTTCCATGCTAGAGTAGGATTGAAACTTAGGGTGCTAACCTTTTGTGCGGTAGATCAATAGAATCACATTCGAGGCATAAGGGGTGAAGCGGGCTAAGTGTAGGACTTAATTATTGCAAAGAATTTAGAATTATCCCAATTTATCTCCCCTCTTGGGCATCTTGATCCTTTGAATTGGTATCGGAGCCTCGTGCTCGCTAAATTAGGCTTAACCGCCTAGAGAAAGATGTCCCACGGGGATGGACCTCCTCCTATCTTTGAGGGAGATGATTTTCCTTATTGAAAAATCCACATGGAGGCTTATTTAGAAGCCTTAGATGTTGGAATTCTTAGAGCCGCATCACAAGGCTTCTCAAAACCTAAGGATCCCACCAACCTTCAAGGCGATAAAGTTAATTACGAAAAATGGAATTCAAAGGCTAGAAACACCATCTTTAGAGGCCTTTGCAAAGATATTTTTAACCGTGTGTGGAACCACAAGGACACCCATGCATTATGGTCAGACATTTGTGCGCTCCATGAGGGAACAAAGAGTGAGCGTGAGGAACGCTATCATCTTGTTATGGAAAAGCTTAATTCATTTGAGATGCTTCCTAAAGAAAGTGCTAATGAGATGTACTCATGCTTGAATGTTCTTGTAGAGGAAGTCAATGGGCTAGGACTTACACAAATGCAACCCTCCGATGTTGTAAGAAAAATCTTGAGTGTCCTACCCATTGACAAATATGGGCATATTGTGACCGTGCTTCATCAAGGTGATCTTTCCACCGCTACACCAACTCAAATATTGGGAAAGATCAATGCACATGAGATGTATATGCTCATCACACCACAAGATGGCTCTTCTTCCACCAAGAAGAAAGACTTGGCATTCAAGGCTAGCCAAGAGAACAAGGGCAAAGCAAGAGTTGAACATGAGAGCTCAAGTGATGATGAAATTGATGATGCAAGTCTTGCTCTCATGGTGAGAAGAACCGCCAAGATGCTTAAGAAGCTCAACAAGAACGGTGTCAACTTTGATGGAAAGAAGAAGAAGTTTTTCACTAGCAATAAAGGAAGGCAATCTTTGAGATGAATTGCTATAATTGTGGAGAACTTGGTCATCTAGCTCATCAATGCCCCAAGCCCAAGAAAGAAAAGTACAAGAAGAAGTACAAGGGCAAGAAAGATGACTCAAGTGATGAAGATAATGATGAGAAGAAGAAAAACAAGCCATACAAGAAGAAGGATGGCAAGAACAAGGATTTCCACAAGAAGAAGAAAAATGGCATGGCATACATCATCGGTGATTGGCTCACAGATATTGATTCATCAAGTTGCTCATCCGATGATGAAAGTGAGAACGAGAAGGTGGCCACTATTGTTATTGACTCTTCATTATCTTCATAGACACCACCGCCGTCATCCTCTACACACCTATGCCTTATGGCCAAGGGTGAATGAAAGGTACAAAATGATGATGATAGTAGTGGTGATGATCATGCTAGCAATGATGATAGTGATAGTGATGATGAATTTGAATCATCTTCTTTTGATGATCTTGTCAAGTTGCTCAATCAATATACTAAAATTATAAGAAAGACAAGAGCTAAGAATAAAAAGCTAGAACTTGAGAATGACTCACTCTTAGCAAATTGTGACAGCCAAAAAAACTAGTGTTGAGATTAAAGAAGAAAATAAAACTATGTCATCCAAACTCAAGGAGCTCAAATCTTCTAAAAAGGAGCTTAAAGAAAAACATGATAAACTTGAGGGGATACATAATGAGCTCATCACTAGCTACAATATGCTAAAAGAAGAATATACAAATCTCAAGATCAATCATGATAATCTTGTTGTTTCTCATGAGCTATTATCCAATGAGCCACATGATGCTACTAACCATATTGTTAATATTGATATAGCTACATCATGTGATGATTTGATTATTGAGAGCATTGAGCAAGGTTCTAGTAGCAAAGGCAAGCAAGTGATTGAGTCCGACAACTATGGTGAGTATGTCAAGATCAAGAATGAAAATGAGAAGCTCAAGAAAGATCTTGAAAAGCTATCAACCACCAACACAATTGTGATAGAGAACCTTAACCATGATTGTGATCTAGCTCTTGAGAATGAGAAGCTAAAACAAGAGAACAAGAGACTAAAGATGGAGAAAAATCATGATGAACATAGAGAGGAGAATAATAAGCCCAAGTTGGAGAAAGAACATCTCAAGACCAGCTTGAGCAAGTTCACAGGAGGCCAATATCTCCAAAGTGAGCTACTCGTGAACACCATCATGAAGATGGATAGAAGTGGCATTGGGTATTTGGCACATCAAGAGAAGAAAGCTCAAGCTCAACATCAACAACAACACAAGTCAAAGCCAAAGCCAAAGAGGTGTTTTGAGTGTGGACAAGGTCACTTTGCTCATGAGTGTCAAACTCCACCACCACAACCCTTACCCAAGCATGCTAGACCGTTTGCTTTCAGTGCTCATTACATGCTTAGAAAGGACTCTAGTGGAAAAATGAAAGTCATGTTCTTAGGACCTCCCAACAAGAATAGGCCTAAGAAAATTTAGGTTCCAAAATCACTTGTTGAGAAAGTCAAGGGCCCTCATCAAGTTTGGGTCCCTAAATAAGCTTGATCTCTTGTGTGTAGGTGAACTATAAGACCGGTGGAAGTCATTGGTAATTGATAGTGGTTGCACTCAATATATGACCTGGGGATCCTCGCATGTTCACCTCACTAGATGAAGAAGTAGATGGTTAAGAAAGGATAACATTTGGTGATAATTCAAAGGGCAAGGTTCAAGGACTGGGCAAAGTGGCAATATCAAATGATCAGTCAATATCAAATGTCCTATATGTTGCTTCATTGAGCTTCAACTTGCTATCCGTTGGTCAATTGTGTGATCTTGGCTTTCAATGCTTGTTCACCAAGAAGGAAGTGGTTGTGTCTAAGAAATATGATGATCAAGTGATATTCAAGGGCTTTAGATAATACCTATATCTAGTGGATTTCACCTCCGAAGATGCCAACTTGAAGACATGCCTATTCACCAAAACATCACTTGGGTGGCTATGGCATAGAAGACTTGCTCATGTTGGGATGAGCTCACTCAAGAAGCTAATGAAGAATGAATTGGTGAGAGGGTTGAAGGATGTGAAATTTGAGAAAGACAAGCTTTGTAGTGCATGTCAAGCCGGCAAGCAAGTTGCAAACACTCATCCTACAAAAGCTTACATGTTAACAACAAGAGTGCTAGAGCTCCTTCACATGGACCTATTTGGACCAACAACTTACAAGAGTTTGGGAGAAAATCTCTATTGTCTTGTGATTGTTGATAACTACTCTAGATATACTTGGGTGTTCTTCCTTCATGACAAGACCGAAGTTGCATCATGTTTTAAGAAGTTTGCCAAGAGAGCACAAAATGAGTTTGAAGTGAAGCTCAAGAAGATAAGAAGTGATAATCGAAAAGGGTTTGAAAACACAAACATTGAAGCTTATTGTGATGAAGTTGGAATCAAGCATAAGGTCTCTGCAACATATACTCCTCAACAAAATGATGTAGTTAAGAGAAAGAACCGGACACTTATCACACTTGTAAGAACAATGCTTGATGAGTACAATACACCCAAAGCTCTATGGGCGGAAGCTATCAACACCACATGTTATGCATCCAACCGCCTATTTTTTGGCAAAACATCTTATGAGTTGCTCAATGGGAAGAAGCCAGATGTCTCATTCTTCCGAGTGTTTGGTTGTAAATGCTACATCTACAAGAAGCAGCAACACCTAGGGAAGTTTCAAAGACGTTGTGATATTGGCTTTCTTGTTGGTTACTCATCAAAGTCTAAAGCATATCGAGTATTTAATCATGCCACCGGCTTGGTTGAAGAAACACATGATGTGGAATTTGATGAATCTAAAGGCTCCCAAGGAGCACATGAGAATCTTAATGATGTAGGTGATGAACCATTGAGGGAGGCTATGAAGAATATTCCAGTTGGATACATCAAGCCTAAAGATGATAAAGATGATGTACAAGTGATTGATCCACCTTCTTCATCAAATGTGCCACAAGATGGTGATAAATATGGGAGAGTAGAAAATGAAGATACTCATGTCTCTCATGATCAAATGGTGGCACTAGCTCAAGATGTTGATGCTCCACAACCTCCCCCTCAAGTGATTGATAGAAAAAATTCACCTCTACTATAAGCTCATCCACAAGATCTCATCATAGGGAGTCCTTCAAAGGGTGTAATGACTCACTCTCAAAAACTTGCTTTATTTATTGAACATCACTCTTTTGTTTCTTGCGTTGAACCTAAGAATGTAGAAGAAGCTCTTCAAGATTCTGATTGGGTAAATGCCATGCATGAAGAGTTGAACAACTTCACCCGCAATGAAGTTTGGACTCTTGAAGAGCGACCACAAGGTGCAAGTGTCATTGGAACAAAGTGGGTGTTCCGCAACAAGCAAGATGATCAAGGCATTGTAGTGAGGAACAAGGCAAGACTAGTTGCAAAGGGGTTCTTTCAAGTTGAAGGGTTGGATTTTGGAGAGACCTTTGCACCGGTTGCAAGACTTGAAGCCATTCGTATCCTCCTTGCATATGCATTTTTATATCAAATGGATGTTAAAAGTGCATTTTTAAATGGCTTCATAAATGAACTAGTCTATGTTGATCAACCTCCCAAGTTTGAAGACCCTAGATATCCTAATCATGTTTAAAGGTTGTCCAAGGCATTATATGGGCTTAAGCAAGCCCCAAGGGCTTGGCATGAGCTCCTTCGGGATTTCCTCATTGAGAAGGGCTTCACCATTGGGAAGGTCGACACCACACTATTCACCAAGGAACTTGATGGAGAAATCTTCATTTGTCAAGTATATGTTGATGATATCATATTGGGATCATCAAATGAAGATTATTGCAAGGAGTTTGGTGAATTGATGTCGAAGGAGTTCGAGATGTCTATGATTGGAGAGCTTACATTCTTTCTTGGTTTTCAAGTCAAGCAAAGGAGAGAAAGGATTTTCATCTCTCAAGAAAAGTATACCAAGGATCTTCTCAAGAGGTTCAATATGGATGAATGTAAACCAATCAAGACACCAATGCCATCTAATGGACATCTCGACCTAGATGAGGGAGGTAAATCGGTTGATCATACTCTCTACCACTCTATGATTGGTAGCTTGTTATATTTGACCGAATGTAGGCCCAACATCATGTTTAGTGTGTGTATGTGTGCTAGATTTCAAGCTAATCCTAAGGATGCTCATTTGGTTGCCGTTAAAAGAATCCTTATGTATCTTAAGCACACACCAAGCATTGGTCTTTGGTATCCCAAAGGAGCTAGATTTCAACTAGTTGGCTATTCTGATTCGGATTATACCGGTTGCAAAATTGATAGAAAAAGCACATCCGAAGAGTGCCATTTGCTTAGTAGATCACTAGTGTCTTGGTCCTCCAAGAAGCAAAATAGTGTGGCTTTGTCCACCGCTAAAGTGGAATACATTGCCGCGGGTGCTTGTTGTGCACAAATACTTTATATGAAGCAAACTTTGCTAGACTATGGTGTAGTTCTAGAAAGGGTACCTCTTTTATGTGACAATGAGAGCGCGGTAAAGCTTGCTAATAATCCGGTTCAACACTCTTGCACCAAGCACATAGATATCCGCCATCACTTTCTTAGAGATCATGTTGCTAAAAATGATATATCACTAGAAGGTGTAAGGACCGAGTATCAATTGGCGGATATCTTCACTAAACCGCTAGATGAGGCTACATTTTGTCGGTTGAGGAATGAGCTCAATGTGCTTCATTTTAGTAACTTCACTAGAAATGAGCTTGTGTTGTCCCTTGCATTGCATTGTAATATACAACATGTTTAATTTTTGGTAATGCACTTAGGGCTTGTCTAACATGGTTAAGATAACCACCGAAAAGCGTGTGAAGAAGCTTAACCTTGGATCAAACTTGACAAGAAACTAGAATTACTTTCAAGTATTGCATTGCATATGCATGTGTGTTGCTTTGTCGTTTCCTTTCGATTACCCTTTTATTGCCTATTTTCTTAAAAAGAATTATAGCCTAAGGCAAAATATTTTGAAAATTTTGAGGGTTTGAGAGAGGTCACTCATATCAGTCCCAATTGGTGTTTATTTGGGTCTTATTGAGGTTGGGACTTGATTGGGAACAGGCAGCGTGAAGGAACATTGAAGATTCACTGAAATATGGTGACTGGACGCTGCACCGAACTTTGGATTCCAGCATCCGGTCCGTGCACAGGAGGTGAACAAAAGCGCACAGGAGTGACCAGACGCTGAAATAGTACCCATCCTACGTCCGATGTGAAGGTGTCCCTGCGTCCGATCAATCAAAGAAGTCACTGTCAGGATCGACCGGACTCTAAGTGCATCCGATCACCTGGGACCAGACGCGTCAAGTCGTGACTTCAGAGGTTTTGGACCTCTCTATAGTCGACCGGACTCTAGGTGGCAGCGTCCGGTTGTTGCCACCGGTGTGTCCGGTCAGTTGAAATCATGTGGATCTCAAACTCTATTTTCCTTATCTCACACATGGGGGCCACCATATATATCGCCATACGGGCCCGGGCTGCCCTAATCTCGCGCCGCCTCCGTCACGCAACCTCACCTACACCACCGTGCCCGAGCTTACCCTAACCGCACCTGCGCCGTTGCACTGAGTCACCGAGCCCACGCCTGCCACCACCATGCCTGCGCCGCCGCCGCCCAGCCATCATGCAGCTGCGCCCGCACTGCCGCATCCTAGCCATCATGCCACCGCGCCCGCGCCAACCTCGCCTCAATAGCGTGCCGCGCCTGTTCCTCCTTCGTCATGCCTGTGCCGCGCCCACATGCCGACCTTACTCGCGCTGATTTGACCTAGCCACGCCTGCGCCCTCGACTGCATTGTGAAACATCCTCAATTTTCCTTGAAGGGAAAATCCACAGAATGAATTTTAATATGATAAAACCAAGAACTGATTCCATCATATTATCATATTTCAGTCGATGTCACAGTCATACATCGTAAGATTACAAGAATACAAGATATTACATCACTGGGGAACACACCTATTACAGAGTAATCTAGCGGAAGACTATCGAGTGAAGGCTCCTCCTTCACGGGTATCATCAGAGTTGGCGTAGTGCAGCGTAGATTCCATCTCCGAACCAAACTTGAGCGTAGGCACGAGACCTCCTAATCCTTCTAAAGTCAGCATCTCTGAGAAGCAGGAAATCTGCACACCGCTAGATGTGTGCAGGCCATGGTCAGCACCGATGAGCTTTAGTGGAAAAGATAAACAAGGGATCTGGCGATCGTAATATTTGGCTGTGGTTTGCATTCTTAGCGCATGAGAAGTAAATAACATTAGTGATATAATAATAATATCCAATTTTTAACACATTCTCCACCACACCATCCATATCCATCCTCCAACCATCCATCCCAAACCATCTCCACACCACCACACCATATCTCATCTCACACACTCAGGTGGACAGGCCAACTCCCTCTCGGCCTTGTCTCAACGGCCCGCAGCCCCCAAGGCTCATGACCGGAAAATACCCCAACCCTGGAGGGAGAAAAGGACTCATCTCCTATCTAGTTTAAGCGAAACCCAGGAAAGGTCCATAGCCGACAAGTCGGCATATGTATCGATCGATCAACCATACACTCTGCAGAGGTTTTACATACCCACAAGATTAGCCATCCTTGGAGTCTAGGATCTCCTAGGCAGAATTCCGATCGCTTGCTAGCCTAGAACGATGCCACCCTACCTCTCAGCCCTGGAACATCCCAAGTCTAGTCTGGGATGGCTGATACTGTGAGTCGTAGACAGAGCCGGGGCCCTCCGGATGTCAAGAGCCGGGTCCACAAGGGCTCCTGAAGTCTCGAAAGGGTGTGGGGGAAAAACTACATGCCCCGTACCTCCTTGCACACGTTCGCCTAGCAGTAGTGGCATCGCTCTACCAAGTAGCCCGACCGTCCAGCACCATATAGGGCGAGTGGGATGTAAAGGATTCCCGGTGAGTCTGAGTACTAGTAAGTCCTTAGGGATTGACCAAGCCAGAATGTCTTCATCAGGGTTTCCATTTTACGTGCCACCACAGCACCTCCACCCTGGGCTCCTCCCATCACAGGTTCACACCCAAGGCCACCTCCAATTACCATTTACCCACCACAGGTATTCCATATCCAAGTGCCTAGGTAGCACCTCATGGCAAGACTCGCCCCAGGCTCGTCGTTATTCCAGCTCGGTCGACGCAACCCTCACTCTCCACGCACCCAAGGCACACACGCAGCACGCTCATACACCACCGAGTCCGGCTTCCCAAGACAAACCATTCCCAGGGGTTCACCACCAGCATCACATCCCCGATATAATGCGAAGTGGAGTTAATAATAAGTATAGTGGTGTAATATGCAAGCAAGCAGGCAAGTCAGCATGTATAAGTGAGCGAATGCTCAAAGCAGGGTGACGTGGTAGAGTGGGTTGCATCAGGGTGTTAATGGCTCAGGTAGTAGCATGCATCAATATACTAGCAAATGATTAAATATAAAGCGCTAGTAGTTCTAGATATTATGCAATGTCTAATAGGATTTTCTAAAAGAGGGTGCTGCCATGACACCTGCGATGTAGAGGTAGTAGTGGTACAATTCTCCATTCGTTGGTGTTCCATTAGCGGGGTCACCTCCTCCTGCGATGACTCCATTCTGCAGTCCTTGTCATCATCCACGTTCTCTTGGTCCGATCGTCATCTACTCCGCGAAGCGACACGTAAGGCAAGAGAGCCCTCAACACTCGAAAAGATGACAAGACGCAGTAAAATCCAATAACACCAGCGAGGTAATAAGAGATACACGGCTTAGCCCTCTCGGCGGTTGTCCGATTTCCTCGGGCCAAAGAATCACAAGTGGTGGTTTGCTAGGCACAAGCTTAAGTCATGGCCAAGCCAGTATGGCTTTAGGATAGATGGTTTAAGCCAAAGCTTATCCATAGCAATACCACGGCTCACAACCTTCGATCCGGGCGTCATGGAAAGGACGGGAATCGGGGGACGGGCCCAACGAAGGAAGAACGACGGGGTTCGGCTCTTATAGTCTTATCCCGTAAGTCACTATTGGATACAAGAAGTAGACAAGAACGAATAACACTATTGTGACTTGGCTCCAATGTACTTCGGCTCGTCCGCTATGGTAGAAAGCGGTAGCGCAAAGAGATTGGACAGCAATGGGTTCTCTCGATCCACACGACATAATAATGTCGGGAGTCGAGAAGAGAGTTGCTCAGCAAAACAAAAGAAGCGAGGATTAGCTAGGCACATCCATGTCATGTTCTTAGACACATCTTCGGGAAAGATGGTTTTAGACTGCCGATCGGGTCGACATGCACGGGTCCAAGGTACGACATAGACTATAGCTTCGCTAACTAAAAAGAGATAGTCCGGTCTTTGATCCAATCACCATGGACAAGGCAGGATCGAACAGAGTGGGCTAATAGGGCAATAACAACAAAGAACAGAGGTCTGCTCCTTCCAACACACACGCCACGATAGAAGACAGGGCATCGGATGGAGCGACTCACTAAAGAATACAAGTGCGCAAACCACTCATAGGGTACCCGACCTGGGTGCATTGGCACTAAGTCATCTCTCTAATTCATAACGGTGCGGTGGTCACCGCGAGAATCGAAGAAACACGATGGTCGAACAGGGTACAAACACACAAGGGCTTGAGCACGAAGAAGCAAGTGAAAGAGAGAGGCATAGCTCCATGATCATGGTGAGGCGGACTCGCAGCCACAAGCTATATCAACACATGTTGGCATCCATCGTTCCACAATTGTTATTTCCCAGGTCATCTCCCATGGGCTAGGTCGCGAAAGGCTCGATGTGAGCGGGTGATATCCGCATCGATATCGATATCAATATTGAATCCATCACGACCATGTCCTAGGGCCGAAGGTAGGAGTTAACACTCATAGTATTATGAAGTTGACTAAAGAGCGAGGGGTCGAGTTACACTCGGCATCACGGCCATGGCGAGACAAATCCCGCGATCATAACGTCCGAATGAGGTACGATCCCTCAGCCGTCTCGAAAGCTCGGCACATAGGCAACAACACAGCGATAAGACATGACCAAACAACCCGACAAAAATGGTGGAGTAGCACATTCCATAGTTGGGTGATGGATAGATCCTGTAAGACAGTCATGGACAGATAGGTCGTAAGAATAGGGCCCAACAAGGTAGATTTGAGTATATGGAAAGGTGCGAGATGGGGCTTTCCATGGTCTCGATAAGACATACGACTAGGGTTCATGGTCTAGAGGTTACGGCTCGCAGTAGACGGGGTCATGATATCTCCTCAATGGCACTCACTTGCAAGGCAAGGTGACCGGAACATCAGAAAGACTCCACTTGTCATTGGTACGATGCTAGGGATCACACGGTTTCTCAACGGCTCGCCCTCGTTTAACGAGGTAGCCAGAATGCTGGGAACGGACTCAATACAACGACGGCACGGTGCTAGGTCATGCGGTGTATGCTAGGGCTTTGTTCGTGAGTTGTACAATGTGACTACTTCAAAAGGCCTTTAGTGTGGGTCCCGGTAGATCTCGACGGCATGTTCTTGTAACTCGAGGTAGCCGGAACAGTGGTGAAACATGGGCACAGGGTTCCATGGAACCGTCAGGGCAACCAAAAAGGGAATCCTATAGTCCATGATGCGGCGATCAATACCACATGGTCCAAATTCGGCTTCAGGGCTCACGATGAGGTCATGGTAACTCTTCGCCGCGGCATGGCTTGGCCATGACGGGTTTTACAGGCAACAAGTCCTTTCTAGCGTCTCCTACGCCGTGGATCCGTTTGGCTATGTCCGGTCTCGTGCTAGTGAGTGAGGGCGTGTCTAGGAGCGGTAGAGCTCCATTGCAACGTCAGAGACGACGATCAAGGCTTGACTCATTCGGGCGTGGTTCACGGTGGACGAGACATGGCTTTAGAGAATGCTTCAATGGTGGTCGGCAACCACACCGGCGTTCTTGGAACTCCGGTGGTTCGATTTGGCTTGGGTTAGTCACGTGTGTGTGTGCTTGTGTGTCCAAAGGCCAGAGGTGGCCTCTATCTACGCGTTCCATGGTTGGAACGCCATGGCCGGTAAGCAAAATCGGGGTTGGAAAGAGGGGCACGGTGGTGGCTCACCGAGGTTTGTCGAAGTGGAAGAATGTGACCCACGTTGCTCAACATCGTGAACTTGGCAGAGCTTGTAGTTGGTCGCACCTGTGGTCGTCCAACAGCTTCGACTCATCTGGGTGATCGGGCGACGAAGATGTAGCACCTAATCGAAGCACTTGGGAAAAGAATTCGAGGTACAAGAGATAGACACGCGTAATAGATAGATCGTCATGAAGGGAAATAGAAACAAAGGAGTAGATCGGCTATGATGGTTGGCACAGGCATTTACTAATCACGGATAGATAGATGATACATAGATGATGGTCATGTGCGAATGAAAGATAGACACACGTTCACAAAAGTGGGAAGGATATAGATTGTCGAAGAGGTGGCGGCTATTGGACGGAGCTCGGCCATGGTTTGTGAAAGACGCGCCAGGGGCCGGCTTCTTCCCTACACATAGAGTTACACGGCTCGAAGGCCGGTCACAGAAGATGACGACGGTCGACACCGGGAAGATGTTGCGGTCCATCAACGAAGTGGTCGATGGTGCATAGCGAGGAAGGGCTGCTGCTGCTGTCCGGAGGCTTGGACCACGTGCAGGGGCATGCCTCCCGACAGGGATGAAGAGGTGCTCAGCGAGGTGGTGACCGTGGTAGCCGAGGATGGAGCTCGCGGCTGGTGCTGCTGCAGCCGGACGTGGTGACCCTGGTCACTAGTTCTTGGCTCGGCATCATGGTGGAGGAGAGCCGGTGGTCAGTGATGGTCGACGGAGCGGCTGCGGCTGTTGTCTAGAGGTGGACCCTATGGTCTGCGAGGCTTGGCAGGGCGTGGTGGACACGGCTCGGCTGGTGGTGCTTGCGATCGAAGAGATAGACGCGCGGTGGCGGACAGGCTCAGCGCGGCCATGAGCGTCGAGCGACGTGACGAGGCCGGTGTGGTGCGGCGATGGTCAGGCTCAAGGCAGATGATGACGGTGTCCACGGCGTGGTCGTCGACGTGCTCGTATCGCTGGCGGGGAAGGAGCAGGGGATCACGATCGGTGTCACCATGGCCAGGGCTCCGACGAGGCAGGGACAGGCTCCTGCCGGTGTCTTGGTCACGACGCGGAGTAGGGAGGCGGCGTTGCCGTGGTGCGCCTCCAGCGTGGCGAGGCTTGGGGCGAGGCCGTGGTTAAGGAAGGTGCAGCGAAGGCGGCAGCGGCTGGGAGGAGCTCCAGAGCGAGGCGGCGCCGGGGGTATTTATAGCGCGCCAGCTAGGGCTTCTAGGAGGCTCCAGTCATCCTCGGCGTCCGTGCCTAGGGAGGACACGCGGCGCGAATCGAGGAGTGGAGCAGGTGAGGCGCGGGTGAGGGGGCGCTGGCGTGCACGTCGCGCAGCGTGCGAGCGGTGGCAGCGCTGGGAATAGGGTCGCGGTGCGCTGGGGCCTGAGAGAAGCATGGCCAAGGGAGTGGGCCGGCGGGGCAAGGAGAGGGGGGCTCGGTTGGGCTCCTGTAGTTTGCTGGGCCGGTGCAGGAAAAGAGAAAGAAGGGGAAGAGAGGGAGTGCTGGGCCAGGCCAAGGCGTGAGGGGAGAGAAGAGAGAAGGGAATAGATTTTCCAATTTATGTTTAAATGGTTTTGGAATTGGATTTGAGAAGAATTCACCACATCTTGAGAAGGATTTCCAAGGTGAAATATAAAGCGGTGTTTGAGGAATCATTTGGAGAGATTCATATGAACTCAAGACGAAATTTCCATGAGTGTTCGAATGGGAATTTTTTAGGGGATATTCGGAAAGACTCGAAGGAAGAATTTGGGGGAAATTCGGGGAGATCTGCATGGAGTTTGAATAGGAATTTCAAGAAAGGGGTATTGATGGCACTTGAGATGTGAGCTCCAAGAGGGGGCTCGAGATGATTTCCACTGGCGACTAGAGAAGAGGGTCTTTTCCTTTGTTCTCCTACTCCTAGGTCTTATATGTGTGTACCCGCATGTATTAACAACATGCTTACTCATCGTGGTGGTCTACTAGGGGTCTTAGGGTTTAGGGACTCCGGTCCAATGGTTGGCACAAATATAAATGGCAAGTTCGGATTCTAGTGGAGTTCGGGATTATAGAGAGAGATTCACGGAAGACTCGAAATAATCCCGCGAGGACCACAAGGAGGTTGCTATGGGTTGTGCTCTCCAACAAAAATGAGGCTCAAACACAGGACAACTCGAAAACTCCAGCAATCACCTACAAACCATCTACATGTATGCAACGTCTTGTTAGCGAGTTGGACTCGTGTTTGACCTAGCAATTACATGTTTCACACAATTGCAAGAATTTTTTTTGAAAGCTCGTATTTTTGGTTTCCAGAAAAAACCGGGTTGTTACACATTGCATTACCGCGCCCTCTTGATCATCGCCCCACTTCGCGCCAGAACCCTAACCCTAGCCTTTGCCGATCCCGGTGGTGCCCCATGTTTCGTTCCTCTGCTGATTAGTCACCGGATCATCGGATTTCATCAGGTAACAAGCCATCGCTTTCAATTTTGTATCTACTGCTTGCTTCTTTGGGTTTCATATCTCTAGATGTATATTATGTTTATTTATATATCATATTTACTCCATCGTGCAGCGAGTCATTGTTCTTGACGTTGTTTTGGTAGTGGTCAGTTAACTCGGGGCCAAGCCCGCGAGTGTGGATCGAGGCCAAGCCTTGCAAGTGTGAGTTGGCAGTTGGTTCTTATCAGTGGCAGTAATTCTCTATAGCTCCAGCAATGGCATGAGTCAAGAATGCCAGAGGTGGTCTAGGTGATGAGGATCCTAGGCCTCTGCCTCGCCTGATTGCTCAAGAAAAGGGGAAGGCGAAAAAGACCACAACAAAGAAGCGGAAGCTCGTTGATGTGGAGACTGAGAGAGCAGCAACAGTTGTAGCTACCGCTGAGTGAGCGGAGAGAGGTGGACCTAGGAGTGGTGTCCGTATTGCCGATCAGCTATCACTAGCTCAGAGGACCGCCGTTGAGAGGGTTGAGAGTCATCATGGTAGTCTAGCTAGGACTGTCATGCTTGGAGGATGGTGTGTCGCTTTAGAGTAGAGTCAGCCTCAGGGGGAGATAGACCAGCAGACATAGCCAGCGGAGCAGACAGAGGGTACTCAGTAGCCAGAGCAGACTGAGGAGACAGAGCAGGCAGCACAGCCACAGCTTCGACACTCTGGTCATACATGCACTCAGGTGTCACCGAGGCCTAGGACACAGAGGAGGGGCTCTCGTCCGCCTCCTAGACCATAGGTTCCATCTCTAGTGGTTCACCTTGACTTGAGTGCAGCCACAACCAAACAGGTGCAGCAGCTCCGCTTCGTGCAGTTTGAGGACTGGTTTTCGCCGAGGCGAGATGAGCGTGCTTCAAAGCACTTCTATACAGTACTGTAGGAGGATTTCTATAATGCTTATCTGAATAGTGGAGTTGCCTTTAGATCCTAGAGAGTTTGCTCCATTGAGTCACTTGTTGCAGCTGCAGGCGAGCAGATCTGTCCGCACCTCTCATATTTGCCAGGCTTGATAGATCTTCTTGGATGGACTGGCCGCTATGTTCTATCATGGGTCCGTAAGTTCTACTCTTCACTTTGGATTGACCCGAGGCATAGATTCAAACACTTTGCGTTCAGAGGCCATGACTACAGGCTCTAGAGCTCGAGGGTCAGAGAGATTCTTAGGATTCTAGAGTTACCCATTCGCCTTCATGAGATTTGCTATGGTCAAATAGAGCCTCCGATATGCCCTCATGGTAGACTTGTGCCACCCACAGATCTTGTTCGCCCATGCTTCATAGAGCCATTTGGCGAGGGGTCAAGTAGGACACCACGTGACCTTACTCCTATAGCTCGGCTTCTTGATTCTATTATGAGGAGGACTCTGCTCCCGAGGATGGGTTACCACGAGGGTTTGACTCGCATCTAGTTGTGGTTAGTGAATTCTCTGGTGTCTCATACCATATTTGATATTTGGGATGTCATACTTTCAGAGATAGAGGACACACTTGTAGAGGGTTTTAGAGGTCACCGACAGCTGCCTTATGCTCATTGGATCACCTTCATGATTCGAAAGGCAGTTACATAGAAGTCCCTAGAAACGATGGCAGAGTACACAGGTGCTACTACTGAGTTTCCTCCATATAAAATGACTCAAATGCTATGTCATAGTAGTGCAAGGACACCTCGCCAGCCGAGCCGTTGTCTAGAGGTCCCAGAGATAGCAGCCCAGCAGGATGAGATCATCAGGGGCATTGCAGCGATAGAGGAGGAGCAACTAGATGCTCAGTAGGAGAGTGCAGTCGAGAGCGGCCCTAGTGACAGCTCTGATGATGACTATCAGCCTATTCCTCCGATGCCTCCTCGACCACATGACAAAGAGGCCAGTGGCTCCAGCTTAGCTCCACCACGGCCACCGTAGACAGATCTAGCACTTCTTGCCGTACTTGAGTGGATGAGGCAGGACCAGGCACATCAGGCATAGGAGACCATAGCTGCACTTGCATAGGTTCAGGCTCGACAGGACGAGTTCTAGAGGCAGCAGTAGGCCATGCAATAGCAGCAGCTCATGATCCAGCAGCACCTACTTGGTTTCATGTAGCATGTCTTTTCTGCTATCGGGGCAGCTCCTCCACAGTCTACACCTCAAATCGGCCAGCCTGCCACCACTTTAGTTACTCTAGCTATATATCCCAGTGGGCTTCAGAGTTAGGGATAGCCAGCTACTCAGTTTGCCTCACCTATAGAGCAGGTGTCCTAGTGGTTTGCTTCACCAGTAACAGCCCAGGGTCCTCACTTCACTCCCATTGTTACGGGTTTTACTCTACCTCAGAGTTCCTAAGTGCTAGTGACAGACACCCCAGTCTCTAGGATCCTCGGTGCTACTTTCAGTGAGCTTACAGGGTAGCCTACACCGCTAGAGTTGCGAGTCCCTATCACTACCACAGTTGCTCCAGTTACCAGAACTACAGAGACGATCTCGTCATTTGTTGCATCATCCAAGCCAGTTTCAGCGACAGCGACAGCGGCAGATGTGGCTCCACTTCCTATAGTGATACTTCCAGAGTCACAGGCCATGCTAGTTCCTGAGCAGACCTAGACCGCTTCACCTTTACTTCTAGCAACAGAGGGTCAGACCGCTCAGAGTTTAGGGTCCGAGGATGCTGCTGCTCAGTTCTAGATTTCTCACCGCACCTCAGCGCTCGACTTGACTGCTCCTGTCCCGCCGTCTGACCCTTAGGTTTTGGTGCTTGACACGAAAGGGGGAGAGGGATTGTCGACGAAATATGGTCGGCAGTCTACCTAGGGGTATACCCAAGGTAGTAGATTGTCGGCAGACAGATGCGTAAGCTACAAACAAGACGGTGACGCAAGACAGACACAAGGCTTTATCCAGGTTCGGCCGCCAAAAAGGCGTAATACCTACGTCCTGCGTCTGATTTGTATTGCTATATGTCAATGAGAGATGATTTTTAGAGGGATCCCCTGCCCGCCTTATATAGTTCGGGGGGCAGGGTTACAGATCTGGAAACTAATCCTAGCCAGTTACAATTGCCATATGTGGCCGGATAAGGATTCCTATTCTAACCGACCAGGATCTTGATTGATCGCCAAATCCGCCTTGACTCCTTGTGCGGGACTCCGATCAGGTTAACCGAGCCGCACGTCGTCTTTTGGTGGACCGAACCCATCGATCCGGGCCAGCCCAAGCTTAGCCATAAGGGTATAGGGGTTAATACCCCCACAGCTAGTCCCCGAGCACCATGTATTATGATGCGACATGCCATTTTAACCTTCTCCAACAAGTAAGGCTTGAGCCCTTGACGTCTTTGACCACCGTTGTCGCCGGAGAAATCAGTTGTCCGAAGAATATATGGTGCTCTTAAGAAAAAAGAAAAAGATTTTCGTCCTGGGAAGTGTGCCCACTTGTATTTCTGAAAAGAAATGTAAGTGTGTCTTGAAGCGTAGCGTCCTTGATCATCAGAGGCGTAGGGGTCGAAAAACAAACACATTCACTGCAAGGTGAAGTGTGCCCACTTAGTCCCCGAGCCTGGTAGTAGGTGATGTAGGCACGTGGTGCCAGGGTCTAAAAAGAATTCCTAGTTAAATTGAGAATCCAATCGTCGTACAGGCGATACGAGATGCACCGGCAGGTGCATCGTACCAATGTAGTCCCCGAGCTTGCTGGAAGGCGAGGTATGAGCCTTGTAGCAAGGTCTAAATAAACGTCTCCCAACTGTATGTGATTACAAATCACATGTAGCCGAGAAGAACGATCTCCGAGCAGTGGCCGGGACAGCCCCCGAGCACATCAGTGGCCAGAGCAGTCCCCAAGCATGGCAGTGGTCTAGGCAGTCCCCGAGCACAACAGTGGTTCGGGCAGTCCCCGAGCACGGCAGTGGTCCGGGCAGTCCCCGAGCATGGCAGTGGTCCGGTCCATCATTGAGCTCAAGATATGCAAACAAAAGAAAAGAACGCCGATTGTATCATTATTTGGTGTATTTATTTATCTCCTTACTCTGTCAAGTCCAATCTGCCACGTATGGTCAAAAAATTGCCATATCTCCTTATTCTGTCAAGTCCAATCTGCCACGTATTTGGAAGCAGTACTCTTTCTGACAAACAGTCGCTTGGCGCCTGTATGGAGGTGCGTCAGTTTGGACCCTCTCACATTATCAACGAAGAGGCGCGTACACTAGAAACGAAGGAGCGCGTTTGCTGGCGTAGATCTCGAGGTTGTGAAAACAACCATCTGCGGCGCGTGCACAAGCCTCCCAAGAATCTCGGGCGGGCGAAACGATGGAGCCCTTGGTTATTTATAATATAGAGCTGGTAAGTTACTTTTTACCGATCCCCATTGTCATTCACCACCGCAACCTTCTTCTTCCTCTCGCCGAACCCTACTTCTCCGAAAATTACCACCAATCGCTCCTCCACCGCATCCACCCTCTTAACCAGGGTAGATCAATGGCGAAGAGAAACTCCCAGAAGAAAGGCGGAGTCATGGCGAAGGAGTGGTGGAAGTCAAGGAGCAATGAGCAGACCATCGAAGACCTCGTCGCCATGGGAGTGCTCCACAACAAGGCACTCACGGGATGGCGTGCGCCGGAAGGAGAAAGCTTCCCCGATCCACAACCAGGTGAGATTGTGGTTTTCGAGGATTTCTTCAAGCGGGGTTTTGGGGTTCCAGTGCACCCTTTCCTTCAGGGGCTCTGCTTATATTACGAGATTGGGATTTGCAATCTGCATCCCAACTCGATTCTTCTTGTCTCCACCTTCATCCATCTTTGCGAAGCTTATGGTGGCTTCCAGCCCCATTTCGACCTCTTTCACCATCTGTTCTGTCTACGGAAGAAAGGGAGCAGAGGCTCGAAGATAGCCAGAGGCGTATACCTCAATCTGCATGATGGTATGAAGGCCTAGTACCTGCACTGCCCATGGAACACCTCACTGGACGAATGGTACAAGAAATGGTTCTACATCCGCGAAGAGCCGAACACGATCACCCTGTGTGACGTGGGGTTGATTCCGGAGAAGAAGAATAGCTGGTCGGAGAAGCCCGAGCACCTGGAGCAGATCACAGAACTGCTCGGGTTGATCCCGTGGGGAAAACTGGATGGTCCAAGCGTTGTCGGGAACTTCATCAGTCGAAGGATCCAGCCCTGCTAAAAGAGGATACAACCTGGCTTCGAGTACCAGGGTAGCGTAGATCCAACGAGGACCAAAAAAGAGGCGCTAGACAAGATAGAAATCAAGGCCAGAATTAGGGAGCTATTCAATCTAGCCGACCCCAATTATGTCAGGTTAAACGACATCGAGCACGCCTTCAAGCTGGCCCGACCTCCCCCAAAGGTAAATTATGCCTCCTTGTGCCTGTAGATTGATGTTGCAACAAAAAATCTGACTGTTGTCTCCTTTATGTTTCCCAGAGTAATGGTCATGACCGAGCAGCAGTATTCGTGTCTCCGCCCCCTGGTGTGGATTGGCCACAAATTGCTGGCTCAACCGCCTAGACCAGTGCCAGTACCGAAGACGTCAACTGGGCGGTACTCGGAGTTGGGGAGGATGTAACTTCCAAGACTGCTAGCAAGCGGCCAGATGCCAAGAAACGTCGCCAGGCCATCTTCCCCCTTTCAGATGATGAAACAGAGGATGCGGACATCTTCCGACTCATCCCTCGAAAGAGGAGGAGACAAATGAGGTCAATAGAGCAGGGTAGCTCCTCTGTGCCAGCAATGATCGCACCACCGATCACTGCAACAGAGAAAACAAGTGGGGGAAGTGTCGAGCACCAAACCCCGACGCCAGTACCGGTGGTAGAAAAAGACCCGGTGGAACCCGCCGAGCACATGGAGCAGGCGCGGTTGAAGAGACGCTCCTTCGCCACATTATTCCATGCCTCCGAGCTGTAAGTATCTGTAACTTTGATATAATATTATAATTTGTATTGAATACTATTGTCTTATGAACTTTCTCTGGTATATTAGGTCGGCGTCCACCGTAAATCCCGACCAGATAGCCGGTTGTAGCACGGCTTCGCCAGTACTGGCGGAAAGAACTGCTCGGCAGCTAACTGCGGAGCAACCAGTAGAAGAAATTCTGCCGGAACCGCAGCACACGAGCAGCCCAACGTCAGTCCCCGAGCAGCTGGTCAAGAAGACAGCCGAGCAAAGTACAAATGCTCCGAGCACTAGCCCTGCTGAGGCGGATATCTAGGCGCCAAGTGAACCAGACCGAGCCGAGGAGCAGCAACTGGAGCTAGCACAGAACACGCTTGCTGATGCTACGGCTCGTGGGAAAGCCATAGTGGTCGCGGAGACTACTATCTCTGGCCCAGCACCGCCCCCTGAACAAGAGGCCAAAGAGGACGAAGTCGAAGAGATCCTAGGCCGTCCCAAAGACAAACGACAACATGTATATGTGACGCGCAGGCGGAACGATGAGTGGGTTATGTATGAAGAAATCCCCGAGATCGAAGAGACCCAAAAAGTTGAACGAGCGGCAAAGCGTTTGGTGACAGAAGTCCAGGTATGTTTGGCTTGACCACTTGACCCTGTAATGTAGTCAAACTGTCTGACTTAGCTTGCTTATATGCAGGACTTGATGAAGACCGCAAAGTACCGAAAGAGGTGCTTCGACCAGATTGAGGGAATCACGGCGAGCAATAGAGAACTGGCGGCCGAGGTAGAACGCTTGCGCCGCCAAATTGAAGCCGCCGACCAGGAGAGGACAGAGCAAGAAAAACAGAACCAGAACCTGGTCGGCCAGCTCAATGACAAAGAGCGTCAAAAAACAAGTAAGTTGTCATTTTGTTACATCAAGTGTATGACACGTGTTGTTGCATTGTTGGTAATGACAGCTGTAATGCAGGCTTAGAAGCTGAAGTAACCCGCCTCCAAGAGGAGAATAGCCGCGTGACCACAGAGTATGGTCACCTGAAGGAGAACAACGAGAAACTGGCGCGTAGCCAGTCCCAACTCTAGGACCACACCACCAAAATGAAAGAGGAACTGAAGAGTAAGTATTCCAGACCACCGTTCTCATTCTGTTGCCCGCCTTGACTTGTCGTGCCTTTATATTTGATGTCTTGTACGGTGTGCAGTTTTAAAAGCCAATGCCAAGAGGCATCTAGAAGCTGTGATGAAAGAGCGTGACGGCTGGAAAGCACAATGCCTCGAGGCCACCGAGGATCGGGACATATGGAAGAACCGGTGCCAGGAAGTGGCAACTGGCATTTTGCCCATCCTCGACCTTGTCGACCCGGCGCTCACAGAGGAAGAGCCAAGGACCCCCCAGCTCGGACTGGTCGAGAGATGCAGACAAGCATGGGGATGGTTCCAGGAGTTCATTAAGGAGGCGGGTGAGTATACGGGCGCCCATGTGCTAAGCATGGTGCGTGCCCACTACCCTCTGATTGATCTCAAGCGCCTGGAGGCTGGATACCTGAAGGAAGTAGACCCAGACAAGGCGGAGGAGCTTTGGGTGGCCCAGCTGGACCTGTCGTCAAAGATAATTGGCGACATTAATCTGTGTGGAGGTGGGACAGCACCTGTATAGGGTATGCCATCGGCAAGTCAGCTGGAAACGCCATCTGTTGCTAGCCAACCGACGAAGCCTGCGGTCTCGACCAGCCAGGCATCGGCGGGGCCATCCCCTTCAGCTCGACTAGCACAAGAGTCCCTGAGACTCGGGTAGAATATCGGAAGCAGCGAGCAGTAGGTGCCGCGCGCCCCGACCAGCCAATGTAATAGGCTTAGAGCTGTAGAAGGAGGACATAGTTGTGTTATTGTAAACTTGGACCTCTTCAGGCAAGCTTGTAATAACGTAACTGTATATCATTATAAGCTTGTTTGCTTTGTATAAAGCGTATTTAAGCTTGAAACTTATGTTGGTGGAACTAAGTGAGAACATAATAACGTTCTGTTTAGTTGTACCATTTTACCCGACACATCATCCTGAAAAGTTTGTGCGGCCCTAGTTTGCCATGTGGTCGGAGTGTGAGGTACGTGACCTGTGCACACGCAGACGCGGACAAGTCAAACCAAGGGGGCCTGCCGATCACCCGCAACGTAGAGAACAGATCCCATGCACGTGTTGGGAGGAACCGGAGACAGGTCCTGCTCCGAAAACCGTAGAAGGAGTGGTGGTCGGCTTTTACTGGCTATGTTGGAATAACCATATAAGTCAAAGTGACACATTATAGAGGTCGGAGAAATAATAATAGCTTTATTGAAGTAAATCGAAAATACAAAAAGGGGTACATATCTCGGTAGTTAAGCATATAAACGTCTAAGCTTGTCGATGTGCCACGAGTTTGGTACATCTGTACCGTCCAGGTGAGCTAACCTGTAAGACGTTGGTCGTGTGACCTCCTTGATCATGAAGGGCCCCTCCCATGGGGTTGCGAGTTTATGGACACTAGTCTGGTTCGTCTTCCACTTCAGGACTAGGTCCCCGACCACAAAAAACCGCTCTTTAACGTTCTTGTTGTAGTACCTACGCAAAACAGCAAGGTACTTGGCCGTACGTACACAAGAATCGAGCCGCTTCTCTTCTGCGCTATTCACTTCTAGCTCCCGTACTTCATTGGCCTTGTCTTCGTCGAAGTTCTCTACCCATGCTGATCTAAAAGCTATATCTGCAGGAAGGACCGCCTCAGCGCCGTAAACCATAAAGTATGGCGAGACGCCGGTGTTACGGCTGAGCTGAGTTCTGAGTCCCCAGACCACGGCTGGTAACTCTTTGAGCCATCTTTCGGGAGCCTTGTCATTTTCTCTATACACCCTCTTCTTCAACACGTCCAAGATCACGCCATTTGCCCGCTCGACCTGTCCATTAGCTCTAGGGTGCGCCACCGAGACGTATTTTACTACTATGCTCCTTTCATCGTAGAAGTCCCAAAAAGCGTTCCCGGTGAACTGAGTACCCAGATCGGTTATGATGCTGTTCGGTATGCCAAAACGGTGGATGACCTGGTCGAGGAATGTGACAGCCTTTTCTGAGGATGCCTGTACCAAAGGCATATATTCTATCCACTTAGAAAATTTGTCGATCAGCACGAAGACGCATGTAAATTTCCCTGGAGCCGGTTTGAAGGGCCCGATCATATCTAGTCCCCAGCATGCGAAGGGCCAGGAGGCTGGTATTGTCTGGATCTCATGTGCTGGTACGTGGATTCTCTTGGAGAAGAACTGACAACCCTCACAATGGCGGACTAGCCTCTCTGCGTCGGATACTGCTGACGGCCAATAGAACCCTGCTCGGAAAGCCTTGCCGACCAGCGTTCTTGAGGCCGCGTGGTTGCCACAGGAGCCAGAGTGGATTTGGTCCAGGAGACGTTCGCCATCCTCCTGGGTTATGCACTTCATCAAGATTTCCTCTTTTGCGTTCTTGCGCCATAGCTTGCCATCAACGAGCTGGTACTGCTTACTGCGGCGCATCAGGCGCTCGTTCTCTGTCCGATCAGTGTAACCGCTGCCATCTGTTAGGTACTTGATGAAAGGTATTCTCCAGTCAGGCTCATGAGTGGTCGGAGGGGGCTCGGCGGTGCTTGACGCCGGAACCGTAGCCACCAATTGCTGGTCTGGAGGCTTGTCTGCCGTGGAATCTTTCTCTTTGATGGACGGCGTGAGCAGGTCTTGGACGAATATGCCATGTGGGATTTTTGCTCGGGATGATCCTAACTTTGACAGTGCATCCGCTGCTTGATTCTTGTCCCGGACCACATGTATGTACTCGATGCCATAGAACCTGCCTTCCAGCCTTCTGATCAAATTGCAGTATGCTTCCATCTTTTCGCTGGTTGTGTCCCAGTCCTTGTTGAGTTGGTTGATGACCAGAGCAGAGTCTCCATAGACGTAGAGACGTTTAACGCCAAGCTCAACCGCAATGCACAAACCATGTAAGCATGCTTCGTACTCGGCGGCGTTATTAGATGCTGGGAAACAAATCCTGAGGACGTACCGGAGCTGCTCCTTGGATGGTGATATAAAAAGGACTCCTGCTCCCGCACCGTCAATGTTGAGAGAGACGTCGAAGTACATCATCCAATATTCGTCGGATCCGGGAGAGGTGGGCGTGCTTAAGTCTGTCCACTCGACGATGAAATCGACAAGTGCCTGAGACTTGATTGTAGTGCGACTTGCAAATTCCAAGGAAAAGGGGCATAGCTCCATTGCCCATTTGACGATGCGCCCGTTCGCATCCCTGTTGTTAATGATGTCTCGGAGAGGGTACTCAGTCACGACCACCACATGATATCCGTCGAAGTAGTGTTTCAACTTTTGGGATGTTATCAGTATGGCATAGATCAACTTCTGAATCTGTAGGTACCTTGTCTTGGACTCGTTGAGTACCTCACTAATGAAATAGATTGGCTGCTGTACCTTGTAGACGTGGCCGGGCTCATCTCGCTCGACCACCATGGTCGTGGAGACCACCCGATTAGTAGCCACAATGTATAGCAGGAGTGTTTCGTCTTCTCTTGGAGCAGTGAGTACCGGAGGTGACGTAAGGTATTGTTTCAGCTGTGTGAAGGCAACGTCTGCTTCCTTCGACCACTCAAACTTTTCGAACGCTTTGAGTAGTTTAAAGAACGGTAATCCTTTTTCGCCTAATCTTGATATGAAACGGCTGAGAGCAGCCATACATCTGGTAAGCTTCTGAACATCCTTCACCTTTTTGGGCGGCTTCATGTCCAAAATAGCTTTGACTTTTTCTGGGTTAGGGCGTATGCGGTTGCGACTGACGACGTTGCCGAGGAGTATGCCAGAAGGAACACCAAAGATGCACTTCTTTGGGTTTAATTTCCACTGGAATGTGTTAAGGGCTGCAAAAAGTGCGTCCCAGATTGTCAACAAGGGTATGAGCTTCCTTGGTTTTGACAACTATGTCATCAATGTAAGCCTCGACGAGGTCATCTTTTATGTCATCTTTGAGGCAAGCTTGTATAGCGCGTTGGTAGGTAGCCCCGGCGTTCTTGAGCCCGAACGACATGGTCGTGTAGTAGTAGGCGTCGAAGGGCGTGATAAAAGATGTCTTGATCTGGTCATCCTTTTTGAGAGCGATCTGGTGATAACCAGAGTAGCAATCGAGAAAAGAAAGAAGCTCGCAACCGGCGGTGGAATCTACGACCTCGTCTATGCGAGGCAAGCTGAAGGGGTCTTTAGGGCAGTGTTTGTTGAGATCAGTATAATCAACGCACATTCTCCATTCATTATTCTTTTTGCGTACAAGAACCGGGTTGGCTAACCACTCCGGATGATACACTTCTTTGATAAATCCGGCTGCCAAAAGCCGTGTAACGTCTACCCTAATCGCCTCCTTTTTGTCACGAGCGAACCGTCATAGCTTCTGCTTGGTAGGTTTGGCCTTGCCGTTGACATTCAAGGAGTGCTCAGTCAAGTTCCGAGGTACACTGGGCATGTCAGCAGGTTTCCATGCGAACACATACATGTTGCTCCTCAAGAACCTGACGAGCGCGTCTTCCTATTTGGGATCCAGGTTGGCCCCGATAAGGGCCGTCTTGCTGGGATCACCGTCGACCAGTTGGATCGCCTTGTGCTCCTTGGACTTGATGTTCTTGCGTGGAGCCTCGAGCTCCGGGATCTCCTGGTGGTCGATCGAGGTCTTCTTGGCGTTGAGCACGGTCTCGGCCATGCGAATAGAGAGGTCGTGAGCCTCTGCTATTTTGAAACTGTCATCTTCGTAGGTATAAGCTGCGTGCACGTTGCCTCGGAGGGTTAGTCTTGAGCACCAGATACCTGTAATGAGGTATGGCCATGAACTTGGTGAGCGACGGTCGACCAAGAATAGCATGGTAGGTGTCGTCGAAGTCGGCGACCACGAAGTTGACGTAGTCAGTGCGGAAGTGATCCGGGGTCCCAAACTGCACTGGTAGCGTGATCTGCCCGAGAGGTGTAGAGATCTGTCCAGGGAGAACACCCCAGAACTGTGCTTCGTATGGCTTGAGGTCCGCCTAAGCTATCTTCAGGGCGGGCAGACTATTCTTGAACAGTATATCAATGGAGCGACCGCCGTCGATCAGTACTCTGTCGAACTGAACTTTGTTGATACAAGGATCGAGGACCAGGGGAAAACGCCCTGGCTCAGGTATTGCGGCCCATTGGTCCTTTCTGCTGAAGGAGATTTCGCGGTGAGACCATGGAGGGAGCCGCGGATCGGTGAGGAGATTGTCGGTGTTGGCCACGTTCAAGCAAGCACGGGCGAGCAGCTTGCGTTCTCGTTTGGTCTTGATGGACACTTTGCCTCCGATGATGGTGTTTACGCGATCGGTTGGCTTGACGTACTTGTGATGGGGGTCTGCATCGTCGTCGTCGTTATCCTCGTTGCGCTGTTCCCCTATGTCGTTAGGCTTGTCGGACGTATCCGGAGCTTGTTGACGTGTGTAGATAGACTTGAGGACGCAGCAATTCTCCATGGTATGGTTTGACTTAGGATGGAGCTGGCAGGGCCCCTTCAATGCCTTGGCGTAGTCGTCTTCATAGTTACAACGTCCGCCACCCTTTTTAACGGTGTTGACCTCGCCGTCGTCTTCCCGAGCATGCTTGCTCCTGTAATCGTCACGGCGTCCGCGTATTATCTTTTTAGCGTCGTCGGCGTCCGCATATTTCTTAGCGGTGGCCAGGAGCGTTGTGACCGAATTAGGTCTTTTGCGGAAGAGCTTGTCCCTTAGGGCATCGTGGAAGCGGAGGCCAGTGATGAAAGCCTCAATTGCCTCGTTGTCGGAGATTGATGGGACCTTGATGCGCATCTCCGAGAAATGCCGGACGTACTCGCGCAGCGGCTCATCTTTTCGATCTCGGATACGTTGCAGATCGTATTTGTTGCCTGGTTGTTCACAAGTAGCAATGAAGTTGTCGATGAAGGCTTGCTTGAGCTCCTGCCAAGAGTCAAAATAGTTCGCCGGCAAGCTGACCAGCCATTGGTGACCCGCATGGCCAACAGCGACTGGGAAGTAGTTAGACATGACGTGCTCGTCCACCATGGCTGATCTGCACACAGTCTCGTAAAGCATGACCCATAGTTCGGGGTTTTCCTTGCCGTCGTACTTCTGAAGCTTCTCGAGCTTGAAATTCTTGGGCCATATGACTTAGCGAAGGTGTGGACTAAACTGCTTCAAACCCGGCGGGCCGTGGGCAGTGTCATATTCCATACGGCGATAACTTTTGTGGGACGCTCGATCGCCGGCTCTCTAGTTGATGCGAGCGCGCAGATCGTGTCCATCGAGGTAATGGCGGAGATCGTTATTGCCATCGTGGCGATCTTGATTGCCATCTGGATTAGCCCTGCGACCGTGGTTATCGCGGCGATTGTCGCGGTTGTCCCGGCGGCGGTTGTCGTCCTGGCCACCATCATGGCCACCGTTTCCTTCTTGACGGTTGTCTGATGGGTCGTTGTTGCGCGAGCCACATTGGTTGGGTGGCTGTGAGTGACTTGGGTGCTGGCGGCTGTGGCTTGACTCGACCGAGACGGATGGAGCCCGAGCTTGGTTTACAATCTCCATGGTCTGGGCCATAGCAGCCGTCAGATAAGCTTGTATTTCATCGCAAACTGCTTGTGTTTCCGGGGTGTTGGGTAGCCGTTGCATTGTTGCCATGGCGACGGCTACATTGGCACTTGGAGTTCTGAAGACCTGCTTGTCCCCCACCCTGTCGAAAGCATCATTGAGGTCACGTGGCTGGACCCTTATGCGTCGTGCCTCCTGGTCTGCTTCGGCTTTGATTTGTCGGCGATTAAACCGATCAATATTGCGTGCTTCGCGTGCAGTCCTTTCTTGTTCTGTTTCACCAACTGCTGGCGGTTCATCATTGCTGACAACATGGATTAGATCCCCTCGTCTTGGCGGGAAAGACAGGAATTGTGAGAACCCCAGGGCGTGGTCTGGGATATCCAGATCGTACTTGACGCCTTCATCTTCGTGATGTTGAAGCTCGGTGTGGACGGATGCATTAGATGCGGTGCCAGACGAGGAGCTGGGGTCACCCTCTTGGACTGTGTGAACGGATCCTTCTTGATAATCTTCAATCTGGATCATGTTGACGAAGTCACGCGACTTCGGCTAAGGTCGGTGCATAAGACACAAATCCAAGCGGCGTTGCAGGTCATAGGCGTAGCTGGAGGCAGCGTTTTGTAGGCCGTAGGGCTGGACCTGGTAGTTCTCCGTAGAGGCTTCATACGGAGAGCCGAAGACCCATCGCGAAGGCTGGCCGGCGACGAGCAGAGCGCCCTTGAGGAGTAGATGTGACCACGAGATCTGTACCAAGTCATGCAGGACGACTGGTCCGAGCCGGTCGGGTAGATCTGTTGTGGGGAGCGGTTACCAGCTCATTAGGCTGACTTTGAATCGTACTTACTAGAGCCAGGGTTTCAGCGAGCTTGGTGCCAACCCGATCGATGGAGTCGAGCAGGTCGGTGTTGTCGATCTGCCTCCCTTTGAAGCGGGGAAGCGGATGACGAGTTGTCGACGTGGCTGCAGGTGATGCAGGCATGGTCGGAGCCAGATGTACCGTGGTCGGAGCCAGATCCATCGTGGTGGAGCCGTGTCCACTGTGGTCGGAGCTGTATCCACCGTGGTCGGAGCCGCGTCCACCATGGTCAGAGCCGTTGTAGGTGAAGCAGTGGTCGATGCAGACTGAATCCACGCCTCCTTCGGGGTCATGGTGATGAATTCGTCGGAGCCGGTGGTCCAGGTGATCTGGCCAACGGTGAACGTGAGGCCGTTCGGCGTAGCCATGGAGCCGGAGATGATGACCGTCTTGTTTGCTTGGGAAGCAGTATGCACACCCCCTACCTAGCGCGCCACTGTCGATGAAATATGGTCGGTAGTCTACCTAGGGGTATACCCAAGGTAGTAGATTGTCGGTCAGACAGATGCGCAAGCTACAAACAAGACGGTGACGCAAGACAGACACAAGGCTTTATCCAGGTTCGGCCGCCAAAAAGGCGTAATACCTACGTCCTGCGTCTGATTTGTATTGCTATATGTCAATGAGAGATGATTTTTAGAGGGATCCCCTGCCCGCCTTATATAGTTCGGGGGGTAGGGTTACAGATCTGGAAACTAATCCTAGCCAGTTACAATTGCCATATGTGGCCGGATAAGGATTCCTATTCTAACCAACCAGGATCTTGATTGATTGCCAAATCCGCCTTGACTCCTTGCGTGGGACTCCGATCAGGTTAACCAGGCCACACGTCGTCTTTTGGTGGACCGAACCCATCGATCCGGGCCGGCCCAAGCTTAGCCATAAGGGTATAGGGGTTAATACCCCCATAGGGATCGAGTATGTTAGATCTAGGGAGAGCGGTACATCTAGGAGGAGCATATGATTCATTTCTTTTGGTTCTTTATGTGTGATACATTATGCATTCACGTTTACTTCCATGCATTGCATTACATACTTGTGATGGTGAGACTTGTGACATGTGTGCTCTCTATATTGATACTTAAATATATGTCATGTCACCTAATTATGCTCATTTGCTTTGCTTCCGCGTTTTACTCTGATTCAAATGAGGTTTACTTCATGTACTCTTGCTTAATTCATATCTTTTGAGTACACCATGTTGGCTTGGGTCATATAAGCATGTCTAACCCTTTTATTCTTATTGTCAAAAGCTTATATGAACCAAGCATGTTGAAAACCTCACTCATCTCTTTTACATACTCGAGGTTGTGTTGTCATCAATCACCAAAAAGGGGGAGATCGAAAGCATCTAGGCCCCTAGATGGGTTTCGGTGATTAATGACAACACGAGATTACTATGACTAACGTGTGTTTTATAGAGGCAATTTAAGTTAGGTCATGGTAATGGCAATTGATTGGGCAATCATGGTGGTCATGCCCCTGACGATGGAAATTGTTTTGGTTTTCAAATGATGGACGACAAGGTTAAGGACAAACTAGTTCTAAGTGTCGTTTGGTGTTGAAGATGCACTTAGAGTAGTTTAAGACTTTGTTTTTCCTTTGGCCGTACTATTAAGGGGGGTATAGACTAGTAGCTTGACCTAGGTGAGTCTAGTGGGTTAGGTGTGGCGCACACTTGTCAAATCTAGCATTAGGTAGCTCAGGAGTAGCCCTAAGATCAATTGGAGTAAACTTCATTCACATAGGGTTTTGAGTTGGAAGTGAATGGAGGGTCAAATGACTGATCGAACGCTGGTCTGGTTGTGACCGGACGCTAAAGGGTGAGTTCGATCAGTTCATTTGATCAACTGGAGCTGTCTAGTTGCGACCGGACGCTGAGTGAAAAGTGACTAGATGTTGGGTGCCTGTGTCCTATCAACTCTAGAGAGGTTCCAGAGAGGGAGTTTCCTGATGGGACGCGTCCGGTTAGTGCTGACCGGACGCTGGTCAGGATCCTGTAACTGATCGGACGCTGAACAACAAAGTGACCGGACTCTGGGTGCCAGCATCCAGTCAACATCAGTAAGGTTCCAGAGAGCATTTTTCTTGACCAGACACGTCTGGTCAGTGCTGATCGGATGCAGGTCAGAGTCCAGTCAGAACTTAACGGCTCTCTCTAACACAGTGGTGGGGATAACTGACCAGAGCGTCTGGTCACCGCGCAGAGTAATGACTCAGCCTCTAAACATTATGTTTTGAATGAAAGGGTATAAATACTTACTCCACTCATCCAAGGGAGGTCTCTTGCCCATTTGTTCAGCTGAGAAACACCCTTGAGAGTGCAAAGGAGAGAAAGAGCCTAGTGAGGTGATTGAGATTTGAGAATCCAAGATTAAGGCCTCATTAGTGCAAGGAGAGTAGAAAGTGTGCATCCACCCTTCTCATTAGGCTTGTCGTGGTCAAGTGAGAGTTTGTGCTTGTTACTCTTGGTGATCGCCATCACCTAGACAGCTTGGTGGTGATTGGGAGTTTGGTGATCATCCGGTGGAGCTTGTGGATGACCCAACTCAAGTTGTGAGCGGTTGTGGGTGATTCACCGTGACGGAGTGTCGAAGAATCAGCCCGTAGAGAGCACTTGATCCTTGCGTTGATTAAGGGGGAGCTACACCCTTGCGCGGGTGCTCCAACGAGGACTAGTGGGGAGTGGCGACTCTCCGATACCTCAACAAAACATCGTCGCGTTCCTTTCCCTCTCTTTACTTTAAGCATTTACATTCGAGTAATTCATTTCTTGTCTTTACATTCCAAAAATTGCCATGCTAGAGTAAGATTGAAACTTAGGGTGCTAACCTTTTATGCGGTAGATCAATAGAATCACATTCGAGGTATAAGGGGTGAAGTGGGCTAAGTGTAGGACTTAATTATTGCAAAGAATTTAGAATTAGCCCAATTCAACCCCCCTCCTCTTGGGCATCTTGATCCTTTCAATATGCTAACACCCACTTAGCCTTCTGTTCCATCTATGCCTCTAATCATGCCCTTTCCGCTTCATTTAGCATCTTGTCTAGTTCTCTCTTTGTCTCCTTGAACTGGTGCTCTGTATGTACACAACATAGAGCCTTTACCTTATCACATACCTCCTTTTTCCTCTGACGCCGCCAGAAATTAGCGGCAAAGTGTCTCATGCACCATACTAGAGGCGGGAAGCCATCTATATGCTTAGCTATAGCATTAAGAAATTAGCGGCAATGCGTCTCATGCACCATCTCCTTGTACCTGGATGCCTAAATGGATTAAACGGCCGTTTAAACGGCTAGTAAACGGTAAACGGTGGTAAACTGTTTTGTTTAGGAGGTAAACGGAAATTAAACTGTTGACTGTTTAAACGGTCAAAAAATGGGGAAAATGGCCTAAACGGAACGGAGATAAACATCATTAAACGGCTGTTTAAACGGCCGTTTAGGCGAACACGAGGTAAATCTAGTTTAGTTTTGTATAGATAAATTTATATATTTAAGTTTATTATATTTATAAATGTGTACACTTGATATGTTACATGCATAAATATCTATATTTGGTTCTTTTCACATGCATAAATATATATACATACCAAAATAATTGATTTTTATTCGGATAAATATGTATAAATGCTAGAATACTTTATTTTTTACATGCACATATATAATTATATGTACTTTTTAAAAAAAGTATAAAACCGTTTAGACTGTTTAACTTCGTTTAAACACCGTGTAAACAGCCTAAACGCTAAACGAAGGGCAACTGTGTAAAGACCGTTTACCGTTTAGAAAAACATTGGTCACGGTCCAATTCTTCTCTTTGTACCTGTTCCTTCGATGTACCTACAAGTTAAACATAAGTTAGTGGTTGTATGTATACACATGACTGCTAAATTATTATGTTTTAGTTGTCGCACCCGTGCAACTTTCTGTTTGTTGTGTACAACGGTGGATCTTCCGAACTGCCTATACACCCTTATAGGGTAGTGCATCTCGACCACATGGAAGAAAATTAGTGGCCCATTAAAAAGCCACTCGTCTGACTCTTCCTCAGTGCAAGGACTCAGGTACCCCTCTACCTCGAATTTGGACCAAGGACACCAATTCACCTAAAAGTTAGGTAACTACAGTTAGGTTTTTGGAATAATAAAAAAACAACAACACCGACTAGCAGTATCAAAGTGGTCGTTACTTGGTGCTGTGTCAGGACGTCTAGCATGTCTAAGTACTGCCTGTACCGCCGCTTCGGGTTCCCTCTAACTACCTCCGCTTCTTTCTAGACGTACAGAGCAGTTGGTCCTACGTCCAAGTGATTCCATGCCTGCATTGAATAGGATAGTCAGTCACAAGTGTGGCATCAAGTTTGGGGAAAATAAAAAATCGATGCACTTACAGATAAACCATGAACAATGGGCCTCCCGACTAGCCATCGCTCCCAACACCAAACATGTAGTAGGCGGGAACAACCTCCTAGGTTGTCACCTACTGTACTGTGTCGGCAGGCAACGTAGAGCCGACGATAGATCCATGCTACGACCACGCTACCCCAGCTGTATGCTACTATATTCTCCCATGACTGGCTTAGTATGTTGAGGAAGGCCTAGCTGATGGTGTTATCCAACGCGTCGGGGAACAGGAAGGCACCTAAGAAGTGCCACAGCCACACCCTAGCATACCCCTCGATCCCTTGCTCTGGAGCATTTGGGTGCAACAGCGCCCCGAAGTTTTCTGTTATCGAGACCAAACTGACACCGGATGTTTTCCTGAAATATTTTGCAAACATTAAATTAGAGCTGACACCGGATGTTACATGAGAGCTGAGGGAACAAAAACAAACATTAAATTAGACAAAGACAATACGCATCATAAAAGTTGTACTACACCCTCCATCTAAATAGCAAAATAATTTGCAGAATATGTGCTGGTGTCAAAATGGTAAATGTTTGGAACGTAGAAATTCTTACTTTGCTCTCTTAGCATCCTCGTCCTCGGGTGGTCTTCTATCACAGAACTGCTCCACCAAGTCCATCCAGTGATAGTTATCAAGGATCCCAGTCACTGGAAGACCCCCCAACCGTAGACACAGAATCATCTTCATGTCCTGCATTGTGATAATCATCTCGTCGCACGGAAGGTGGACGGTGTGGGTCTCTAGCCTCCACCTATTGGTTTTTAATTCAATACAAGAAGTTTTTTAATTCAAACAATGAGACAAATCAATGCTTTGTACTGTCACAAACGTGTATCAAATCATACCTATAAATAGCAGTAGTGAGAAGTGCAGGGTCGAGGATCGGTAGCCTAGTGTTGAAGACCTAGACGATCTCAAGGAAGCCGGCAAGCTGTATGTATGGCCGGTATCGCTCGTCCCAGTGGTGCGGCTGGTGCATGCATAGTCTAAGAGGTACCAAGTCCTCCTGAAGCTCCGACAGGCACTTGGCTCGGTGGTCCTTGTCGTAGTGCACCTCAAGAATGGGGTACTGCGGATGATGAACCCCCATCCTGGTTCAAATTTCAAATGGATATGTTAGAACAAACATTAAGAGTACTATAATATGATGGAACATTAGTGCATAAAAACAAAGTAAATGTAAAAGAAATAAACTATTATGCAAAATTAGAGAATAAGCATATATCATAATAAACATAGCTCCAAGGTTCCAATGTACTAACATAGTAGTTTTAAATAGCATAGCAAACAATTAACATTAATATAATAAAATGTATGCTATATGCACCTACTGCCCTTGTCTTCGATGCCTGCTAGCCTTGTGACCAGGTTCTTTGCAAACAGAGCAAAGATTCCTGCCACGGGTCTCGTTGAAGTCTCCCCCTCCATACATGTCTTTATCGTACCCTCTCATAGCGTCCATGTCCCCCTTGAGTCGCTTCTTCTTCCTCCTACCCTTGCCTACCTTCATTAGATCCCGATGCGACACGTAGTCATAACCATGGTAAGGTGGCCACTGTGTTGGGTCAAGGTATGGCTCGAAGCTCCTCTCCCAAATACTAACGGTGTTCGAATGGAGATACAAGGGTGACATATATGGTAGATCCTCATAGTTATACCCACGAACCCTGCAGGTCGTGATCATATGAGAGCAAGGGGCATGCATGATCTGAGGAATGTTGCATCTGCACTCTACTTTTTCAACATCAACTCGGTAGTTTCGTCCACGATAACATTCACCGCCCAAGCTTGTGCCACCCTTGCCCCGTACACTAAAGATATGGCGGCGGGGTCCATACAGCTCGGCGGTGTGCTGCTTGGCCAATTCCTCGGCCTCCTTCAAATGTTCTGCTCTGGCCTTTCCAAAACGCCCCAGCTCAGCTATATTCCTCTGCGCAAGTTTCCAACTCTTGACAAAATATTCGTTGCACTTATGAAAGGAGAACTCCTGTGAATACATGGTTGAAAGACTCTGAGGAGTTTGTGGTCATGATGCCATACCTGAAACCCCCCTCATCATATGCTAACGCCCACTTAGCCTTCTGTTCCATCTACGCCTCTAACCAGGCCTTTCTTGCTTTATTTAGCATCTTGTCTAGTTCTCTTTTGTCTCCTTGAACTGGTGCTCTGTACGTACAAAACATAGAGCCTTTACCTTGTCACATACCTCCTTCTTCCTCTGACGCCACGCAGAAATTAGCGACAAAGTGTCTCATGCACCATCAATGCACTAGAGGCAGGAACCCATCTATATGCTCAGCTACAACATTAAGAAGCCCTGGGTGACGGTCCGAGATCAAACATATAGTGCGAGATGGGCCAAGCACTTGTACACATAGAAGCCGCATGAACCATGACCATGATTCATTGTTCTCTCCCTCTGCCAAAGCAAAAGCCATGGGTACTATCTAGTCCTCAGGATCAACAGCAATAGCCATCATCAAGGTGCCCCTATACTTTCCTGTTAGGAAAGTGCCATCAACAAGTACGACTGGCCGAAAAACTAGAATGCATGTTTCGTTTGCGCGAACGACCAGAACACACAATAGAGGACATGCCTCAACGGGTCCCGAAAATACATTTCTCTGGTGTCCACAAACCATTTCAAGCCAGGGTTGTAGTAATGCATTGCACATACGATGCGGGGCACCTTGTTGTATGCTTTCTCCCAACTACCCCAACGAATCGCCAGGGCAATTTGCTTAGCACGCCAAGCCTTTCCGTACTTCACATTATACTTAATGAATCTAGATATGGACTATTGTAATGAAGACATCGAAATGTCGTTATTGTCATCAATGAGCCCCAATATATGATGGGCAAGATAACGTGCAGTGAGCTACTGATGATTTTCCGTCCCCCTATTTGTTAGGCAAGTGTGGGGCTCGACCACTTTACTTATCCACCACTTGCAACCACTCTGTCTCTTTCATGCATTTAACCTCCACATACAACCATTTTTACATATCACGTGGTACCTCAACTCCTGGTCTGAATGAGTGACGTTGTACGGCCTATGGTGATACATAGCATAGTCCTAAAGGAAGAGCTTCATATCTAACATCGTATTAAATATCATCCCCTTACTAAGGATTTCTTTCTCATGGTCATACAATGATTTCGTATACATCTGGAGTCCGGTGTCACAAACTGCCATATTCGTCATGCTGACATCCCTATAGTTCGGAACACCCCTGAAAGGTATGTTCATCGACCTTAGTTGCTCAAGCTCAGTCACTGTGTAAGGTGGTGGTGGAACATACTGTTGCGCTTCGCTAATTCTACCCCTTGAATCATAGGGGGTATCATCTGTTGGCAAATCTGTGACTAGTCTATCCTGAGCCTGGATAGCATGCAAAACCTCAGTTGGTATTGGTAATGGCATACCATGAACAGGTACTGGCGTGGCATCAATCAGTGTGGGCATAGCATGTCTACCTCCCTTGTCATCATCTGAATCGTTTGAATCACTGCTAACTACATCATCGATCATTAGCCTGTTCGTTTCATCGTAAACGATCGTGGATTATTTACTGTTGGCTGGTTTGGTGTGAGAGAAAAATACTGTTCTAGCTTATAATCCACGATCGTATACGAGCAAGCGAACAGGCTGCATGTCCTCCTGCTCTTGCTCCTCCTTTTCTAGTTCGAACTCGTTCACATCGAATTCATTACTTATAGCCTACTTGACTTGAATGAAACTGCTCCTGCGTCAACTGACAGTCCAAATCCATGTTACCCTGAGTTGTTTCCCCTTCGACTGTAACACCCCGGGTGTTTAAATATTAAAAACCGGACATATCATCATATGCATTGCAAGGCATTGGTCATATTGCAAATTTTGTTATGCATTCACTAAAACAAGTTTACATTTATATTATAAGCATTGCTTGGTATTGTTTGAATCAAGTTTAAAATCTTAGTATTGATTTGAAATTCCAAAAACCCTGATTTTCAATATTTAAATCCGACCCTGAAAACCCATTTCAAAATTGAAGCACATTTTGGGGTTGAGTCTTAAAGCAAAGTTGTAGAGCTTGTCAAGTTGTACAAATTTTGTTTTTGGAGTTTTTCAAGTTGTTTAGTAAAATTTGAAGTTATTTAAAAAGGCGAAATTCCTTAAATATCCCCGCTTTAAATTCAAAAGTTCATTTCAAAATGTAGGTTGAATTTGGGTATGGTTTTAAAAGCAAAGTTGTAGAACTTTTGATTTTGAACAACTTTTGTTTTTGGATATTTTTGAGTTGTTATGAAAATTTGGGAGGAATTTGTGAATTTTGGCGAATGGCAATTCTGTAATTTCGATGAACAGTGTTCACCGCTTGAGCTACACCGCCGGCGAGCTTCGGGTTGCTTCCAGTCGCGCGTGGCCGTCTGGGCATCGCGTTGGCGTGGTAAAGGCCGCAGTGTGGCTTCCTTGAGCTTCTGAGCCGTGTTATTTGGACCGAGGCGCCGTCGTCGTCGTTCTTTCCTCTCCTCTGTTTTCTCCCGCCGCCACCGCCATTCTCCGTTGAGCCCTCGCCGTCGAACCAATGTCTGCGCCGTTGCAGCGATGCATGTTCTAGCTCCGCTAGTTCCTTGCGCACCCAGCCAGCTAGCTCTAGTCGCTTGATTTCGCCGTGAACTCGCCGTTCATCGTTTTCTTCCTCGCGGCCGGCAACTTCACCGTCGTGTGCGCGTCGCCGTGGCTTGAGCTTCACGGTGTGTCTTTGTCATTGCTGAGCATACCGTTAGCTTCGCCTTGATGCCATACTGCTTTGTGACTTGTTCTTTTGTCATTTCATCCACCGCAGCCGCCGGAGTGCCGTCGTTGACGTCTCGCCGTGGAGGCTGTGCTCGTCGAACTCCTTCACCATAGCTCCTTCGGTCTGGTTCTCTGTTCAGTCGTGTTCGGGGTGAGCTGCTGAACCTTCCTTGGTGTTTTGTTTAACCGCTACTGCAGTGGTGTCGCCGGCGTCGTGCAGCCGAGCCGCCATGTCCGCCATGGCCGGCGTTGAGCTAGAATTGAGTCGTAATCGGTGCAACTAAGGACGACAGTAGGTGCGCATAGTCGTGGGGAACATGTTGGTGTAGTCGCCATCGCCGGTGATCTCACCGTCGTCGAGATTTCAACGGTCAAAGCCGCTGTTGCCGTAGTCAATGACGGAGGTGGGTGATGACATGTGGGGTCGTGGTGTCAGTGACTCAGCGTTCAAAATGGATTTTCTATTTTTCTGAAATAAGTGAATAGTGTCTGTTTTTGTTATTTTTGTGTAGATTTATTTAGAGCTCCAAAAATTATGAAATTTTTGTGTGACTTCTCTGTGATGTGTATTATTTAGGAAAAATATGAAATGTTGATTTTTAGTACTTTTTGAATATGATAAAAATTGCTCAATTAATTAATAAATGAGTTTCCAGGATTTTTCTAGGCTTATTTATGTATCAAAAAATTATGAAAATTGTTTTTTCACTTAGTTTTCATGTGATGAACATTTACAAAAATTTTGATTTCAATTGGAACAAGTTGATTTATTTCATAATTATTAATTAATTAATTCATAAAAGCAAATAGTAACTTTTAATGATTTAGGTTTTGTTTGAGGTTTTGATTAAGTGATGTCCTTGGGTCATTAGTTGGTAATGATCCTTGGCAATTGTTGTGAGTGTTGCGGAAATGGTTTAGTTAGTTTGACTTGTAACTGTACCGCGAAGGAAAGTTGTATTCAAGTTGTTAAGTTTTGCATCCATCATTGAGCATCATATTTTGTATCTGCATCATGTTAAGCATGGCATTGTTACTACGTGTAGTGAACGAAGGTGAACACATGGTAGTTAATCAAGTAGTTGAGGAGGTTGATCCGTCTGTGGAAGTTGGTGTTGATATTGGTGGAACGACTCCGGACCCGGACTTTTCCGTCAACGAAGGCAAGCCCCGGATGCATACAACCCTACCTTGTATTTTACAAATTGATTTCGCTTTTGCTTCTTTTTACTGCATTAAGTGATTAGGAGTCAAGTGAAAACCAAATTGGTACCTTACCAACCTTGTTATTCCATATTTACCATATTACCAGTTTTAAATTCGTATATGTCAGTTTTGCTTAGCTATTCTTAGAACGGTGAAAGTCGGGTGATTACCTGTCATCTGCAAGTTTTAAATGGAACTTTGGTTAATTATGTTAACATGTGATATGGGAATGTGGAGTAATAAATCTAGACCGGGCGGACTCGCGCACTGGGAGTGGAGAGATGACGGGAATAGCGTGTACCCACGTGGCAATGGGCTGGATTGGTGGAGTACTGTATTCTCGGGTGGCGTGGATCCGTTCTTGTTTTAGAGGATCCAAGGGTAGGTTGGTATATGTAGGTCGGGGACCTGCATATGTCGTGTGGTCTGGAATTCCCAGCTGGGTTATAATCGGTTCAAATCGTCGTTGCTCCTCGGTTATGGAGACTCAACTCACTGTTCATCATCGTAGTAATTAATAACTAGAACCTGAGGATAGTATGAGAAAGTGTTGGATACAAAGTTTCATGATCTCAATACGGATCGTGTCAGCTTTGTATATGATCTTTATGAAGTTTTAAACGTTGATATAAAGAATTTTGTTAAAATGCTTTTACGCAAAAGAACCTTGATTATTGCTAAAGCCATACCTTGAATCCCATGAGCCTGCATTCCTGCGTTCTTTTAAATTCTTATTTCGGTTAAGTCTTGTTGAGTACTTTTGTACTTAGGGTTCGTTGACCCTTGTTGCAGGTGAGGCTCATGAGCAGATCTGTTTTGGATCGTGCTGCATGACTGTTGTTCAGTGCGATGACGATAATTAAATGTGTGGCCCTTGGGCAGGGCAGCTTAAGTTGTGTGTTTTGTAATATATTATAATGCCACTCCACTACTTTGGTTTGTTTTAATATCAAACTTAGTTGTATGGTTTGAAACAAATAGTTTGTAAACTATGTTATTGTAACACTTCCGTTGTTTTTACTTTGATGTATCTATTTGAATAAACTGTTGTAATACTGCAATGACTCTGTAATGTGATCCTGCTCGGAAATCGTGGATGATTCGAGGTTCCCCGAGGACACCCGACAGTCTTCTTAAGTTACCGGGAACGTATGCATAGATGTCAAAGGTCGTTGGACAGTGACAGGTGCATGTGGGCCCTATAATTTAGGAGGTTCTGCCACATCGACCCCCAATTCTTGCTCATTGCCTCCAACACCGTCAATGGACAGCTCATCCAGGACACCCTGCATCCTATACCCATTCTCCACCACCACCTCAGCCATGGGCATATTGGAACCTTGGAGCACCCTATTGTAGCAGGACCAGTGAGCAGGGTCGTACAAGGGCATCAGGACATAGTGTGCCCTAGTCTTCCCAGTATCAAACCTCCCCTTCAGTGTGAAATCACCGTCAAACTTTGCATTCAAACTAGGAGGTTTATCAAACCATTCCAATTCTTCTTCCATATCCTCAAACATACCATCTTCTCTCCTAACACTTCCTCCGTAAAAAAACTCTAACACAACAATTCATCTACCAAAGCATTTCAAGAAACTTTATCAAGTCGTCGAAATCATCGTACATACTGTCCATAGTAATATTAATACCTATTCTAACTATAACTATACTAACTAATCTAATATTAACACCTATATAAGACTAACTACAACAACTAATTATACTAAATACAATAACTAACTAGACTCACTAATTGTACTAACTAAACTAACTAACTTTACTAACTATACTAACTTACTATACTGCCTATACCAACTAAACTAACTAATTTTACTAACTATACTAACTATACTTTACTAACTATACTAACTTTACTTATTGTACTAACTTACTATACTAACTATACTAACTAATCAATTAAACTAATTTTGCATCTTAACCCTAAGTAACAACAATTTTGATTCAATCAACAACTACACAAGGGGAGTACCTCGTGGCAGCAGCGTGCTCTTGTCCTCACGGCAGCGGTGCTCGTCCTCGTGGCGGCAGCGTACGCTCGTCCTCGTGGTGGCGGCGATTGTCCTCGTGGCAGCAGCGTGCGCTCGTTCTCGCGGGGGCGGCGCGCTAGACCGGGCCGGGAGGCAGGTGCCACGGAGGGGAGGCATGGGCGTTGGCCTCAGCGGCAGTGGCGGCGGTGGGTGGACGCGAGATAGATGGAGGGGACCGCGACAGTGGAGAGCGGTGTACAACGGCGGCGGCGGCAGTGAGGGCGGTGGCGGGCGGTGGGTGTGCGTGGTGTGGCGGTAGCGCGACGGCGTGCGTGGCGCGGTAGTGAGGGCGGCGGCGAGCGCGGCAGCCGTGCGTGGCGCGGCGGCGAGGGCAGTGGCGGGGGCGCCGGCAGGCCGCAGGCGGTGGGCGTGCCTTTACTGGGGCCGAGTGAGAGAGATAGAGAAAGGGAAGAGAGAGCCACGTCGTGGGCCTTTACTTGGTCCTACAGCGCCATGCGCGATGGCACGTAGGTGTCACGCCGTTATCTATGGCGCGGCAGGCCCGCCACGCCGCCACATCACCGGTCGCTGCCACGGTGGCAGCCTGGCCATGCCACCATGCATGGCGCGGTAGAGTGGTTTGGCCGCGCCATGTCAGTTAGCGTGTCCAAAAGTATTAGTTTTGAAAAAAAACAGTGTTAGTTTTAAAAATAGTTTAAAAAAAGTGTTTGTAGAAACAAGACATGCTGTTTTCTTAGAGGATGATATGATCAGGGGGAGCTTGGTAGCGTGAGAAATTAGTTTTTAAGAGAAGCGGGTATACGTGCCCACTCCTATAGTTCAGGAGCCATTCTTCATGCTACCTGTTGTTGTTGTACCAACAGTGCAAGACACTGTTGTAACAACACCTGTTGTTAGTTCTCCTATAGCAACAATGAATGAACATGAGGAACCTGACCTTCAGGATCCCCAAGAACCCATTGTCACACATGAGGGAGCGCAACAACAGCCTCATATAGAACAAGCGTCATCTAACAAGGGCCTGGAAGGTCTCAAAGAGTTAGGAGATCCGCCATTTCTGATGACTACCAAGTTTATGAATGTGAGGAATTTCAAATGGAGAGTGATCCCACCTCATTTGAAGAAGCCATGAGAAGCGCCCACTCATCCAAGTGGCTTGAAGCCATGGAAGATGAAATGAAATCAATGAAAACCAACGGTGTTTGGAACTTAGAAACAATTCCTAAAGAAGCCAAGACAGTAGGCTATAGATGGGTCTACAAAACTAAACATGACTCCAAAGGGAATATAGAAAGGTTTAAAACATGACTTGTGGCGAAAGGTTTCACGCAAAGAGAAGGTATAGATTATAATGATACATTTTCTCCAGTCCCATATAAGGATTCTTTCAGAATCATAATGGCGCTTGTAGCACATTATGATTTAGAATTACATCAGATGAATGTAAAGACGGCATTCCTAAATGGGGATCTAGAGGAAAATGTTTACATGGCACAACCAAAAGGTTTTGTTGTGGAAGGAAAAGAACGCATGGGATGCCGCTTGAAGAAATCCATTTACGGATTAAAACAAGCTTCAAGACAGTGGTATTTGAAGTTTGCTAGTACAATAAAAAAAATTTGGGTTTCAAGAAAATGTAGAGGACAATTGCGTTTATACAAAGTTCAAGAATGGGAAATACATTTTCCTAGTCTTGTATGTGGATGACATCTTGCTCGCTAGCAGTGATGTTAATCTACTACTAGAAACAAAGAAGTTATTGTCCTCAAAGTTTGATATGAAGGATCTCGGTGAAGCTTCGTTCGTCCTAGGAATAGAGATTCACCGAGATAGAGAAAAGGGGGTTTTAGGATTATCACAAAAGGCATACTTAGAAAAAGTTCTAAAGAAATATAGTATGCAAAATTATAAGTCTTCACCTGCTCCCATAGTCAAGGGCGATAGATATGGAGAATTTCAATGTCCTAGGAACCAATATGAGATCGATCAAATGAAAGCGGTTCCATTTAGTTCAGCTGTCGGAAGTTTACATTATGCTCAAGTGTGTACTCGTCATGACTTAGCATTTGTTACCGGGTTACTTGGCAGACATCAGAGTAATCCAGGAATAGAACACTAGAAATTAGTAAAAAAAGTTTTGCGTTACCTGCAAGGTACGAAGGTTCTTATGCTAACATATAGAAGATCTGATTCCCTGCACATAGATGGGTATACAGATTCTGATTATGCGGGAGATGACAGAAAATCCACATCATGATACATATTCACTCTCGTAGGAGAAGCTATATCATGGAAAAGCTCAAAGCAAACCGTCACTAATTGGTCCACAGTGTATGCCGAGTTTGTAGCATGTTATGAGGCCACACGGCAGGTGAATTGGCTGAAGAAATTCATGCCCGGGTTGAAAGTGGTAGACGACATACATAAACCACTCAAGTTATACTGCGATAATAATCCAGCAGTATGTTATGCTCACAACAATAAGTCAAGTGGTGCTGCCAAACATATTAACATAAAGTATTATGTTATCAAAGACAAAGTCTGGGATCATATCATTAGTCTTGAGCATATAAGAACAGAAAAGATGATCGTGGATCCGCTTACAAAAGGCTTACCATCTAGCGTGTTCAGAGAACACTTAGCCGGCATGGGTTTAAGGGAAAGCCTATGATTCCTGGACAATAAGGGTGTCGCTGCAGAAAGTGACCAACTAGTGAATATTTGTAGTTTGGCCGTACGTTGTGATCGAAGGTGGCCTAGCACTCAATGACACCGGGTTTATACCGGTTCAGGCAACGTGCCCTACGTCCAGTTTGGGTCGGTTAGTGACTTTATTCCTGAGCCCAGGTGCTCAAAGTATGCAGTGGGGTTACAAACAAGAAGGAGAAAGATGGGGTGTACAAGAGGTTCGGTCGGCTCTGGTCAGAAGGGCCGAGAGCGACAGGAGCTACGCTATGAGCTAAGTGTTCAAGCGTGTGCTTGAGGTCCGAACCCAGCGGTTCTGTGGTTGAGCTAGTGAACTAGATCAGTGTTTGTTAACTAAAGGGGCTCTCCTTTTTGTTGGAGGGAGCGCATCCCCTTTGTTGGCAAAGCGGACACAGTCACCGCGCCCTTTGGCGGCGGTGTCGGTCCCATCACCGCCTATGGCGGACACGGCCGAGCAAGCCGGGCAGTCCGAGGAGTGGACTGGCACTTGTGCGTCGTCGGGACCGGTGCCAACGCGTGATTCGCAACCGGGGGAGGCCCCGCTTGCCGCGGACATGGTCGAGCAAGCCGGGCGATCTGAGGAGCTGACTGGCGCCCGCGCGTCGCGTGACTCGCAGCCAGAGTATGCCCCACCCCCTGCCCCGGTCAGGGAGTCCCGAGCCGAGGGTCGCGGCGACCCGCAGGCTGGGCAGGAGGCGGTTGGGACGACTCCGCCCCCGGCCGAAGTGAGGGGGCGCGGGTTGCAGCCCGGGAGCGGCCCACGCCCTACAGGCCCATCGACGTCGGGTCTTGCTTTTAGAGTCGTACCGCTCACCACCCGATATGTTTTCCTTTGTTTCTTTTCAATCTTTTGTTATTGAGTCTTTTTGGAGTGTGACTTACCTGCACCCTCTGTCAGTGGCCAGGTGATGACAGGGTTGAGCGTCGCCCCAACTCCCATGCAGGAGGCATGCTGGCCCACCCTACAGCGTGTCGTGGCGAGCGGCGGGGGGAACAGGGTGGCGGTGGTGAGCCCTTCCCTTCCAGGGGTGGTTGCCGCTACAGTGACAACAGCGGCGGCGGCATTGGCGGCGATTCCGGTGCCGACGGTGGAGGTCGCATCGGAGGTAACCCTTACGGCCCCTCCTCCATCAGCTACGGCAGAAGAGGAGAGGGAGATCGAGCTCCCTGCCTCACCGGATGGAGGGCTGCACGGCTCACCCTTGTGGTCGGAGCGGAAGGCGCTGGGGGGAGATGTGGCCGAGGCGAAGTTGGAACACCCAGCGATGGCCCGCGCAACTGAGGTGGTGGACATCCCGTCCGACGACGAGGCTGACGACATGTAGGAGCTACCGGTGTCATCGCAGGAGTTGGCGGTGGTTCCATCGGAGGCTGGGCCCTCCAGTGGGCTGTCGGAGGGTGACTTGGAGTGGCCCTACCTCGAGGACCCAGCAAAGGTGTGGTTCATCCTTCAAGATTCGCAGGAGCGTTGGCTCTAGGACATCCTTGGGGAGCAAGGACATGTCACGGTGTTCGGACTCGCCAGCCTATCCGTGAAGCTTGGAGACACCCAGGAGTTAGTCGAGGTCGACCTGCAGCTTGCCGCAGAGGTGAGTTTCCCGTACTTTTTCTTGACCTCTGCATCTTTTGTTGGTTGCCTTAGCATGCTTGTTTTTTGTAGAGTTTGAAGGGGATGTCGTCCCACAAATCCCGCTTCATCTGAATGGAGCACGCCCGGGTGGCTGAGCTTGAGCGTCAGCTAGAGTCCGCTCGCCGTGAGTCTCAGGACCGGGCGGCCGAGGCGACCACGGCGCGGGCGGAGGGGCAGCGTGCAGCAGAGAGGGCGACCGCCGCCGAGCGAGGGCTCGAGGTGGCGAAGGCCCGTCAGGTGGAGACCGAGGCGGGGTAGTGGATGTCCCTGGCGGAGACCGAGGTGGCGCTCCAAAAATCCCTAGAGACCCTTGAGTCGGAGCGGAGCATCTTGGCGTCAGAGCGGACCGCCCTGGAGTTGGCACAGAAGGCCCTGGAGGTAGAGCAGAGGGCCCTGGAGGTGGAGCGGAAGTCCCGGTCGGAGGCGGACCAGGAGGTGCTTGCGCTCCGGGGCTGGGTGATGGGGACGGAGGATGCGAGCGCCCGGCTGCACGAGCAGGTGGCCCGGCAGGCAGAGGATCTCTCCACCCATGAGAACTTTTGCGTCAGTACATACCTTTTCTGTTTCTCATTGTGTTGGCTTTTCCTTCAGCCTGTTTCTGAGCTTGTCGCTCTTCTTTCAGAGCTGGGTGGAAAGGTGAAGACGCTAGAGCGGGACCTGGAGACGATCAAGGCGACCTTCATCCGGAATGCGGAGGAGCTGGCCAAGTCTCGTGAAGAGCGACGTGCTCTCGAGGGGGATCTTGACTAGATCCACAACGTTGCCCAGCTCATTGTCTCGAAAGTCTTTGGGTTGGCACCAAGAACTAGCGCGCCTGCCATCCAACTGGCGGAGGTCCCGGATGCGGTCTGGGACCTTATCAGGAGTGGGTTGTTCTACGGAGCGTCGGGGGTGCTGACTTCGGTGGCGACGCACCACTCGAACTTGGACTTCGCTGCTATCTGTAGTCGGTATGCTGAAGGCTTGAGCATGGAGGACATCCAATCGATGGGGGTATAGCTTGCTGCCACACACAAGGTCGGTTGCAGAGCAAGTCTCTGCCCAGTGGGTGATGGACGTCCGTCGTGAAGACATGGCTAGAAGCATGCGTGGGGAGGACGCTGCCCAGCCTGCGGACGGTGCGGAGCCTGGGTCGGAGGTGAATGTCGCCCCGGCTTCGACAGAGCCGAATGTTGTGCCGCTAGGGAGTGAGCAGCCCGCGCCCTCGTCGGTCGCACTGACAGCAGATGCCGTCGGGCCAGTCCAATAGCTTGTAAAATATAAGTAGTTTAGTGAGCGTAAAAAGTTTAAGTTCATGGGGGAGCCCCTGTGTAAACATTCCTGTGTGCTTAATGACTACGGTCTGTTTCGTTTTCTATAATGGAGTCACTCCGTTCGAGGACGCTTGTTCCCCTTTTGTTCCTTAGTTTTTCCTTAGCATAATTTTGTTTTTTATTCTTTCTTTCTCGTACCTGGCCGTTTGTCTCGTAGGCTGCGACCTTGGGAGCCCGAGGCGTGGCCCGCGAGGCTTGGCTGCTCGTAACCGTAGGGAAAGGCAGGGTGCGATCGGTCGAAATGTTTTTAAAGCAAAGCTACGTAAGGAAAATTGAAGGAACAAACTATCCTTTTGGTTGGGTAGGAAGGAATTTCACCATATGATAGTAAACAAAACATAGATGTAGTAGTGTACCCTAGTGGAGCCCCCGAACGCCCCGGGCCGAAAAAGTGTTCGGGTCGGGGTACTTTTATAGGAGCATACGCTAAGTAAACAATGGTAAGATTGAAACTTAGGGGAAAAAGCGACATAGCTGTTCCAAGCGTTTGGAGAGAAGGGCGTCGTTGGCGTCCTTCGGTCGGTAGGCGTCTGGTTGGATCACTTTGTCCTTCAGTCGTCCTGATCCTTGCCCGCTACGCCCCCTTTCTCGGTCGATGCTTCTTTGCCTTTTTCTTCCTTTGGCCTGCCGGACTGCCACAGAAGGTGCTTAAGGAGCTGGTAGTCCTTGTAGAGGTGTTTTATGGGGTAGTCATGGTTAGTGCATGGGCTCTCCATGAGGTCGCGGAAGTGGGCCGGAGGGTCCTGCTGGGGCTGCGTGCCCGCATGATCAGCCATGGCGACCAACGCGGAGTTGGCCGGTCGGTGGCGATTCTTTCTATTCTTTTTCCCCCTCTGCGTGGAGGGGCCCTCATCCTGATCCTGGCGCTTGGCCTTGCCCTTGCCCTGGCCACCGTCGGAGCAAGGCGGGAGCGGTGTTTGTTGGAGGTTTTGGACAAAGGTCCACGGTCCCGGACCATAAGGGTTGGGACTCCGGTTGCTGCTGCGTGTCTCGGTTCGGTCCGAGCCGCGCGTAGATAGGCGGTCGGTGTGGAGCGGTCGTCAAGTCAAGACGAGGTGCCAATGCGTCCTCCTGTGCCGTGCTCGGCGATTGTAGTCGGCGATCGGGTGGAGCGACCCATCTGCTGCGTCCCCGTTCCCCTGACGGGGAGCAAGGCCACAAGTCGGCATCGCGATATGGAGCACTCCGCTTGTTGAACGGCGGCTTGTCTCCACTAGTGCCCGGAGGTTCTGGTGGATCGCCTATTCATGAGGGTCGTTCGGCTCGGACAGGCCGCGCAAAAGCATTGCTACAGCGGTGATGTTCTGATTGGCCCGAGCGAACTGCGGGGGATCGTTCCCCCTGTCTATGGTGTTGTGCTGGACCCGATAGGCGCGACCCCGAATGCCGCTCGCCGGTCTACGCGCATGGGGCGCAACGTGGTGCGCCGAGCGCGCTAGCACAGTTGGTGGCTGATGCAGCCACCGTTGTTGTAGTTCCTCCCCGTGCTCACATGTGAACTCGGGGGTCTCCGCATGAGAGTCCGGAGGGACGTGAGTCTGCAAGGACTTCGTTACCCCAGGAAACTGTCCCGTAGCGTCCGCCATAGCGCACTCCTGGGACGGACGGTGGCTAGATGCCACGTCGCCAATGCTGGAGCCATCACTCCTGACATCGTCATCCATGAGGTCAAGGAAACAGGTGGGAGCATAGCTCACCATCCCCACAAATTCAGACGTGAGAGGGGGCGGTGCCGGCATCTTTTGGAGCCCCCAGGCGTACGCGTTCGCGGGGGACACGAGGCCGTAGGGGAACCAGCCGTATGGTAGCCGCGACGGGGACAACAGCATTCCTCCAGGTAATTGGCTGAAGATAGAAAATAGCAAGTAAATAACAGCATGTACATTACTCACAGCGGGGTTTGAGCAGAGAGTTTGCTCGAAAAGAAGCGCAGATGCCGCGTCGTCGAAGTCGTGCGTCCCGAGTTGATGGAGGGCGCCCCTCCGATAGGTGCCGGGACATGAGCCTCCTCGCGGAGGTGTAGTACGCTGAGCCGGTCGGCAATGAAGTCCAGGCTTTCAAGACTGGGGGAGCCCACATACCAACAGGTGAGAGTGCGGGAGACTCTAGTGAGCCGAAGTGAATCGTATCGCCCGAGCCCACCACGGCGAGGGTGGCGGAAAAGTGGGCCATCCGAAGATCAAAAAGTGTTGAACGTACATCGTCTTCCCCACGAACGGCGCCAACTGTTGGTGCAGAAAGTGACCAACTAGTGAATATTTGTAGTTTTGCCGTACGTTGTGATCGGAGGTGGCCTAGCACTCAATGACACAGGGTTTATACTGGTTCAGGCAACGTGCCCTACGTGCAGTTTGGGTCGGTCAGTGACTTTATTCCTGAGCCCAGGTGCTCGAAGTTTGCAGTGGGGTTACAAACGAGAAGGAGAAAGATGAGGTGTACAAGAGGTCCGGTCAGCTCTGGTCAGAAGGGCCGAGAGCGACAGGAGCTACGCTATGAGCTAAGTGTTCAAGCGTGTGCTTGAGGTCTAAACCCGGCGGTTCTATGGTTGTGAGCTAGTGAACTTGATCAGTGTTTGTTCACTAAAGGGGCTCTCCTTTTTGTTGGAGGGAGCACATCCCCTTTTATAGATAAAGGGGATGGCTGTACAAGCGAGAGGGTGAGGGTACGTATGCTACTGAGCTTTGTTGCCCATGCCGGTGGGTACAAGATAATGGTAGGCACCCACAACACTGTTGATGTCACTATAGAATGTCAGATGCATGTGGGAGGATGTGTTGCCTTCTACAGGAATGGCAGATGTTGAGGCCTACAATACTGTTTGTGTCAGGGCGGTTGCAGGGTACTGTTCATGTAGGCGTACAGGGTATGGTCCCTGGTATCGTGGTTTGACTTGTGAGCCCTGCCTTGCTTTTCTCCGCACGTCTCCTGGTCCATACCGAGCGGGTGTCCCCGGTCGGTTGATCCCAGTCGGCTATGACCGTGCCAGAAAGAGAAGAGCGGTGAGCAGGGGCTGGGCATATCCCCGGTCGGAGAGTGCGGGGTCGGAGTCGGAAGTAGTGTTTGGGCCAGGCCTTCCGATCGGAGAGGCCGTCCAGAGGCGGCTGGAGTCCGAAGCGAGTGCTCCGGTCCGAGAGGTGGGCCAAAGTAGTCGATGAGCGGGTGCTGTTCCTCCTCGGCCAAACCTTCCGGTCGGTGACTAGACCGTCCTTCCGGCCTGTTGTTTTAGACTCTTGGGCCGGCCCATGATTTACGTGTTGTCTGCTTGGGCTGAGACTTGGCGTGGAAGCCGGTCCCCGAGGGACCCCCGGTTTATGAACCCGACAAAGAGCCTAGTTGAGAATCTATTTAAAAACAGAGAGGTGCATTGTAACTGTTTAATCTAATGACAATTGACCATGACGATGAGGCACACTCTATTCACTGATGCGTGATGAAATAGAAACAAGATAAAGTAAGTAAGTTGAGTTTAAGTCATAAGGTGAGATCAAGGGGGAGAATGTTAGATGATCTCCAACCAATTGGCCCAACGGCCAGTTAGGCCCTTGGATCCGCATCCTGATTGGGGACGCCCAACCGTTCCATGGTTGATGGGCCACCATCGCACAGCGCCATAAAAAGAGAGGTGAGAGCCGGGCATAAGACACGAGGTTCACTTGAGCCTCCAGACGCCCCGCACCTACAGTCCCGAAACCCTAACCGATCTAAGAGGGGGTGCTGCCAGCGACTGGAAGACCGCCACCGGCCACCGCCGCCTCTGCACCACCGCCACCGCGACAGCGCCTTCACCGTCGGCCTTCACCACGCCACCGACGAACAACCCCATGGTCAGCTCGTCTTCTACAAAGACGGGCGATGGTTTGCACCTGTGCGATCTCTCTCTCTAGTTCTCGTTTTGGTCTACGTTCTAAGGTTTACACTTCACCAAATATCGAATTGTATAGATCTATGGCTAGATCCTGTAACGCTTCTGCCACTTCTATCAGCAACTTCACCGAGTTCGTGGCGGAGAACGTGGAGCTGTACACCAACGTGAGCACTGAGCAGCACAAAGTACGGGGCCGGGGGCAAGCTGTGGGACCCGGAGCTGTTGCAGGCGCACGGCATGGTGGCGCGCTACGTGGTGAGCCCCGACGGCCATGGCAAGTTCAGGAGCATCACCGAGGCCATCAAGGCCGTACGTGCCGGACGGGAACAAGAAGAGGGTCATCCTCGACATCAGGACGGCCACCTACAAGTAATAATTATTATGATAAGAAATTTGAATCTCTTCCTCTTCTTCTCTGATAAAAAAAACAAACAAACAAATTCGAGGCCCTCTTTAACTTACTGGCTGGATGGATGAATGGATTGTTTCACCTTTCCTTCTTTTGTTTTCTAATGTTTTGCTGTTGTCTGCTGACACGCTGGCACGCTGCTGATGCCATGGTGGCCTTCCTTGATTAAATTTGTAACTGTTTCGTTCTGATTTATTGAAATGAACTAGGAATTAATTAATTAATTCGACAGGAGGGTCCTAGCAGCTCCCAAGGTCATGTGATCTTTTTTTTCTCTTTAGATCGAGAAATGAAGGAAATTGACGTCATATTTGAAGTCTGTTCTTTGCAGGCGCGCGGCCAAAATACGCAAAGATGGTTTTATTCTAAATGGTCCAAAAGCAGTAGTGTGCAGTGTGCAGTGTTGAGAGGAGCAGACAGGTTGCTTTCGTGGGTGGTGTGTCGTGTTCGCGTGGATGAGTAGGGCGCGGATGGAACGGCATTATTAAACACACAGATGCAACAGCAGCCAGGCCATGGTCAGGATATAAATGGTACCGATATTTTTGAACCGTATTCGAGACCGAATTCGTTTAGGAGGGTTTAGATCTATCTATATTCGAGTTCGGATATCAACATCTGATACCGTATCCATATCCGAATACTTAAAGCGCATATGTTAGCTTGGGAATGAATGGTTGATTGCATTCCATCTCAATGTACGTCAGTACATAAGGACGCCGGGGTGGCTTACCAGCCAGCCACACAGGCGTACATGCCACTAATCAAGGATTGACTACTATAATTACACATACTATAATTATTATAGTCTAACACTCCCCCGCAGTCTAATCGGAAGCATCGCTAACGGTCAGGCTGGACCGAAACTCCTGGAACAATGAGATGGGGAGACCCTTGGTGAAGACGTCGGCATATTGTGATGTCGTAGGAACGTGAAGAACTCGAACATGACCGAGGGCGACCTTCTCTCGAACAAAATGGAGATCGATCTCAACATGCTTCGTCCGCTGATGCTGCACTGGATTGCTGGAGAGGTATACGGTACTGACATTGTCACAATATACCAGGGTGGCACGGCGAGGTGGGTAGCGAAGCTCAAGGAGTAACTGACGTAACCAAGTAGCTTCGGCGACACCGTTCGCCACAGCACGGTATTCGGCCTCGGCGCTGGACCGGGAGACCGTGTGCTGGCGCTTGGAAGACCATGACACCAGGTTGTCTCCGAGGAACACTGCATAGCCAGAGGTCGACCGACGAGTATCGGGACATCCAGCCCAGTCGGCATCCGTGTAGACAACGAGCTCCGTAGGGGAAGACCGGCGCATAGTCAGTCCAAGTGACATAGTGCCCTGTAGGTATCGCAAGATGCGCTTGAGAGCTGCGAGGTGTGGCTCCCGAGGATCATGCATATAGAGACAAATCTGCTGAACAACAAAGGCAATGTCTGGACGGGTGAAAGTCAAATACTGTAGAGCACCTGCCAGGCTGCGGTACTGAGTAGCGTCACCAACAGGAGGTCCATCTGCAGATAATTTGGAGTGGAGATCAACAGGCGTGCTGCATGGCTTGCACGCACTTATCCCGGCGCGCTCCAAAATATCCTGAGTGTACTGCCGTTGGGAGAGAAACAGACCATCTGCAGAGCGTGTCACAGAAATGCCCAAAAAATGATGAAGTTGACCCATGTCCGTCATAGCAAACTCACGCTGAAGAGCCCCAATAACATGTCAAAGGAACTCGGCAGAAGAGGCAGTGAGGACGATGTCATCCACATAGAGTAACAAATAGGCGGTGTCTGACCCTCGGCGAGAAATAAATAGCGAACTGTCCGACTTGGATTCAACAAATCCAATGGAAGAGAGATATGAAGCGAACCTGTGATGCCAAGCACGAGGAGTCTGCTTCAGTCCATACAGAGACTTGTTGAGTCGACAAACCAGGTCCGGACGGGAGGAATCCACAAAACCAGATGGCTACACGCAGTACACTGTCTCAGTGAGAGTGCCATGTAAGAATGCATTCTTCACATCTAACTGATTGATGGGCCAGTTCTGAGAGAGAGCCAGAGAGAGAATAACCCGAACTGTCGCTGGCTTGACGGTCGGACTGAAAGTCTCATCATAATCCAGACCAGGGCGCTGGGTAAAACCTCGAAGGACCCAGCGTGCCTTGTAGCGATCAAGAGACCCATCTGCGTGCAGTTTGTGCCGAAAAATCCACTTGCCAGTAACAAGATTGACTCCGAGAGGGCGTGGTACCAGGCTCCAGGTGTCATTGGCGATTAGTGCATCAAACTCAGCCTGCATAGTGGAGCGCCAATTGGGATCTGACAGGGCAGCGCGAACGGAGCGGGGCAGAGGCGACATGGGCACAGCGTGGGGGTTGAGGTGATCCACGGGCTGTGCTATGCCGACCTTGCCGCGGGTGCGCATGGAGTGCGCATTGTCGACGGGGGTGATGGAGATTGGCCTGGTGGCGAGCATGCGTCCGGTGGCCACGGCGCTACTGGCAACAGCCTGTGTACGAGGCACAGGGGCAGCAGCGCTGGCCTGGGACGTGGTCGGCGAGGAGGCGCTGCTGGCTGCAGCGCCGGTAGTCGTCGCGGCGGAGGGGAAGCTGGGCGCCCCTGGCCCAGCGCTCGGTGCACCAACGGAGGAGGGGCAGGGCGCCCCTGGTCCAGCACGCGGTGCTAGAGACCGCGACCCGGCGCTCAACGGCGCAGGAGGTGGCGTGGGCGGCTCAACAGCCCCACGAGCGTCGGGAGAAGTACCTGCATGCACAAACTTTGCTCCAGGAATAGGAGCGGTGAGGTCACTGTCGTCAAGAAGAAAGTCCAAGGCTGTGGATGCCATTGGTGAGGTAGACATGTCGGCGAAGGGAAAAAAAGATTCATCAAAAACGACATGTCTGGAGGTGATGATGCGATTCGACTCTAGCTCGAGACACCGATAGCCTTTGTGTTCCGAGGAGTAGCCGAGGAAGACACATAGGGATGAACGGGGTGCAAGTTTGTGGGGTGCTGTGGAAGACATGTTGGGGTAACAGGCACAGCCAAAGACCTTGAGATGCTCATAGGATGGCTGGGTCGAATGTAAATGGTAGTAGGGAGTGCAGGAGGCGAGGATTTTGGTGGGGAGCCGGTTGACGAGGTATGTGGCGGTGTGAAGTGCCTCAACCCAGTAAACCGGAGCGAGAATCGCCTGATATAAGAGAGAGCGCAAAATGTTATTAAGAGTGTGAATGGAACGTTCGACTTTGCCATTTTGCTGGGATGTGTAGGGGCACGACATGCGAAGGGTAACACCGTGGGAGAGAAAAAACATGCGGGCCAGGGAATTGTCAAACTCCCGGCCGTTGTCGCACTGGACGCTCTTGATGGTGGTGCCAAATTGCGTGTGAGCATAAGCAAAAAAAATTGGCAAGAGTAGAAAAAGTGTCGGATTTTAGGCGAAGCGGAAATATCCAAATGTAGTGTGAGCAATCATCTAAAATAACAAGATAATATTTGTAGCCTGACACACTAACAATAGGAGATGTCCAAAGATCACAGTGTATTAAATCAAAATTATTTGTAGCTCTAGAACTGGATAAACCAAAAGGAAGTCGAGTGTGATGTCCGAGCTGGCAAGCATGACACAAATGATGAAAATCATCTTTATTACACGAGATGACACTGGAGCTAATAAGTTTGGACAAAGCTTCACGCCCAAGATGACCGAGACGACGATGCCAAATCGAAGTGGGGGCAGCGAGGAGTGCGGAGGTGGCTGGTGGATAGAACGGGTAGAGGTCGCCAGAGCTATTGCACCTTGCGATCACGTTCCTGGTTTGCAAATCCTTCACAGAAAGACCAAACAGATCAAACTCGATGGAACAGTTATTGTCGGTGGTAAAGCGACGAATGGAAATTAAGTTCTTAATGATATGTGGGGAGACCAAAACATTATTAAGAACTAAATTCCGATGCGAAAAGAAAAAGTATGTGATCCGATGGCAGTGACAGGAAGTAAAGCACCATTTCCCACAATGATAGATGAAGGTGTAGAGGAATTTGGGAGGGAAATGGTGGAGATTTTACTAGCATCCGCAGTCATGTGCGAGCCGGCACCAGAGTCGGCGTACCACTCCGATGGTGCCGGTGGGTTGAGCGTCATGGTGTTGAAGTTCGCACAGAGAGTCTTGGTTCCATGCGCCCCATGTGTGGGGTTCGTGGTGTCGACGGGGCTGGTAGGGAGCTCCTCGAACGCGTCGGTGTCGGCGCACCTCCCCGTAGGGAGTACGGGTGGCCCAGGGCCGTGAGGCAGACGCCGCCGGGTGGCTAGAGGTGCTTGCCACCGGGAACGCCGCCAAGGAAGAGCGCCCGTCTTGTGGAACGGCAATAACGCCGACGGAGAGGTGGAGGTGGGAGGGCTGGCCACATCTGCAGCGTGCCCGCCCACGGGTGCGCGAAGGAGGGCTGGCCGGCGCCACCGTGCTGTCGCACTGGTGTGCCGCCGTGTTGTCCCGCTGGTGCACCACAATGGCAGCGTGGCTGTTTGTTGTTGCCCTCTGGTGACCCATGCCACCTTTTTGCGCGTGTGCCGCCATTGTTTGCGCTTGGCCATTGGACCGACCGGTCAGCTAAGGCAAAGCGCTGGCGCTTTTGGCGAGGGGCAGCAGCGGGCGGTGGTGCAGGTGCAGTGGCGACGAGGGCCGATGGCGGTGATGGCGGCCGGGCGTCGATGTCGACCTCCTCGAGCAGCAGGTGTGTGCGGGCTTCGGCGAACGTCGGGAAGGGGCGTTGCATCTTGAGTATAGACACCATGTGCTGGAACTTCCCGCTGAGCCCACGGAGAAGGGTGAGCACTAGCTGGCGGTCGCCGAACTCGGCGAGAGACGCAGCCATGGTCTCCAACTTGCGGCAGTAGTCGGTGATCGTCATGGAGTCTTGGCGGAGGTTGCGGAACTGCGTCTCCAGGAGAAGGGCGCGAGACTCCTTTTGGCCGAGAAACTCGTCCTCGAGGTAACACCACGCCTCGCGTGCGGGGCATTGCCGGAGCATGAGTGACTGCTGGAGGTCGCTGGAGACGGTGCTGAAGATCCATGTCAAGACAACGCAGTCCGTCTGGACCCAAGCCAGGCGGTCGGGGAACGCCTCATCCACGAGAACATGCCGGGTTAGGGCATACTTGCCGAGCACGGTGAGGAAGGTGCAACGCCACTTGGTGTAGGTGTTCGTGACTTTGTCGAGGACGATGGGGATCATGGCCTTGACGTTGACGACGGCGGTGGCCTGCGCCCAGAGGGCCTCATGGGCGGCTTCGAACTTGTCGAGGGCAGCGGCCGCAGCCTCAGCCTGGCGCTCGGCCTCGGCGCGGGCTTCGGTGATGCGGCGGTCTTCGGCCTCCTTGGCCGCTGCAGCGACCGCGTCATCGTCGTCCGCCATGGGGCCGGGAGGCCGGCGCGAGGGGACGAGGAGATGACGGCGGGGCACGACGGGATCGGCGGCCGGTTGAGCGAGACGGGATCGGCGACCAGAGGCGGTGCGGCGCGGCGTCTGGGCGATCGGAGATCAGCGACCAGAGACGGCGCGGGCAGCGTCTGGGCGATCGGGTGGCGCGGCGATGGGATCGGCGGCGTCCGGGCGCGAGGAGCGGCGGCCAGGGACGGCGATCGGATCGGCGGCGGCGCGGAGAAATTAGGGTTGCGGAAGCGTAGCAGATCGTAACCGCGGTGATACCATGTTAGCTTGGGAATGAATGGTTGATTGCATTCCATCTCAATGTACGTCAGTACATAAGGACGCCGGATGGCTTACCAGCCAGCCACACTGGCGTACATGCCACTAATCAAGGATTGACTACTATAATTACACATACTATAATTACTATAGTCTAACACCATATTTATGACGTCGGTATCAATCATATCATACCCGGTATGATTGACACTATCTATATTCGAATCTAAATACAAACAAAAATATAAAAATAAATATAATATCCGTGTCCCACGGTGGAGGGCGATCCATGTCCAGCACCCATGGAATCCAGCTCCAGCCCGACCACTTTGAATTGAATGTGCGTCCCATCCAGCATTCAAAAGCTTCATCAACATTCAACAACGCACAGCAAGCCAGCCAGGGACTGCTGCCACGGTATGTTTCATATCAACTAGGATAATTAAATTAGCCTAATTATAAAGGAGACTAACTCGCAAGACAAATCAATTAAATCTAATTAGCTTATGATTTAACAATGTGGTGCTACAATAAATATTCGTTAATAATAGATTAATTAGGTTTAATAAATTTATCCCACGAATTAGCCCGGGCTTTGATCTACAATTAATTTTATAATTAGCTCAATTTTAGTCCTCGTAACTTAGCATCCGAATATTCAATGTAGCAAGAGCTAAACTTTAGCCAACAATCCAAACACGCCCACGAGATTTCATTCATTGCTCCGATTTTCGATCGATTTCGCGTGCATTTGCCGCTCTGCTGCAGCATGCTCTGGTGCTCTGATCCTCCAGGGTTTAAGGGAGTATATGCGTACAGTCGCACGTGCGAGTGGTAACTCCACGCAGTAATGGCACACAAGTACAACTACACTGCTCATCTCCGTAGGCGCCAACACCGCATGTACGGAGTACGTACGACACAGCGTAGTAAGAACAAACATGCATGATGGATCATGCGGACATTCATAGAGATAGCATCACTTTCTTAATCTTAAGCGAGTTTTAATAATAACAGCAGGAAATTTTAGAAGAAGTAAAAAAAAAAATAACAGATCGTACATGCGGGCATGGATTATTCATTTATTCTAGAGAAAATCGAGCACCCATCGATCGAGCAGCTCTGCCGTCTCTCTCGATTAATGCTCGTCGTCTCCGATGGATACATGAGTAGCTCTTCTCCTCCTCTTTAATTTGTGTTTTTTCTTCAGTTCCTCTGACGATGCGTATGGTGCGTGGTGGCTGTGGACGAATGAATGCGGTGGACACGGTATAGTAAATTAAATAATGGCCATATGGTGGGTAGGTGCACCGTGTACGTACGACGGCCGGATCGATCACCGATCAGTTCTTGGCGGCCACCGCCTCTCCCTGAACCACCTGCTCCGCCGTGCTCGTCTCCTTGAGCTTCTCCTCGACCTTGTCGACGCCAGCGGCGTCCTTGTCGCCCTTGCTCCCTTCCTCGGCGACGGCCGCTTTCTTCTCCCCCTCCGCCGCCGCTTCCACTTTCTTCTCCACTGCCTCCGCAGCAGCACCGTTGCCGTTGCCGGCAGCAGCAGCAGCACCGCCACCGCCAACGCCACCGACGTTCCTGGGAACAACAACGCGGCCATCGTCGGCCTCAAACGCCTCAACAGGGAAGCTCCTGGACAAACCCCCAATCGCCTTGCAGTGGAGCTTCCCCTGGGGCGGGTCATCGACGCAGATCTCATGGAGCGTGACCCAGATCAGCATCTCCTTGGCCTTCACCCCGTGATCTTCTTCAGCCGGCCCTTGTCCGCCACCGCCGACACCTCGGCGCCGTAGGTCACGTGGCGGTCGGCTTTCGCGAAGAAGTAGTGGTCCACCTTGCGGCGCTGCTTGAGAGCACACGAAGCCCGTCTCCTCCACGTACCCGCACTCGATGATGTCCCGCAGCGGGAGCAGGCCGCTCGGGAGGCCGATTTCGTGGAGGAGGAGGCGGGTTTTTTCTTGACCGGCTGCGTCGCCCAGGTAGATCTCCGCCTTCGCGCGCACCTCGTCGGGGATCGTCAGCGTCATCTTCGGCGGCGGCGGAGGCTGGCGGTGCTGTAGGTGTGGGACTGTGGGTTGGCTGGTTGGAGGGACGGATGGAGGAGGAGGAGGAGGCGAGTGTTGCGTGTTTGGAGAAGGGAGCACGCGGTGCCTGGGCTTTATATAGGACTAGCATCACCAGGGAGGAGAGATGGGCTCACTGGATTTGGATTTGCATTTGCTTTGCTGGGAGGAAAGCAAGCAAGGCAGGCGAGCCGACAAGATAGTAGGGGATGTGGCTAGGGGTTGCAAGATGTTTTCATCACGTTGGATTGGATGGAGAATGAATTTGGAGGCTGTTTGGACGCCGGCCGTCACCTGCCACACCGCACTTACGGCGGCAAATCGTGGCGTGCCATAGCTTGTTGTGGCTGCCGAAGTGTGGCGACCAAGGCCACGTGAAAAGTTTTTCCAAAAAAGTGCTATATAGAGATCACATCGATTTTTTCAGATGTGCATGGAGCATTAAATGTGGCGAAAATAAAAACTAATTGCACAGTTTGGTTGGAAATTGCAGTTAACGCGTTTGAGCCTAATTAGTCCATGATTGAACACTATTTACCAAATAAAAACGAAGATGCTACAGTAACCAAATTTTCAACTGTTCACGAACTAAACAAGGGCCAAACAGTATACAAAAATATCCATGCGGCAAGTTGAGGCGGGGAACCAAACAGCCCCTTGGTCCAGATTTCATTTGGATTTGGATTGGTGAGTGATGATGAACAGGTGAGTGTCCGAGTCAGCGATAACGTCGTAATACGTGCGGCGACCGACCGCAAATTCATCTATCGTTACTTAATCCTAGTACACCACTAGAATATACTCCCTCCGATACGTTTCGATGCATAGATCGTTTTAGTTTTTCTAGATAAATATATAACTTTTAACATGTTTCTAAACATACTGTAGGTCTAGATACATAGCAAAAGCTATCCAGAGAACGCAAAACAACCTATAATGTAGCACAGAGGATGGTCCAGTACAATACACCGATATACACCTGTAAGGTAGCTGAGTATCCAACTTATAACTATTTCATTAGTTAGAAATGGGACTAAGTTCGCATGAAGGATTATAGTGGGTAAAATATTAATTCCCGCTAACTGCTTTCTTTGAAATTGTTTATTATAATCAAAGAAAGTGGAGAAATATATACTTTCGATTAGGTGGGTAATAATGGGATTAAGCTTACACGAAGGATGATTACAGTGGGTAAAATATTAATTGTGGCTAATTATTTTGTTTGAGATTGTATATCATAATCAAGAAAGATATATAGTGGGTAAAATATTAATTATTGCTAATTATTTTTTTAGAAAATTATTTATTATTTGTAATCAAGAAAGTAGAGAGATGTATGTTTCTAATTAGGTGGATAATAATGAGGTTATATAGGAGTATGTAGACTAGCAGGGAGAGACGGGTTTGGTGCAGTACGTGCAGAAGTGCTGCAGACTACTGCTGGATCTGCATTTGCTTTGCTTCGCTTGGAGGCAGCTTGCTTAGGGGAGGCGACAAGATGTGGTTGGGGTTGCGATAATACGCTTTCGTTATTCATTACCACGTTGGATGGAGGCGACAAGCCTGTGCACTGTGCTCCCATACATCCCCACGATGCCTGTCCGTGGCAGTGGCAGGAACAGCGCGCTTGCGGATGGATGGATGGATGGGGCGGATCCAGGCCGTCCATCGGGGGCGATCCCGACCGCCGCACCAACGCGCGTAGCCTAGCCCAACCGCCCACCTGCCCTGTCCCTCCCTGCCTGCCATAAATGGGCATTTTTTTTTTTAATTTTTAACACTTTTTAAAAATATTTTTAGAACTGACACTATTTTTTTTAAACTAACATTTTTGGACGCGCCAACCGACATGGCGCGACCAAACAACTCTACCGCGCCGTGCATGGCGGCGCGGCCAGACTACCACCGTGGCAGCAACCGGTGACGTGGCCTAGCTCTTCCGCGCCACAGATCACGGCGCGGCAGGCCCCAGTAAAGGCCCGCGACGTGGCGCTCTCTCTCTCTCCATTCCTTTCTTTCCCTTTCATGTGCCCACCACCGCCAGACGCCCATCGCGGCAGCCCACTGGTCTCACCCTTCCTTGCCGGCCCCCACCCTACCTTCCCCGAAGCTCCTCCTCGGCCTTGTCAAGGTAATGAAGCTCCTCCTCGGTCTCAACGGTGAATCAAAGGATTTGAATGAGTAGCTAGGGTATGAAAGAAAATATGAGTTCGTTAAAACCTTGGATTGAAGGATTATGATTTCCAATGTTAAAGTTAATTGGTTAGTTAGAATTATGATTACCATGTATTCTAAGGGCAATTTTTATAAGAATTTTGTTTGTTTGAGTTTGCATCTCAACTTTTATATGTGAATAAATATATGGACACACTGTTGATGTACCAAATTTTATTTTTTACTGACCAAAGTATAATTTTTATATAGTTTTCATGTTTCATCTAAGATAGAGTTTGCACCAAAGTGTAGGTTATATATTTTTGTTGTAATGCAAATGGTTCTCATTGACATTACTTTGTGATGTTTTAATTTTTGTTTGTTAAATTACAACCGTTTTGTTAGATGCAATAAATGTATCGGGAGGAGTTTTGGCGAAAACAGGGTCGTCCTCGAGAATTATGCCCCGACGCGTCTAGCAAAGATGCCCCCGTCTCTCCTGACCTCCCTGTCCCTAACTGTGACTGTGGTTTTCGGACCGACGTGTTTCAATTGAGACATCCAGACATAGCGACGCGTTGCTTCTACACATACAGTCGTTTTAATGTAAGTAATTGTTTCCACTATCCTTTTTTCTTCATTTGTGTAAATAGGCTACTAATATTTTATTGGAATCTTGTTGTGTAGGCCCATGAGAGGTGTTTTTTCTTTCAGTGGATCGACGGTGCAGACAAGTTTGACCCTAGGTACCTCCTTTTCAACGATTGGTGTATAGGCAGACATCCACGTGAACACTTCCAGCGATGGATTCCACCCCTCCTAACGCCCCGCCAATGACGGCTAAGGAGAAGCACCTAGCCGCAGTTAGATGACTCGAGGAACCTTCTCTGTGCGAACGCGGAGATCGAGCTGTGATAAACCATGAGAATACGTTGGAGTTTGTGTGTCCGAACAGACATGAAGTAAGTGAAAAGTGTATCTGTTTAAATGTTTATCTCTATATGTGTGCGTGTACTAATGTATTCTCTTGTAGCGTTATGGATTTGCGAAGTGTCGTTTCAATAAGTGGCTCTACGGTCATAAGAATCAATGGCCGGAGCCACCAAAGGCAAAGGAAAAGAAGAAAGAAAGGTTAATTATAAAGCACCTCCAGTCAAGTGCGAATGTGGTGTTAAATCTAACTACGGTCTAGTCCATTCGGAGCTTGGAATATGCCATTATTGCGGCCATATGGTTGACTATGATGAGGTTGGTTATTTTTGTGGTAAACATGAAATCGTATTTTGTTTCTTTTGATAAGACATATATGATATATTTTTTCGTTTGAACAGAGCACTAGGAAATACAGGTGGGAATGTTACGATGGCCAAGCTAAGTTCTTGGATGAACTAAAGGGGAGGCAAGTAATTTCACGGAAGAGGAGATATGGACCTGATTCGTTAAACATCACAAAAACAAGATGTATGAGTTTACTATACAGCGCGGTATTCGTAACCCGATCGATGTTGGGCTTGACAAATGGGGATTAGAGAGACGGAGGGCGTTAGAGGAGGAGAGGGCAAGGAAGGAGGCAACGGAGGAGACAAGAGTACAGATACAGGTCTTGAATGACCATGTTGTTGCATTGTGTGCCAGTGAGTGCTTGAAAGCCTTTTTATTTTTGTTGCCTGATTTTAAATGCAATATAATCACGTTGCTAATTGGTTGTATTTTATACATGAAGGGATTGGATGCAGCGAGAACCATGCCACAGAGGTGGCTCGTGCAAGGTATGAGGAAAAGAAGTTAGATGAGCACAGAACGCGAGCGAGTCACATTGTCCAATCTCTGATTGTCTTGCTGAGGCGGGCTTGCAGGCGGAGGAGGCTGAGGATGACACTGGCAGACTGAGCGAGCTCATCGCTCTAGCAGAGGCGGGCTTGCGAGTGGAGGAGGATAACGACGCGTTTTTCACTCAGGCCGTAGATGAAGCGGAGGCCGCTTACTACAGGCGACAGACAGATCAAGGCAATGCAGGTGAGCCTAGCCACATAAGCCAGACAAAGGAGGACGTGTTCTTGACTCAGGCCGCAGAGGCCATAGGTGAATCGGAGGCAGCTTACTACAGATGATAGACAGATCAGAGCAATGCAGGTGAGCCTAGCCACAACAACGAGGTTGTGGTAGAGGACTGGTACTCGGATGATGAGTTGCTTTCTCAGTATGTTTCAGACTGAGGTTTAGTACAGGTGTGCTAGTTCAATATTTTAGATTTGGTATTTGTATTGTAGTACAACTTTCTCGGTGCTGCATTGTGTTTCATTTGAACTATTTATGTATTGTACCCATGTAACAAACACTGTTTAATTTTTGTAACGGACATTGTGTGCTCTCATAAAACTTTACCCATGAGACATGGCACGCATATTCCTTTTAGTTTGGTGCCCCCAGACATGGCGCGGCGGTCAAAGCGGCAGCAAATGAAACAAGGCACTTATGTTATGTTATCATATGAGCCAAGTTATTTCATCGTGTTGGTTTAATGAATAGGTCAGTAGGAAGGTTAAGTGCACGAGACAATCAATACACAAGTTCAACAATACTAACTTATACACATCCCAAGTTCATCGCAAGTTCGACAATACATCTGTTTGGCATAAGTTCAGCAAATCATAACTATGACACAAGTTCGTCAATACATAAGTTCGACATTACTCGACGTGTCATCCTAAAGAACTCCTACGACCCAGGAGTATATGGGTACCACCGACATCGCTGCCTCTTCGAACAAAAAAGCAGCACGTTAGGGGTGTACTCAATGTCGGTACGGTCTCGCTGGCGGTACACCTGGCGGTACTGCTGAGTGTAACTAGGACCCTACAATTACAATATAGACATTGTTACTTACAATGTTCAAGTAATTGTGACGTATATGGCGAATGGTTGTTTCAAGTGCCTATTCGTCGAACTGTGTAGGAAATGGTGCATCACCAAGCTAAGACATCCCAATCTCATCGTAGTCCTCCTCCTCGTCCTTGTCCTCGTCCTCCTCAACATTGTGCTCCATATGACCCTTGCCTGCATTGCTAGGAGTACGAACATAAGAGGTCGCACCAGCCGTCGTGTCGGAGGACCTTTTCATGTCAGCATAGTGCTTGAGCGTAAGGAACTAGATTGGTCTAGGTCATAGGGCATCTCCCACGGAGTATCCATGCAGCAGAGCTTCTGTGCCAGCTTCTTGCAGCTCCTCCTCACTTTCTGTAAAAAAAGAAAACTACCTCCGCTTCTTTCCAGACATACCGAGCAGTCGGTCCTACGTCCACGTGATTCCATGCCTGCATTGAATAGGATAGTCAGTCACAAGTGGGGCATCAAGTTTGAGGAAAATAAAAAATCGATGCACTTATAGGTAAACTGTGAACAACGGGCCTCTCGGCTGGCCATCGCTCCCAACACCAAACATGTAGTAGGCGGGAACAACCTCCTAGGTTGGCACCTCCTGTACTGCGTCGGCAGGCAATGCAGAGTTGACGATAGATCCATGCTAGGACCACGCTGCCCCAGCTGTATGCTCCTATATTCTCCCATGACTGGCTCAGTATGTTGAGGAAGGCCCAGCTGATGCTGTTACCCGACGCGTCGGGGAATAGGAAGGTGCCTAAGAAGTGCCACAGCCACACCCTAGCATACCTCTCAATCTCCTGCTCTAGAGCGGTTGGGTGCAACGGTGCCCCGAAGTTTTCTGTTATCCAGACCGAACTGACACCGGATGTTTTCCTGAAATATTTTGCAAACATTAAATTAGAGTTGACACCGGATGTTACATGAGAGCTGAGAGAACAAAAACAAATATTAAATTAGACAAAGACAATACGCATCATAAAAGTTATGTACTACACCCTCCATCTAAATAGCAAAATAATTTATAGAATATGTGCTGGTGTCAAAATGGTAAATGCTTGTAACGTAGAAATTCTTACTTTGCTCTCTTAGCTTCCTCGTCCTTGGGTGGTCTTCTGCCATAAAACTGCTCCACCAAGTCCATCCAGTGATCGTTATCAAGGATCCCAGTCACTGGAAGACCCCCCAACCGCAGACACAGAATCATCTTCATGTCCTACATCATGATAGTCATCTCGTCCCACGGAAGGTGGAAGGTGTGGGTCCCTGGCCTCCACCTATTGGTTTTTAATTCAATACAAGAAGTTTTTTAATTCAAACAATGAGACAAATCAATGCTTTGTACTGTCGCAAACATGTATCAAATCATACTTATAGACAACAGCAGTGAGAAGTGCAAGGTCGAGGATCGGTAGTCCAGTGTTGAAGACCTAGATGATCTCAAGGAAGCTAGCACGTTGTATGTATGGCCGGTATTGCTCGTCCTAGCAGTGCGGCTGGTGCGTGTGTAGTCTAAGAGGTACCAAGTCCTCCTAAAGCTCCGACAGGCGCTTGGCTCGGTGGTCCTTGTCGTAGTGCACCTCAAGAATGGGGTACTGCGGATGATGATCCCCCATTCTGGTTCAAATTTCAAATGGATATGTCAGAACAAACATTAAGAGTACTATAATCTGATGGAACATTAGTGCATAAAAACAAAGTAAATGTAAAAGAAATAAACTATTATGCAAAATTAGAGAATAAACATATATCATAATAAACATAGCTCCAAGGTTCCAATATACTAACATAGTAGTTTTAAATAGCATAGCAAACAATTAACATTAATATAATAAAATGTATGCTATATGCACATGCTGCCCTTGTCTTCTATGCCTGCTAGCCTTGTGACCAGGTTCTTTGCAAACGGAGCAAAGATTCCTATCATGGGTCTTGTTGAAGTCTCCCCCTCCGTACATGTATTCGTCGTACCCTCTCATAACGTCCATGTTCCCCTTGAGTCGCTTCTTCTTCCTCCTACCCTTGCCTAGCTTCATTAGATCCAGATGTGGCACATAGTCATAACCATGATAAGGTGGCCACTGTGTCGGGTCAAGCTATGGCTCGAAGCTCCTCTCCCAAATACTAACGGTGTTCGAACGGAGATACAATGGTGACATATATGGTAGATCCTCATAGTTATACCCGCGAACCCTGCAGGCCGTGATTATATGAGAGCAAGAGGCATGCATGATTTGAGGGACGTTGCAACTGCACTCTACTTTTTCAAGATCAACTCGGTAGTTTCGTCCACCATAACGTTCGCCGCCCAAGCTTGTTCCACCCTTGTCCCATACACTAAAGATATGGCGGCAGGGTCCATACGGCTCGGCGGTGTGCTGCTTGGCCAATTCCTCAGCCTCCTTTAAATGTTCTGCTCCGGCCTTTCCAAAACACCCCTGCTCAGCTATATTCCTCTATGCAAGTTCCCACCTCTTAACAAAATATCCGTTGCACTTATGAAAGGAGAACTCAACAATTCTAGACACAGGCAATGATCGAACTCCGGTGAATACACGGTTGAAAGACACTGAGGAGTTTGTGGTCATGATGCCATACCTAAAACCCCCCTCGTCATATGTGAAAGCATCTAGACCCCTAGTTGGGTTTCGGTGATTAATGACAACACGAGATTACTATGACTAATGTGTGTTTTGTAGAGGCAATTTAAGTTAGGTCATGGTAATGGCAATTGATTGGGCCATCATGGTGGTCATGCCCCTGATGAGGGAAATCATTTTGGTTTTCAAAGGATGGATGATAAGGTTAAGGACGAACTAGTTCTAAGTGTCATTTGGTGTTGAAGTGGCACTTAGAGTAGTTCAGGACTTTGTTTTTCCTTTGACCGTACTATTAAGGGGGGTATGGACTAGTTGCTTGACCTAGGTTAGTCTAGTGGGTTAGGTATGGTTCACAGTTGTCAAATTGAGCACTAGGTAGCTCAGGAGTAGCCCTAAGATCAATTGGAGTAAACTTCATTCATATAGGATTTCAAGTTGGAAGTGAATGGAGTGTCAAATGACTATTCGGACGCTGGTCTGGTTGTGACCGGATGCTGAAGGGTGAGTCTGGTCAGTTCATTTGATCAACTGGAGCCGTCTGGTTGTGACCGGACACTGAGTGAAAAGTGACCGGACGCTGGGTGCCTGTGTCCGGTCAACTCTAGAGAGGTTCCAGAGAGGGAGTTTCCTGATCGGACGTGTTCGGTCAGTGCTGACCGGATGTTGGTCAGGATCCAGTAAGTAACCGGACACTGAACAGCGAAGTAACCAGACTCTGGGTGCCAGCGTTCAGTCAACATCAATAAGGTTCTAGAGAGCATTTTTCTTGACAGGATGTGTTCTGTCAGTGCTGACCAGACGCAGGTCAGAGTTCGGGCAGAACTTAATGGCTCTTTCTGACACAGTGGCGGGGATAACTGGCCGGAGCATCCGGTCACCCAGACTGGAGCGTCCGGTCACCCCACAGAGTGATGACTCAGCCTCCAAACGTTATGTTTTGAATGAGAGAGTATAAATACATACTCCACTCATCCAAGGGAGGTCTCTTGGCTATTTGTTCAGCTGAGAAACATCCATGAGAGTACAAAGGAGAGCAAGAGCCTAGTGAGGTGATTGAGATTTGAGAATCCAAGATTAAGGCCTCATTAGTGCAAGGAGAGTAGCAAGTGTGCATCTACCCTTCTCATTAGGCTTGTCGTGGTCAAGTGAGAGTTTGTGCTTGTGGGGGTATGGCCCCCGGTATCCACAAGACAAGACATGGGCCGCACCATCAGAGGTGGCCCAACCCACAAGATCAAGGCGTGCACGGCGCTGCTCGGCGTGCACCGCAAGGTATTGTATAGTACCAAATAGGATACTTTCCTTGTAACCCTATCCCTCCAGAGTATATAAGGAGAGGCAGGGGTCCCCTACTCGACATCTCAATGCAATACATCAGAACACAGGATGTAGGTATTACGTCATACTGATGGCCGAACCTATCTAAATCTTGTGTCTTTGTGCTTGTATTACCATCTCGCTCCTGATCTCGCTCACCTCTACGACAAATCTACCATCATGGGATACCCCTTGGTGGACTGCCGAGCATCTTTTGTCGACAGTTGGCGCGCTAGGTAGGGGTGTGTGCTTGATCCCATGGCGAGCCAGATGGACCTCAAATCAACAGCGCGTTCTTGTCATCAATCTCATGGAGATCCATGTTGGTCCACGACGATGATTCATCGCTGGCTACACCTGCCCCCGCAATAGCAGATCCAATCTCAGAACCACCTCCGAGGTCGTCTTCACCAACAACTCATCGCCCGCCAGGTGCTCGCCATCAACGCCGACCAGATATTCTCCTAAGTATTCTCCAATCTTCGTATATCACCATAATGTTTCTCCAAGCTGTTTTCTTCATGTTTGCTCTCCAAATGATTTTCTGAACCCCCGAACAGTCACGTTGATGCTCGGACACCTCCAGAGATGGCCCTGTCTCTGGCTCCTCCCTACACGTGCACGAGCGTCTGCCCTCTGCGTTATGGGTGGTCGGCAGATGCTCCTTAGTGACACTTTGTTCCTCCTACACGTGCACGGGCTCCGCGCTCGACGTTATGGCTAACAGGTTGGCTAGGGCTGGACACTCCGCTACACACTAACTATTCGGGCGGTTTATATTAAATATAAGTACATCATCACACCAACTGATCACCGAGCTGCATATGCTAATTCATCACCATCGCTGATTTTTCTTCGGCGTTCATATATTTTTACATCATGTACTACCCGTTCTACATATATGTATTGCGGGATCATCATCCGGTGATCGGACCACACGGTGTTTAGACTTCTCCACCGATCAATTGGTCGGACCGCTAGGTTCATGGACTTCGTCGCCGACAGTTGAATTGGACGAAGGGTCGCCGGTCGTTTCTACTCAACGCTCACTTTGCATTGATCCTAATGGCCAAAGTGGCCCAATTAAATTTCGTCGTTTCAGATTCGCCGGCCACGCAAAGGGGGCCCCACGGTGCTCAGACATCGCCAGATAACACCGGGACTCCTCGGGCTCGGACATCGCAACCACGATCGGTTACTCCTGCTTTCGGATTCTTGCGTGTTTCGAAGACTAAGTGGGCACACACTTCACCTTGCGGACATCGCCCAACGACGCCGGGACTCCTCGGTGCTCGAACATCACCCGGCTGACGCTCGGGGACTCTCTCGCTCCTCGGTGCTCGAACATCGCCTACGACGTCGGGGACTCCTCGCTCTTCGGTGTTCGGACATCGCCAGCGACGTCGGGGACTCCTCGGTACTTGAACATCTCGAGCGATAACGGGGACTCCTCGGTGCTCGGACATCGCCAGCGACGTCGGGGACTCCTCGCTCCTTGGTGCTCGGACATCACCAGCGACGCCGGGGACTCCTCGCTCTTTGGCGCTCGGACATCGCCAGTGACATCGGGGACTCCTCGGTACTCGAACATCGCCAGCGACGCCGGGGACTCCTCCTCGATGCCGGATCGCCATCGCCGACGATCTTTGGGGACTCCTCGCTCCTTGGTGCTCGGACATCACCCATGACCTGGGACTCCTCGCTCTTGGTTCGGACATCGCCGGCGATGCTGGGGAGTCCTCGCTCTTGGTGCTCGGACATCGCCAATTACACGGGGACTCCACGCTCTTTGGTGTGCTCGGACATCGCCTTGAATGACGCTGGGAGACTCCTCGCTCTTTGGTGCTCGGACATCACGGCGCCGGGCGTCGCGGGGACTCCCGCTCTTGGTGTTTCGGACATCGCCAGCGATGACGGGGACTCCTTGCTCCTCGGTGCTCAGACATCGCCAGTGATGACGGGGACTCCTCGCTCTTCGATGCTTGGACATGGCCAGCGACGCCGGGGACTCCTCGGTGATCGAACATCGCCGGCTACGCCGGGCACTCCTCGGTGCTCGAACATCGCCAGCTGCGCCGAGGACTCCTCGATGCTCGGACATCGCCAGCTACGCCGGGGACTCCTCGGTGCTCGAACATCGCCAACTACGCCGGGAACTCGTCGCTGCTCGGACATCGCCAGCTACACTGGGGACTCCTCGGTGCTCGGACATCGCCCTTGGTGGTCGGATCTCGCTACATCTCATCGGTGTGCTATCAAGCTGCGCCATGCTGTCAGGATTAGGGTGCTGATCTTGGGCAGCACGTCTGGAGTCTTGATATGCGCATGTCGAATGATGTCGGTAAAGCTTTCAGACTTCTTTTTCTTTGACCTTGCTACAAGATTCATTCTTCATCTTCCAACAGGATCGGGGACTAAGTAGGCACACTTCACCTTACGGTGAATGTGCGTTTTTCTCATCTCGAGGCTACGCTCGGGGACTGACTTCCTGCTCGGATGGTCTTCTACTTTTGGACCCTGACACCACGTGACTACGTCACCTACTGTCAGGCTTGGGGACTAGCTGTTGGGGTATGGCCCCTGGTATCCACAAGACAAGGCATAGGCCGCACCATCAGAGGTGGCCCAGCCCACAAGATCAAGGCGTGCACGGCGCTGCTTGGCGTGCACCACAAGCTATTGTATAGTACCAAATAGGATACTTTCCTTGTAACCCTACCCCTCCATAGTATATAAGGAGAGGCAAGGGTCCCCTACTCGACATCTCAATGCAATACATCAAAACACAGGATGCAGGTATTACGTCATACTGACGGCCGAACCTGTCTAAATCTTGTGCCTTGGTGCTTGTATTACCATCTCGCTCCTAATCTCGCTCACCTCTACGACAAATCTACCATCGTGGGATACCCCTCGGTGGACTGTCGAGCATCTTTTGTCAACAGTGCTTGTTACTCTTGGTGATGGCCATCACCTAGACAGCTTGGTGGTGATTGGGAGTTTGGTGATCATTTGGCGGAGCTTGTGGATGACCCGACTCAAGTTGTGAGCGGTTGTGGGTGATTCACCATGGCGGAGTGTCGAAGAATCAGCCCATAGAGAGCATTCGATCCTTGCGCGGATCGAGGGGGAGCTACACCCTTGCGTGGGTGCTCCAACAAGGACTAGTGGGGAGTGGCGACTCTAATACCTCGGTAAAACATCACCACGTTCCTTTTCCTCTCTTTACTTTAAGCATTTACATTCGAGCAATTCATTTCTTGTCTTTACATTCATAGAATTGCCATGCTAGAGTAGGATTGAAACTTAGGGTGCTAACCTTTTGTGCGGTAGATCAATAGAATCACATTCGAGGCACAAGGGGTGAAGTGGGCTAAGTGTAGGACTTAATTATTGCAAAGAATTTAGAATTAGCCCAATTCACCTCCCCTCTTGGGCATCTTGATCCTTTGAATTGGTATCGGAGCCTCGTGCTCGCTAAATTAGGCTTAACAGCCTAGAGAAAGATGTCCCACGGGGATGGACCTCCTCCTATCTTTGAGGGAGATGATTTTCCTTATTGGAAAATCCGCATGGAGGCTTATTTAGAAGCCTTAGATGTTGGAATTCTTAGAGCCGCATCACAAGGCTTCTCAAAACCTAAGGATCCCGCCAACCTTCAAGGCGATGAAGTTAATTACGAAAAATGGAATTCAAAGGCTAGAAACACCATCTTTAGAGGCCTCTGCAAAGATATTTTTAACCGTGTGCGGAACCACAAGGACACCCATGCACTATGGTCAGACATTTGTGCGCTCCATGAGGGAACAAAGAGTGAGCGTGAGGAACGCTATCATCTTGTTATGAAAAGCTTAATTCATTTGAGATGCTTCCTAAAGAAAGTGCTAATGAGATGTACTCATGCTTGAATGTTCTTGTAGAGGAAGTCAATGGGCTAGGACTTACACAAATGCAACCCTTCGATGTTGTAAGAAAAATCTTGAGTGTCCTACCCATTGACAAATATGGGCATATTATGACCGTGCTTCATCAAGGTGATCTTTCCACTGCTACACCAACTCAAATATTGGGAAAGATCAATGCACATGAGATGTATATGCACATCACACCACAAAATGGCTCTTCTTCCACCAAGAAGAAAGACTTGGCATTCAAGGCTAGCCAAGAGAACAAGGGCAAAGCAAGAGTTGAACATGAGAGCTCAAGTGATGATGAAATTGATGATGCAAGTCTTGCTCTCATGGTGAGAAGAACCGCCAAGATGCTTAAGAAGCTCAACAAGAACGGTGTCAAGTTTGATGGAAAGAATAAGAAGTTTTTCACTAGCAATAAAGGAAGCCAATCTTCGAGATGAATTGCTATAATTGTGGAGAACTTGGTCATCTAGCTCATCAATGCCCCAAGCCCAAGAAAGGAAAGTACAAGAAGAAGTACAAGGGCAAGAAAGATGACTCAAGTGATGAAGATAATGATAAGAAGAAGAAAAACAAGCCATACAAGAAGGATGGCAAGAAGAAGGATTTCCACAAGAAGAAGAAAAATGGCAAGGCATACATCGTCGGTGATTGGCTCACAGATATTGATTCATCAAGTTGCTCATCCGATGATAAAAGTGAGAACGAGAAGGTGGCCACTATTGTTATTGACTCTTCATTATCTTCATAGACACCACCGCCGTCATCCTCTACACACCTATGCCTTATGGCCAAGGGTGAATGAAAGGTACAAAATGATGATGATAGTAGTGGTGATGATCATGCTAGCAATGATGATAGTGATAGTGATGATGAATTTGAATCATCTTTTTATGATGATCTTGTCAAGTTGCTCAATCAATATACTAAAATTATAAGAAAGACAAGAGCTAAGAATGAAAAGCTAGAACTTGAGAATGACTCACTCTTAGCAAAATGTGACATAGCCGAAAAAACTAGTGTTGAGATTAAAGAAGAAAATAAAACTATGTCATCCAAACTCAAGGAGCTCAAATCTTCTAAAAAGGAGCTTAAAGAAAAACATGATAAACTTGAGGGGATACATAATGAGCTCATCACTAGCTACAATATGCTAAAAGAAGAATATACAAATCTGAAGATCAATCATGATAATCTTGTTGTTTCTCATGAGCTATTATCCAATGAGCCACATGATGCTACTAACCATATTGTTAAGGTTGATGTAGCTACATCATGTGATGATCTGATTATTGAGAGCATTGAGCAAGGTTCTAGTAGCAAAGGCAAGCAAGTGATTGAGTCCGACAACTATGGTGAGTATGTCAAGATCAAGAATGAAAATGAGAAGCTCAAGAAAGATCTTGAAAAGCTATCAACCACCAACACAATTGTGATAGAGAACCTTAACCATGATTGTGATCTAGCTCTTGAGAATGAGAAGCTCAAATAAGAGAACAAGAGACTAAAGATGGAGAAAAATCATGATGAACATAGAGAGGAGAATAATAAGCCCAAGTTGGAGAAAGAACATCTCAAGACCAGCTTGAGCAAGTTCACAAGAGGCCAATATCTCCAAAGTGAGCTACTCATGAACACCATCATGAAGATGGATAGAAGTGGCATTGGGTATTTGGCACATCAAGAGAAGAAAGCTCAAGCTCAACATCAACAACAACACAAGTCAAAGCCAAAGCCAAAGAGGTGTTTTGAGTGTGGACAAGAAGGTCACTTTGCTCATGAGTGTCAAACTCCACCACCACAACCCTTACCCAAGCATGCTAGACCGTTTGCTTTCAGTGCTCATTACATGCTTAGAAAGGACTCTAGTGGAAAAATGAAAGTCATGTTCTTAGGACCTCCCAACAAGAATAGGCCTAAGAAAATTTAGGTTCCAAAGTCACTTGTTGAGAAAGTCAAGGGCCCTCATCAAGTTTGGGTCCCTAAACAAGCTTGATCTCTTGTGTGTAGGTGAACTATAAGACCGGTGGAAGTCATTGGTAATTGATAGTGATTGCACTCAATATATGACCGGGGATCCTCGCATGTTCACCTCACTAGATGAAGAAGTAGATGGTTAAGAAAGGATAACATTTGGTGATAATTCAAAGGGCAAGGTTCAAGGACTGGACAAAGTGGCAATATCAAATGATCAGTCAATATCAAATGTCCTATATGTTACTTCATTGAGCTTCAACTTGCTATCCGTTGGTCAATTGTGTGATCTTGGCTTTCAATACTTGTTCACAAAGAAGGAAGTGGTTGTGTCTAAGAAAGATGATGATCAAGTGATATTCAAGAGCTTTAGATACAACCTATATCTAGTGGATTTCACCTCCGAAGATGCCAACTTGAAGACATGCCTATTCACCAAAACATTACTTGGGTGGCTATGGCATAGAAGACTTGCTCATGTTGGGATGAGCTCACTCAAGAAGCTAATGAAGAATGAATTGGTGAGAGGGTTGAAGGATGTGAAATTTGAGAAGGACAAGCTTTGTAGTGCATGTCAAGCCGGCAAGCAAGTTGCAAACACTCATCCTACAAAAGCTTACATGTCAACAACAAGAATGCTAGAGCTCCTTCACATGGACCTATTTGGACCAACAACTTACAAGAGTTTGGGAGAAAATCTCTATTGTCTTGTGATTGTTGATAACTACTCTAGATATACTTGGGTGTTCTTCCTTCATGACAAGACCGAAGTTGCATCATGTTTTAAGAAGTTTGCCAAGAGAGCACAAAATGAGTTTGAAGTGAAGCTTAAGAAGATAAGAAGTGATAATGGAAAAGAGTTTGAAAACACAAACATTGAAGCTTATTGTGATGAAGTTGGAATCAAGCATAACGTCTCCGCAACATATACTCCTCAACAAAATGGTGTAGTTAAGAGAAAGAACCGGACACTTATCACAATTGCAAGAACAATGCTTGATGAGTACAATACACCCAAAGCTCTATGGGTGGAAGCTATCAACACCACATGTTATGCATCCAACCGCCTATTTCTTGGCAAAACATCTTATGAGTTGCTCAATGGGAAGAAGCCAGATGTCTCATTCTTTCGAGTGTTTGGTTGCAAATGCTACATCTACAAGAAGCAGCAACACCTAGGGAAGTTTCAAAGACGTTGTGATATTGGCTTTCTTGTTGGTTACTCATCAAAGTCTAAAGCATATCGAGTATTTAATCATGCCACCGGCTTGGTTGAAGAAACATATGATGTGGAATTTGATGAATCTAAAGGCTCCCAAGGAGCACATGAGAATCTTGATGATGTAGGTGATGAACCATTGAGGGATGCTATGAAGAATATTCCAGTTGGAGACATCAAGCCTAAAGATGATGAAGATGATGTACAAGTGATTGATCCACCTTCTTCATCAAATGTGCCACAAGATGGTGATAAAGATGGGAGAGTAGAAAATGAAGATACTCATGTCTCTCATGATCAAATGGTGGCACTAGCTCAAGATGTTGATGCTCCACAACCTCCCCCTCAAGTGGTTGATAGAAGAAATTCACCTCTACTATAAGCTCATCCACAAGATCTCATCATAGAGAGTCCTTCAAAGGGTGTAATGACTCACTCTCAAAAATTTGCTTCATTTATTGAACATCACTCTTTTGTCTCTTGCGTTGAACCTAAGAATGTAGAAGAAGCTCTTCAAGATTTTGATTGGGTAAATGCCATGCATGAAGAGTTGAACAACTTCACCCACAATGAAGTTTGGACTCTTGAAGAGCGACCACAAGGTGCAAGTGTCATTGGAACAAAGTGGGTGTTCCGCAACAAGCAAGATGATCAAGGCATTGTAGTGAGGAACAAGGCAAGACTAGTTGCAAAGGGGTTCTCTCAAGTTGAAGGGTTGGATTTTGGAGAGGCCTTTGCACCGGTTGCAAGACTTGAAGCCATTCGTATCCTCCTTGCATATGCATCACATCATAAAATGAAATTATATCAAATGGATGTTAAAAGTGCATTTTTAAATGGCTTCATAAATGAACTAGTCTATGTTGATCAACCTCCCAGGTTTGAAGACCCTAGATATCCTAATCATGTTTAAAGGTTGTCCAAGGCACTATATGGGCTTAAGCAAGCCCCAAGGGCTTGGCATGAGCTCCTTCGGGATTTCCTCATTGAGAAGGGCTTCACCATTGGGAAGGTCGACACTACACTATTCACCAAGGAACTTGATGGAGAAATCTTCATTTGTCAAGTATATGTTGATGATATCATATTTGGATCATCAAATGAAGATTATTGCAAGGAGTTTGGTGAATTGATGTTGAAGGAGTTCGAGATGTCTATGATTGGAGAGCTTACATTCTTTCTTGGTTTTCAAGTCAAGCAAATGAGAGAAAGGATTTTCATCTCTCAAGAAAAGTATACCATGGATCTTCTCAAGAGGTTCAATATGGATGAATGTAAACCAATCAAGACACCAATGCCACTAATGGACATCTCGACCTAGATGAGGGAGGTAAATCGGTTGATCATACTCTCTACCGCTCTATGATTGTTAGCTTGTTATATTTGACCGAATATAGGCCCGACATCATGTTTAGTGTGTGTATGTGTGCTAGATTTCAAGCTAATCCTAAGGATGCTCATTTGGTTGCCGTTAAAAGAATCCTTAGGTATCTTAAGCACACACCAAGCATTGGTCTTTGGTATCCCAAAGGAGCTAGATTTTAACTAGTTGGCTATTCTGATTCGGATTATACCGGTTGCAAAATTGATAGAAAAAGCACATCCGGAGGGTGCCATTTGCTTAGTAGATCACTAGTGTCTTGGTCCTTCAAGAAGCAAAATAGTGTGGCTTTGTCCACCGCCGAAGCGGAATACATTGCCGTGGGTGCTTGTTGTGCACAAATACTTTACATGAAGCAAACTTTGCTAGACTATGGTGTAGTTCTAGAAAAGGTACCTCTTTTATGTGATAATGAGAGCGCGGTAAAGCTTGCTAATAATCCGGTTCAACACTCTTGCACCAAGCACATAGATATCCGCCATCACTTTCTTAGAGATCATGTTGCTAAAAATGATATATCACTAGAAGGTGTAAGGACCAAGTATCAATTGGCGGATATCTTCACTAAACCGCTAGATGAGGCTACATTTTGTCGGTTGAGGAATGAGCTCAATGTGCTTGATTTTAGTAACTTCACTAGAAATGAGCTTGTGTTGTCCCTTGCATTGCATTGTAATATACAACATGTTTAATTTTTGGTAATGCACTTAGGGCTTGTCTAACATGGTTAAGATAACCGCCGAAAAGCGTGTGAAGAAGCTTAACCTTGGATCAAACTTGACAAGAAACTAGAATTACTTTCAAGTATTGCATTGCATATGCATGTGTGTTGCTTTATCGTTTCCTTTCGATTACCCTTTTATTGCCTATTTTCTTAAAAAGAATTATAGCCTAAGGAAAAATATTTTGAAAATTTTGAGGGTTTGAGAGAGGTCACTCATATCAGTCCCAATTGGTGTTTATTTGGGTCTTATTGAGGTTGGGACTTGATTGGGAACAGGTAGCATGAAGGAACATTGAAGATTCGCTGAAATATGGCGACTGGACGCTGCACCGGACTTTGGATTCCAGCGTCCGGTCAGTGCACAGGAGGTGAACAAAAGTGCACAGGGGTGACCGGATGCTGAAACAGTACCCATCCTGCGTCCGATGTGAAGGTGTCCCTGCACCCGATCAATCAAAGAAGTCACTGTCAGGATCGACCGGACTCTAAGTGCATCCGATCACCTGGGACCAGACGCGTCCGGTCGCGACTTCAGGGGTTTTGGACCTCTCTATAGTCGACCGGACTCCGGGTGGCAGCGTCCGGTTGTTGCCACCGGTGTGTCCGGTCAGTTGAAATCATGTGGATCTCAAACTCTATTTTGTTTCCTTATCTCACACGTGGGGGCCACCATATATATCACCATACGCGCCCGGGCTGCCCTAATCTCGCTCCACCTCCGTCACGCAACCTCACCTACACCACCGCGCCCGAGCTTACCCTAACCGCACCTGCGCCGTTGCACCGAGTCACCGAGCCCACGCCTGCCACCACCATGCTTGCGCTGCCGCCGCCCAGCCATCATGCAGCTGCGCCCGCACCGCCGCATCCTAACCGTCATGCCACCGCGCCCGCGCCAACCTCACCTCAATAGCGTGCCGCGCCTGTTCCTCCTTCGTCATGCCTGTGCCGCGCCCATGTGCCAACCTCACCCGTGCTGATTTGACCTAGCCACGCCTGTGCCCTCGACTGCATTGTGAAACATCCTCAATTTTCCTTGAAGGGAAAATCCACAGAATGAATTTTAATATGATAAAACCAAGAACTGATTCCATCATATTATCATATTTCAGTCGATGTCTTAGTCATACATCGTAAGATTACATGAATACAAGATATTACATCACTGGGGAACACACCTATTATAGAGTAATCTAGTGGAAGACTATCGAGTGAAGGCTCCTCCTTCACGGGCATCATCAGAGTTGGCGTAGTGCAGCGTAGATTCCATCTCCGAACCAAACTTGAGCGTAGGCAAGAGACCTCCTAATCCTTCTAAAGTCAGCATCTCTGAGAAGCAGGAAATCTGCACACCGCTAGATGTGTGCAGGCCATGGTCAGCACCGATGAGCTTTAGTGGAAAAGATAAACAAGGGATCTGACGATCCTAATATTTGGTTGTGGTTTGCATTCTTAGCGCATGAGAAGTAAATAACATTAGTGATATAATAATAATATCCAATTTTTAACACATTCTCCACCACACCATCCATATCCATCCTCCAACCATCCATCCCAAACCATCTCCACACCACCACACCATATCTCATCTCACACACTCAGGTCGATAGGCCAACTCCCTCTCGGCCTTGTCTCAACGGCCCGCAGCCCCCAAGGCTCATGACCGGAAAATACCCCAACCCTGGAGGGAGAAAAGGACTCATCTCCTATCTAGTTTAAGCGAAACCCAGGAAAGGTCCATAGCCGACAAGTCGGCATATGTATCGATCGATCAACCATACACTCTGCAGAGGTTTTACATACCCACAAGATTAGCCATCCTTGGAGTCTAGGATCTCCTAGGCAGAATTTCGATCGCTTGCTAGCCTAGAACGATGCCACCCTACCTCTCAGCCCTGGAACATCACAAGTCTAGTCTGGGATGGCTGATACTGTGAGTCATAGACAGAGCCAGGGCCCTCCGGATGTCAAGAGCCGGGTCCACAAGGGCTCCTAAAGTCTCGGAAGGGTGTGGGGGAAAAACCGCGCGCCCCGTACCTCCTTGCACACATTCGCCTAGCAGTAGTGGCATCGCTCTACCAAGTAGTCCGACCGTCCCACCCCATATAGGGCGAGTGGGATGTAAAGGATTCCCGGTGAGTCTGAGTACTAGTAAGTCCTTAGGGATTAACCAAGCCAGAATGTCTTCATCAGGGTTTCCATTTTACGTGCCACCACAACACCTCCACCCTGGGCTCCTCCCATCACAGGTTCACACCCAAGGCCGCCTCCAATTACCATTTACCCGCCATAGGTATTCCATATCCAAGTGCCCAGGTAGCACCACATGGCAAGACTCGCCCCAGGCTCGTCGTTATTCCAGCTCGGTCGACGCAACCCTCACTCTCCACGCACCCAAGGCACACACGCAGCACGCTCATACACCACCGAGTCTGGCTTCCCAAGCCAAACCATTCCTAGGGGTTCACCACCAGCATCACATCCCCGATATAATGCGAAGTGGAGTTAATAATAAGTATAGTGGTGTAATATGCAAGCAAGCAGGCAAGTCAGCATGTATAAGTGAGCGAATGCGCAAAGCAGGGTGACGTGGTAGAGTGGGTTGCATCAGGGTGTTAATGGCTCAGGTAGTAGCATGCATCAATATACTAGCAAATGATTAAATATAAAGCGCTAGTAGTTCTAGATATTATGCAATGTCTAATAGGATTTTCTAAAAGAGGGTGCTGCCATGACACCTGCGATGTACAGGTAGTAGTGGTACAATTCTCCATTCATTGGTGTTCCATTAGCGGGGTCACCTCCTCCTGCGATGACTCCATTCCACAGTCCTTGTCGTCGTCCACGTTCTCTTGGTCCGATTGTCAGCTACTCCGCAAAGCGACACGCAAGGCACGAGAGCCCTCAACACTCAAAAAGACGACAAGACGCAGTAAAATCCAACAACACCAGCGAGGCAATAAGAGATACACGGCTTAGCCCTCTCGGCGATTGTTCGATTTCCTTGGGCCAAAGAATCATAAGTGGTGGTTTGCTAGGCACAAGCTTAAGTCATGGCCAAGCCAGTATGGCTTTAGGATAGATGGTTTAAGCCAAAGCTTATCCATAGCAATACCACAGCTCACAACCTTTGATCTGGGCGTCATGGAAAGGACGGGAATCGGGGGACGGGCCCAATGAAGGAAGAACGACGGGGTTCGGCTCTTATAGTCTTATCCCGTAAGTCACTATTGGATACAAGAAGCAGACAAGAACGAATGACACTATTGTGACTTGGCTCCAATGTACTTCGGCTCGTCCGCTATGGTAGAAAGCGGTAGCGCAAAGAGATTGGACAGCAATGGGTTCTCTCGATCCACACGACATAATAATGTCGGGAGCCGAGAAGAGAGTTGCTCAGCAAAACAAAAGAAGCGAGGGTTAGCTAGGCACATCCATGTCATGTTCTCAGACACATCTTCGAAAAAGATGGTTTTAGATGGCCGATCGGGTCGACACGCACGGGTCCGAGGTACGACATAGACTATAGCTTTGCTAACTAAAAAGAGATAGTCCGGTCTTTGATCCAATCACCATGGACAAGGCGGGATCGAACAGAGCGGGCTAATAGGGCAATAACAACAAAGAACGGAGGTCTGCTCCTTCCAACACACACGCCACGATAGAAGACAGGGCGTCGGAAGGAGCGACTCACTAAAGAATACAAGTGCACAAACCACTCATAGGGTACCCGACCTGGGTGCACTGGCACTAAGTCATTTCTCTGATTCATAACGGTGCGGTGGTAACCGCGAGAATCAAAGAAACACGATGGTCGAACGGGGTACAAACACACAAGGGCTTGAGCACGAAGAAGCAAATGAAAGAGAGAGGCATAGCTCCATGATCATGGTGAGGCGGACTCACGGCCACAAGCTATATCAACACGTGTTGGCATCCATCGTTCCACAATTGTTATCTCCTAGGTCATCTCCCATGGGCTAGGTCACGAAAGGCTCGATGTGAGCAGGTGATATCCGCATCGATATCGATATCGATATCGAATCCATCGCGACCATGTCCTAGGGCCGAAGGTAGGAGTTAACACTCGTAGTATTATGAAGTCGACTAAAGAGCGAGGGGTCGAGTTACACTCGGCATCACGGCCATGGCGAGACAAATCCCGCGATCGTAACGTCCGAATGAGGTACGATCCCTCAGCCGTCTCGAAAGCTCGACACACAGGCAACAACACAGTGATAAGACACGACCAAACAACCCGACAAAAATGGTGGAGTAGCACATTCCATAGTTGGGTGATGGATAGATCCTGTAAGATAGTCATGGACAGATAGGTCGTAAGAATAGGGCCCAACAAGGTAGATTTGCGTATATGGAAAGGTGCGAGACGGGGCTTTCCATGGTCTCGATAAGACATACGACTAGGGTTCATGGTCTAGAGGTTACGGCTTGCAGTAGACGGGGTCATGATATCTCCTCAATGGCACGCACTTGCAAGGCAAGGCGACCAGAACGTCGAAAAGACTCCACTTGTCATCGGTACGATGCTAGGGATCACACGGTTTCTCAACGGCTCGCCCTCGTTTAACGAGGCAGCCGGAATGTTGGGAACGGACTCAATACAACGATGGCACGGTGCTAGGTCATGCGGTGTATGCCAGGGCTTTGTTCGTGAGTTGTGCAATGTGACTACTTCAAAAGGCCTTTAGTGTGGGTCCCGGTAGATCTCGACGGCATGTTCTTGTAACTCGAGGTAGCTAGAACAGTGGTGAAACACGGGCATAGGGTTCCACGGAACCTTCAGGGCAACCAAAAGGGAATCCTATAGTCCATGATGCGGCGATCAATACCACGTGGTCCAAATTTGGCTTCAGGGCTCATGATGAGGTCATGGTAACTCTTCGCCACGGCATGGCTTGGCCATGATGGGTTTTACAGGCAACAAGTCCTTTCCAGCGTCTCCTACGCCGTGGATCCATTTGGCTATGTCCGGTCTCGTGCTAGTGAGTGCGGGTGTGTCTAGGAGCGGTAGAGCTCCGTCGCAACGTCAGAGACGATGATCAAGGCTTGACTCATTCGAGCGTGGTTCACGGTGGACGAGACATGGCTTTAGAGAATGCTTCAATGGTGGTCGGCAACCACACCGGCATTTTGGAACTCTAGTGGTTCAATTTGGCTTGGGTTAGTCACGTGTGTGCGTGCTTGTGTGTCCAAAGGCCGGAGGTGGCCTCGGTCTACGCATTCCATGGTTGGAACGGCATGGCCGGTAAGCAAAATCGGGGTTGGAAAGAGGGGCACGGTGGTGGCTCACCGAGGTTTGTCGAAGTGGAAGAACGTGACCCGCGTTGCTCAACATCGTGATCTTGGTGGAGCTTGTAGTTGGTCGCACCTGTGGTCGTCCAACGGCTTCGGCTCATCTGGGTGATTGGGCGACGAAGATGTAGCACCTAATCGAAGCACTTGGGAAAAGAATTCGAGGTACAAGAGATAGACACGCGTAATAGATAGATCGTCATGAAGGGAAATAGAAACAAAGGAGTAGACCAGTGGCGATGGTCGGCACAGGCATTTACTAATCACGGATAGATTGATGATACATAGATGATGGTCATGTGCGAATGAAAGATAGACACACATTCACAAAAGTGGGAAGGATATAGATTGCCGAAGAGGTGGCGGCGGTTGGACGGAGCTCGGCCATGGTTTGTGAAAGATGCCGCAAGGGGCCGGCTTCTTCCCTACACATAGAGTTACACGGCTCGAAGGCCGGTCACAGAAGATGACGACGGTCGACACCAGGAAGATGTTGCGGTCCATCAGCAAAGTGGTTGGTGGTGCATAGCGAGGAAGGGCTGCTGCTGCTGTCTAGAGGCTTGGAGCACGCGCAGGGGCGTGCCTCCTGACGGGGATGAAGAGGTCCTCAGTGAGGTGGTGACCGCGACAGCCGAGGATGGAGCTCACGGCTGGTGCTGCTGCAGCCGGACGTGGTGACCTTGGTCACCAATTATTGGCTCGGCATCATGGTGGAGGAGAGCCGGTGGTCGGTGATGGTCGACGGAGTGGCTGCGGCTGTCATCGATGGCTGAAGGCGAGGCTTGGCAGGGCATGGTGGACACGGCTCAACTGGTGGTGCTTGCGGTCAAAGAGAGAGACGCGCGGTGGCAGACAGGCTCAGCGTGGCCATGAGCGTCGAGCGACGTGACGAGGCCGGTGCGGTGCGGCGATGGCCAGGCTCGAGGCAGATGACGACGGTGTCGACGGCGTGGTCGTCGATGTGCTCGTGTCGTAGGTGGGGAAGGAGCAGGGGATCGCGGTCGGTGTCGCCATGGCCAGGGGCTCCGGCGAGGCAGGGACAGGCTCCTGCTGGTGGCTTGGTCGCGACGCGGAGTAGGGAGGCGGCACTGCCGTGGTGCGCCTCCAGCGTGGCGAGGCTTGGGGCGAGGCCGTGGTTAAGGAAGGTGTAGCGAAGGCGGGGGCGGCTGGGAGGAGCTCCAGAGCGAGGCGGCGCCGGGGGTATTTATAGCGCGCCAGCTAGGGCTTCTAGGAGGCTCCAGTCATCCTCGACGTCCATGCCCAGGGAGGGACACGCGGCGTGAATCGAGGAGCAGAGCAGGTGAGGCGCGGGTGAGGGGGCGCTGGCGTGCGCGTCGCGCAGCATGCGAGCGGTGGCGGCGCTGGGAACTGGGTCGCGGCGCGCTGGGGCCTGAAAGAAGCATGGCCAAGGGAGTGGGCCGGCGAGGCAAGGAGAGGGGGGCTCGGTTGGGCTCCTGCAGCTTGCTGGGCCAGTGTAGGAAAAGAGAAAGAAGGGGAAGAGAGGGAGTGCTGGGCCAGGCCAAGGCGTGAGGGGAGAGAAGAGAGAAGGGAATAGATTTTCCAATTTATGTTTAAATGGTTTTGGAATTGGATTTGAGAAGAATTCACCACATCTTGAGAAGGATTTCCAAGGTGAAATATAAAGCAACGTTTGAGGAATCATTCGGAGAGATTCATATGAACTCAAGACGAAATTTCCACGAGTGTTCGGATGGGAATTTTTCAGGGGATATTCGGAAAGACTCGAAGGAAGAATTTGGGGGGAAATTCGGGGAGATCTGCATGGAGTTTGAATAGGAATTTCAAGAAAGGGGTATTGATGGCACTTGAGATGTGAGCTCCAAGAGGGGGCTCGAGATGAGTTCCACTGGCGACTAGAGAAGAGGGTCTTTTCCTTTGTTCTCCTACTCCTAGGTCTTATATGTGTGTACCCGCATGTATTAACAACATGCTTACTCATCGTGGTGGTCTACTAGGGGTCTTAGGGTTTAGGGACTCCGGTCCAATGGTTGGCACAAATATAAATGGCAAGTCCATATTCTAGTGGAGTTCGGGATTATAGAGAGAGATTCACGGAAGACTCGAAATAATCCCGCGAGGACCACAAGGAGGTTGCTATGGGTTGTGCTCTCAAACAAAAATGAGGCTCAAACACAGGACAACTCAAAAACTCCAGCAATCACCTACAAACCATCTACATGTATGCAACGTCTTGTTAGCGAGTTGGACTCGTGTTTGACCTAGCAATTACATGTTTCACTCAATTGCAAGAATTTTTTTTGAAAGCTCGTATTTTTGGTTTCTAGAAAAATCCGGGTTGTTACACATTGCATTACCGCACCCTCTCGATCATCGCCCCACTTCGCGCCAGAACCCTAACCCTAGCCTTTGTCGATCCCGGTGGTGCCCCATGTTTCGTTCCTCTTCTGATTAGTCACTGGATCATCAGATTTCGTCAGGTAACAAGCCATCGCTTTCAATTTTGTATCTACTGCTTGCTTCTTAGGGTTTCATATCTCTAGATGTATATTGTGATTATTTATATATCATATTTACTCCATCGTGCAGCGAGTCATTGTTCTTGAGGTTGTTTTGGCAGTGGTCAGTTAACTTGGGGCCAAGCCTGCAAGTATGGATCGAGGCCAAGCCTTGCAAGTGTGAGTTGGCAGTTGGTTCTTATCAGTGGCAGTAATTCTCTATAGCTCCAGCAATGGCATGAGTCAAGAATGCCGGAGGTGGTCTAGGTGATGAGGATCCTAGGCCTCTGCCTCGCCTGATTGCTCAAGAAAAGGGAAGGCGAAAAAGACCACAACAAAGAAGCGGAAGCTCGTTGATGTGGAGACTGAGAGAGCAGCAGCAGTCGTAGCCGCCGCTGAGTGAGCGGAGAGAGGTGGACCTAGGAATGGTGTCCGTATTGCCGATCAGCTATCACTAGCTCAGAGGATCGCCGTCGAGAGGGTTGAGAGTCATCATGGTAGTCTAGCTAGGACTGTCATGCTTGGAGGACGGCGTGTCGCTTTAGAGTAGAGTCAGCCTCAGGGGGAGATAGACCAGCAGACATAGACAGCGGAGCAGACAGAGGATACTCAGTAGCCAGAGCAGACTGAGGAGACAGAGCAGGCAGCACAGCCACAGCTTCGACACTCTGGTCGTACATGCACTCAGGTGTCACCGAGGCCTAGGACACAGAGGAGGGGCTCTCGTCCACCTCCCAGACCATAGGGTCCATCTCTAGTGGTTCACCTTGACTTGAGTGCAGCCATAGCCAAACAGGTGCAGCAGCTCCGCTTCATGCAGTTTGAGGACTGGTTTCCGCCGAGGCGAGATGAGCATGCTTTAGAGCACTTCTATACAGTACTGTAGGAGGATTTCTATAATGCTTATCTGAATAGTGGAGTTGCCTTTAGATCCTAGAGAGTTTGCTCCATTGAGTCACTTGTTGCAGCTGCAGGCGAACAGATCTGTCCACACCTCTCATATTTGCCAGGCTTGACAAATCTTCTTGGATGGACTAGCCGCTATGTTCTATCATGGGTCCGTAAGTTCTACTCTTCACTTTGGATTGACCCGAGGCATAGATTCAAACACTTTGCGTTCAGAGGCCGTGACTACAGGCTCTAGAGCTCGAGGGTCAGAGAGATTCTTAGGATTCTAGAGTCACCCATTCGCCTTCATGAGATTTGCTCTGGTCAAACAGAGCCTCCGATATGCCCTCACGGTAGACTTGTGCCACCCACAGATCTTGTCCGCCCATGCTTCATAGAGCCATTTGGCGAGGGGTCAAGTAGGACACCACGTGACCTTACTCCTATAGCTCGGCTTCTTGATTCTATTATGAGGAGGACTCTACTCCCGAGGAAGGGTTACCGCAAGGGTTTGACTCGCATCCAGTTGTGGTTAGTGAATTCTCTGGTGTCTCAGACCATATTTGATATTTGGGATGTCATACTTTCAGAGATGGAGGATAGACTTGTAGAGGGTTTCAGAGGTCACCGACAGCTGCCTTATGCTCATTGGATCACCTTCATGATTCGAAAGGCAGTTACATAGAAGTCCCTAGAGACGATGGCAGAGTACACAGGTGCTACTACTGAGTTTCCTCCATATAAAATGACTCAAATGCTATGTCACAGTAGTGCGAGGACACCTCGCCAGCCGAGCCGTTGTCTAGAGGTCCCAGAGATAGCAACCTAGCAGGATGAGATCATCAGGGGCATTGCAGCGATAGAGGAGGAGCAACTAGATGCTCAGTAGGAGAGTGCGGTCGAGAGCGGCCCTAGTGACAGCTCTGATGATGACTATCAGCCTATTCCTCAGATGCCTCCTCAACCACATGACAAAGAGGCCATTGAAAGGTCCTTGTTGGTTTTGGTAATTGAGTGACAACCTTGGTGGACTAATTGTGTTTATGTGAGATACACAGGTGATTAGTCCACAGGTACATGTGTATGAGCAACATATGCCATGGAGGTGAAAATGGCTTGGAGATGTTGCAAAGCTCACACATGTGATGATGAAGGAGCTTATTGCACATGAGACATGACATTGAGTCATGTGATCAAGGTGGAGAAGATCAAGACAAGACTTGGCTTGATGGACCGGTTGCAAGCGTGAAGGACAAGTCGAAGGCTTTGGAGTGATGGACCGCGTGGTGGTGAAGCTTGAGCAAGACTTGGCGCCGATGGACGATGGCAACGGTGAAGAGCAAGTAGAGTCAAGATCGATGAACCAATATGATCATGTGATGATATGAAGTGGATCATATCATTGTTGATCGTGTTGGTGCATGTGTTGCATCGACATTGAAGGAGATGGAATAGAATACGCAAGGCAAAGGTATAACCTAGGGCATTTCATTTCACCGGTCATAGGTGTGTAGAGAAGTTTATGACCGGGTTTACGATAGATGGCCGTACTATCAAGAGGGGCAAACTTGTTTGCATATCAGTCATCTAGTGCCACTCGAGTGATCTAACTTTGCATTGTCGCTAGGATCGAGTGGCGTGGCAAGTTGAGTGGCTAACATCCTTTGGGAAATGATTGTGAAAATGCTAACACACATACACATGGTGGTGTACACTTGGTGGTGTTGGCACATTTACAAAGGAGGTGGTGTTTGCAGGGGTGAGATGGGTTTGGGTCCCTCTCTCCCTCCCGCCTCGTAAGCTTGGCGGGATTCAGTGCTTTCGGGAAAATAGAATGCCTATTTTCTATTGCGCCGGATGCAAGTTCTTGTGGTTAGCACATTGGAGCAAGGGTGATGAAGTTAGAAGTGAAAATGAGTTAGTCGCGAAGATGCTGGCGTCGGTCAACTGACCGGACGCTGGATTTGAATGCACCGGACGCTGGCAGGCTGCGTCCAGTCAGGCTGACGTACGATGACGCAGAAGCTAGAGTGTGACCGGACGCTGGCTGTGTCCGATCAAGTGTGACCGGACGCGTCCGATCGAGGTCGGTACCTTACTAGAAACGACCGGACGCTGGGGGTTCAGCGTCCGGTCAGTTGAAAGCAGCTGCGTCCGGTCAAGTCAAGTGACCGTTGGAACCAGGACACGTGGCCGTCTATGGGCGACCGGACGCTGAGGTCCAGCGTCCGGTCAACACGACCGGAGCGTCCGGTCGGCCCGACCGTTGCCCAGTGAAGGGGTAACGGCTAGTTTAGCCCTTGGGGCTATAAATAGAAGTGGCCCTCGGCCATGGCTGGTGTTGAGCACCTCAAGGGACTTAGTGTCCATGCTTGTGAGTGCTTGGGAGCCCTCCATCACACACATACTTGATAGCGATCATCCGATTGTGTGAGTGAGCGATTCTAGTGCGATTGCATCGTGAGGTTGCATCGAGTGGCACTAGGTGATTGAGTTGCGAGCCGGTAGTGCTTGTTACTCTTGGAGGTTGCTACCTCCTAGATGGCTTGGTGGTGGTCTCCGTCGAAGCGCGCAAGAAGCTTGTGCGGCGCTCCGGAGAAGTGCTTGTGAGGGGTACTTGTGCTCGCCCCACGGGAGCCGCGAAGAGCAACTCTAGTAAAGCGTGTCATTGAGCTACCCTCACTCAAGGGGTAGGTTCTTGCGGTGCCCGACGTGCGGGCTTAGCGGGTGATGCTAATTAGCCGCCGAACCACCAAGTGAGCGGTCGACACAATGGGGACTAGCATGTTGGCAAACATGTGAACCTCGGGAGAAAAATCATCGTGTCAACCTTGTTCTTCCCGTTGGTTTGCATCCCCATTACACAAGCTTGCAATTACTTATATATATATATATATCTTAAGCTTGTGTAGTTGCTCTTGTAATTAGATAGCTTGTGTAGCTAGCTAATTACCTTCTTGCTTGTGTAGCATAGAAGTAGCTCCCTTGCGTGGCTAATTTGGTTTTAGTAACCTTGTTAGTCACATTGCTTAGTTTGTGTAGCTAAGTATTTGCGCTCTCTAATTAGGCGTTAGTTGCCTTGTTATTGAGCATTGCTAGTGAGCTTAGTTAGCTTTGTGCTTTTGCTTACTAGCATGTGTAGGAGCTCCCTTGTTACTTAAAGTACTAGTGGCATAGGTTTGTGTGACCTTGCTCCTAGAATTGTTTAGGAGAGCTCTAGCTAGCCCGACACCTTAGTTGCTTTATTAGTATCTTTGCAAGGTGCTAGTGAACATATATAGAGGGGTGTAGTCTTGGCTAGACCGATTGTTTTAATTCCGCATTTATATCGGTTAGCCGACGCGATTAATTTTAGAAAAGACTATTCACCCCCCCTCTAGTCCGCCATCTCGACCTTACAGCCATTGGCTCCAGCTTAGCTCCACCACGGCCACCGTAGACAGATCCAACACTTCTTGCCGTACTTGAGCGGATGAGGCAGGACTAGGCACATCAGGCATAGGAGACCGTAGCTACACTTGCATAGGTTCAGGCTCGACAGGATGAGTTCTAGAGGCAGCAGTAGGCCATGCAGCAGCAGCAGCTCATGATCCAGCAGCACCTACTTGGTTTCATGCAGCATGTCTTTACTGCTATCGGGGCAGCTCCTCCATAGTCTACACCTCAAATCAGCCAGCCTGCCACCACTTTAGTTACTCTAGCTGTATATCCTAGTGGGCTTCAGAGTTAGGGACAGCCAGCTACTCAATTTGCTTCACCTATAGAGCAGGTGTCCTAGTGGTTTGCTTCGCCAGTAACAGCCCAGGGTCCTCACTTCACTCCCATTGTTATGGGTTTTACTCCACCTCAGAGTTCCTCAGTGCTAGTGACAGACACCCCAGTCTCTAGGAGCCTCGGTGCTACTTTTAGCGAGCTTACAGGGTAGCCTACACCGCTAGAGTTGCTAGTCCCTATCACTACCACAGTTGCTCCAGTTACCGGAACTACAGAGACGATCTCGTCGTCTGTTGCATCATCCAAGCCAGTTTCAGCGACAGCGACAACGGCAGATGTGGCTCCACTTCCTATAGTGATACTTCCAGAGTCACAGGCCATGCCAGTTCCTGAGCAGACCTAGACCGCTTCACCTTTACTTCTAGGGACAGAGGGTCAGACCGCTCAGAGTTTAGGGTCCGAGGATGCTGCTGCTCAGTTCCAGATTTCTCACCGCACCTCAGCGCTTGACTTGACTGCTCCTGTCCCGCCGTCTGACCCTTAGGTTTTGGTGCTTGACACCAAAGGTGGAGAGGGATCGAGTATGTTAGATCTAGGGAGAGCGGTACATCTAGGAGGAGCATATGATTCATTTCTTTTGGTTCTTTATGTGTGATACATTATGCATTCACGTTTACTTTCATACATTGCATTACATACTTGTGATGGTGAAACTTGTGACATGTGTGCTCTCTATATTGATACTTAAATATATGTCATGTCACCTAATTATGCTCATTTGCTTTGCTTCCGCATTTTACTCCGATTCAAATGAGGTTTACTTCATGTACTCTTGCTTAATTCATATCTTTTGAGTACACCATGTTGGCTTGGGTCATATAAGCATGTCTAACCCTTTTGTTCTTATTGTCAAAAGCTTATATGAACCAAGCATGTTGAAAACCTCACTCATCTCTTTTACATACTCGAGGTTATGTTGTCATCAATCACCAAAAAGGGGGAGATCGAAAGCATCTAGGCCCCTAGATGGGTTTCGGTGATTAATGACAACACGAGATTACTATGATTAACGTGTGTTTTATAGAGGCAATTTAAGTTAGGTCATGGTAATGGCAATTGATTGGGCAATCATGGTGGTCATGCCCCTAACGATGGAAATCATTTTGGTTTTCAAATGATGGACGACAAGGTTAAGGACAAACTAGTTCTAAGTGTCGTTTGGTGTTGAAGATGCACTTAGAGTAGTTTAGGACTTTGTTTTTCCTTTGGCTGTACTATTAAGGGGGGCATGGACTAGTAGCTTGACCTAGGTGAGTCTAGTGGGTTAGGTGTGGCGCACACTTGTCAAATCTAGCATTAGGTAGCTCAGGAGTAGCCCTAAGATCAATTGGAGTAAACTTCATTCACATAGGGTTTTGAGTTGGAAGTGAATGGAGGGTCAAATGACTGACCGAACGCTGGTCTGGTTGTGACCGGACGCTAAAGGGTGAGTTCGATCAGTTCATTTGATCAACAGGAGCCATCTGGTTGCGATCGAACGCTGAGTGAAAAGTGACTGGATGTTGGGTGCCTGTGTCCTGTCAACTCTAGAGAGGTTCCAGAGAGGGAGTTTCCTGATAGGACGCATCCGGTTTATGCTGACCGGACGCTGGTCAGGATCCGCTAACTGATCGGACGCTGAACAACGAAGTGACCGGACTCTGGGTGCCAGCATCCGATCAACATCAGCAAGGTTCCAGAGAGCATTTTTCTTGACCGGACACGTCCGGTCAGTGCTGATCGGATGCAGGTCAGAGTCCAGTCAGAACTTAACGGCTCTCTCTGACACAGTGGTGGGGATAACTGACCGGAGCGTCCGGTCACCGCGCAGAGTGATGACTCAGCCTCCAAACGTTATGTTTTGAATGAGAGGGTATAAATACTTACTCCACTCATCCAAGGGAGGTCTCTTGCCCATTTGTTCAGCTGAGAAACACCCTTGAGAGTGCAACGGAGAAAAAGAGACTAGTGAGGTGATTGAGATTTGAGAATCTAAGATTAAGGCCTCATTAGTGTAAGGAGAGTAGAAAGTGTGCATCCACCCTTCTCATTAGACTTGTCGTGGTCAAGTGAGAGTTTGTGCTTGTTACTCTTGGTGATCGCCATCACCTAGACAACTTGGTGGTGATTGGGAGTTTGGTGATCATCCGGTGGAGCTTGTGGATGACCCAACTCAAGTTGTGAGCGGTTGTGGGCGATTCACCGCGACGAAGTGTCAAAGAATCAGCCCATAGGGAGCACTTGATCCTTGCATAGATTAAGGGGGAGCTACACCCTTGCGTGGGTGCTCCAACGAGGACTAGTGGGGAGTGGCGACTCTCTGATACCTCAACAAAACATCGTCGCGTTCCTTTCCCTCTCTTTACTTTAAGCATTTACATTCGAGTAATTCATTTCTTGTCTTTACATTCCAAAAATTGCCATGCTAGAGTAAGATTGAAACTTAGGGTGCTAACCTTTTGTGCGGTAGATCAATAGAATCACATTCGAGGTATAAGGGGTGAAGTGGGCTAAGTGTAGGACTTAATTATTGCAAAGAATTTAGAATTAGTCCAATTCAACCCCCCTCATCTTAGGCATCTTGATCCTTTCAATATGCTAACGCCCACTTAGCCTTCTGTTCCATCTATGCCTCTAATCAAGCCCTTTCTGCTTCATTTAACATCTTGTCTAGTTCTCTCTTTGTCTCCTTGAACTGGTGCTCTGTATGTACACAACATAGAGCCTTTACCTTATCACATACCTCCTTCTTCCTCTAACGCCGCCAGAAATTAGCGGCAAAGTGTCTCATGCACCATATGTGCACTAGAGGCGGGAAGCCATCTATATGCTTATCTATAGCATTAAGAAATTAGCGGCAATGTGTCTCATGCACCATCTCCTTGTACCTGGATGCCTAAATGGATTAAACGGCCGTTTAAACAGCAAGTAAACGGTAAACGGTGGTAAACTGTTTTGTTTAGGAGGTAAATGGAAATTAAACGGTTGACTGTTTAAACGGTTAAAAAATGGGAAAAATGGCCTAAACGGAACGGAGATAAACATCATTAAACGACTGTTTAAACGGCCGTTTAGGCGAACACGAGGTAAATCTAGTTCAGTTTTGTATAGATAAATTTGTATACTTAAGTTTATTATATTTATAAATGTGTACACTTGATATGTTACATGCATAAATATCTATATTTGGTTCTTTTCACATGCATAAATATATATATACCAAAATAATTGATTTTTATTCGGATAAATATGTATAAATGCTAGAATACTTTATTTTTTACATGCACATATATAATTATATGTACTTTTTAAAAAAAGTATAAAACCGTTTAGACCGTTTAACTTCGTTTAAACACCGTGTAAACAGCCTAAACGCTAAACGAAGGGCGACCGTGTAAAGACCGTTTACCGTTTAGAAAAACATTGGTCACGGCCCAATTCTTCTCTTTGTACCTGTTCCTTCGATCGTACCTACAAGTTTAACATAAGTTAGTGGTTGTATGTATGCACATGACTGCTAAATTATTATGTTTTAGTTGTCGCACCCGTGCAACTTTCTGTTCGTTGTGTACAATGGTGGATCTTCCGAACTGCCTATACACCCTTATAGGGTAGTGCATCTCGACCACATGGAAGAAAATTAGTGGCCCATTAAAAAGCCACTCGTCTGACTCTTCCTCAGTGCAAGGACTCAGGTACCCCTCTAGCTCGAATTTGGACCAAGGACACCAATTCACCTAAAAGTTAGGTAACTACAGTTAGGTTTTTGGAATAATAAAAAAACAACAACACCGACTAGCAGTATCAAAGTGGTCGTTACTTGGTGCTGTGTCAGGACGTCTAGCATGTCTAAGTACTGCCTGTACCGCCGCTTCGGGTTCCCTCTAACTACCTCCGCTTCTTTCCAGACATACAGAGCAGTTGGTCCTACGTCCAAGTGATTCCATGCCTGCATTGAATAGGATAGTCAGTCACAAGTGTGGCATGAAGTTTGAGGAAAATAAAAAATCGATGCACTTACAGGTAAACCATGAACAACGGGCCACCCGACTAGCCATCGCTCCCAACACCAAACATGTAGTAGGCGGGAACAACCTCCTAGGTTGTCACCTCCTGTACTGTGTCGGCAGGCAACATAGAGCCGACGATAGATCCATGCTAGGACCACGCTGCCCTAGCTATATGCTACTATATTCTCCCATGACTGGCTTAGTATGTTGAGAAAGGCCTAGCTGATGGTGTTATCCGATGCGTCGGGGAACAGGAAGGCACCTAAGAAGTGCCACAGCCACACCCTAGCATACCTCTCGATCCCTTGCTCTGGAGCATTTGGGTGCAACGACGCCCCGAAGTTTTCTGTTATCCAGACCAAACTGACACCGGATGTTTTCCTGAAATATTTTGCAAACATTAAATTAGAGCTGACACCGGATGTTACATGAGAGCTGAGGGAACAAAAACAAACATTAAATTAGACAAAGACAATACGCATCATAAAAGTTGTACTACACCCTCCATCTAAATAGCAAAATAATTTGTAGAATATGTGCTGGGTGTCAAAATGGTAAATGTTTGGAACGTAGAAATTCTTACTTTGCTCTCTTAGCATCCTCGTCCTTGGGTGGTCTTCTGCCACAGAACTGCTCCACCAAGTCCATCCAGTGATAGTTATCAAGGATCCTAGTCACTGGAAGACCCCCCAACCGTAGACACAGAATCATCTTCATGTCCTGCATTGTGATAATCATCTCGTCGCACGGAAGGTGGAAGGTGTGGGTCTCTAGCCTCCACCTATTGGTTTTTAATTCAATACAAGAAGTTTTTTAATTCAAACAATGAGACAAATCAATGCTTTGTACTGTCGCAAATGTGTATCAAATCATACCTATAAATAGCAGCAGTGAGAAGTGCAGGGTCGAGGATCGGTAGCCCAGTGTGGAAGACCTAGACGATCTCAAGGAAGCCGGCAAGCTGTATGTATGGCCGGTATCGCTCGTCCCAGTGGTGCGGCTGGTGCATGCATAGTCTAAGAGGTACCAAGTCCTCCTGAAGCTCCGACAGGCGCTTGGCTCGATGGTCCTTGTCGTAGTGCACCTCAAGAATGGGGTACTGCGGATGATGAACCCCCATCCTGGTTCAAATTTCAAATGGATATGTTAGAACAAACATTAAGAGTACTATAATATGATGGAACATTAGTGCATAAAAACAAAGTAAATGTAAAAGAAATAAACTATTATGCAAAATTAGAGAATAAACATATATCATAATAAACATAGCTCCAAGGTTCCAATGTACTAACATAGTAGTTTTAAATAGCATAGCAAACAATTAACATTAATATAATAAAATGTATGCTATATGCACCTGCTGCCCTTGTCTTCTATGCCTGCTAGCCTTGTGACCAGGTTCTTTGCAAACAGAGCAAAGATTCCTCCCACGGGTCTCGTTGAAGTCTCCCCCTCCGTACATGTCTTCATCGTACCCTCTCATAGCGTCCATGTCCCCCTTGAGTCGCTTCTTCTTCCTCCTACCCTTGCCTACCTTCATTAGATCTCGATGCGACACGTAGTCATAACCATGATAAGGTGGCCACTGTGTTGGGTCAAGGTATGGCTCGAAGCTCCTCTCCCAAATACTAACGGTGTTCGAACGGAGATACAAGGGTGACATATATGGTAGATCCTCATAGTTATACCCACGAACCCTGCAGGCCATGATCATATGAGAGCAAGGGGCATGCATGATCTAAGGGATGTTGCATCTGCACTCTACTTTTTCAACATCAACTCGGTAGTTTCGTCCACCATAACATTCACCGCCCAAGCTTGTGCCACCCTTGCCCCGTACACTAAAGATATGGCGGCGGGGTCCATACATCTCGGCGGTGTGCGGCTTGGCCAATTCCTCGGCCTCCTTCAAATGTTCTGCTCTAGCCTTTCCAAAACGCCCCAGCTCAGCTATATTCCTCTGCGCAAGTTCCCAACTCTTGACAAAATATTCATTGCACTTATGAAAGGAGAACTCCTGTGAATACACGGTTGAAAGACTCCGAGGAGTTTGTGGTCATGATGCCATACCTAAAACCCCCCTCATCATATGCTAACACCCACTTAGCCTTCTGTTCCATCTACGCCTCTAACCAGGCCTTTCTTGCTTCATTTAGCATCTTGTCTAGTTCTCTCTTGTCTCCTTGAACTGGTGCTCTGTACATACACAACATAGAGCCTTTACCTTGTCACATACCTCCTTCTTCCTCTGACGCCGCGTAGAAATTAGCGACAAAGTGTCTCATGCACCATCAATGCACTAGAGGCAGGAACCCATCTATATGCTCAACTACAACATTAAGAAGCCCTGGGTGACGGTCCGAGATCAAACATATAGTGCGAGATGGGCCAAGCACTTGTACACATAGAAGCCGCATGAACCATGACCATGATTCATTGTTTTCTCCCTTTGCCAAAGCAAAAGCCATGGGTACTATCTAGTCCTCAGGATCAACAGCAGTAGGCATCATCAAGGTGCCCCTGTACTTTCCTGTCAGGAAAGTGCCATCAACAAGTACGACTGGCCGAAAAACTAGAATGCATGTTTCGTTTGCGCGAACGACCAGAACACACGATAGAGGACATGCCTCAACGGGTCCCAAAAATACATTCCTCTGGTGTCCACAAACCATTTTAAACCAGAGTTGTAGTAATGCATTGCACATACGATGCGGGGCACCCTGTTGTATGCTTTCTCCCAACTACCCCAACGAATCGCCAGGGCAATTTGCTTAGCACGCCAAGCCTTTCCGTTCTTCACATTATACTTAACGAATCTAGATATGGACTGTTGTAATGAAGACATCGAAATGTCATTATTGTCATCAACGAGCCCTAATATATGACGGGCAAGATAACGTGCAGTGAGCTACTGATGATTTTCCGTCCCCCTATTTGTTAGGCAAGTGTGGGGCTCGACCACTTTACTTATCCTCCACTTGCAACCACTCTGTCTCTTTCATGCATTTAACCTCCACATACAACCATTTTTGCATATCACGTGGTACCTCAACTCCTAGTCTGAATGAGTGACGTTGTACGGCCTATGGTGATACATAGCATAGTCCTGAAGGAAGAGCTTCATCTCTAACATTGTATTGAATATCATCCCCTTACTAAGGATTTCTTTCTCATGGTCATACAATGATTTCCTATACATCTAGAGTCTGGTGTCACAAACTGCCATATCCGTCATGCTGACATCCCTATAGTTCGGAACACCCCTGAAAGGTATGTTCATCGACCTTAGTTGCTCAAGCTCAGTCACTGTGTAAGGTGGTGGTGGAACATACTGTTGCGCTTCGCTAATTCTACCCCTTAAATCATAGGGGGTATCATCTGTTGGCAAATCTGTGACTAGTCTACCCTGAGCCTGGATAGCATGCAAAACCTCAGTTGGTATTGGTAATGGCATACCATGAACAGGTACTAGGATGGCATCAATCGGTGTGGGCATAGCATGTCTACCTCCCTTGTCATCATCTGAATCATTTGAATCACTACTAACTACATCATCGATCATCAGCCTGTTCGTTTCGTCGTAAATGATCGTGGATTATTTACTGTTGGCTGGTTTGGTGTGAGAGAAAAATACTGTTCTAGCTTATAATCCACGATCGTATACGAGCAAGCGAACAGGCTGCATGTCCTCCTCCTCTTGCTCCTCCTTTTCTAGTTCGAACTCGTTCACATCGAATTCATTGCTTATATAGTCTACTTGACTTGAATGAAACTGCTCCTGCATCAACTGACAGTCCAAATCCATGTTACCCTAAGTTGTTTCCCCTTCGACCCCCAATTCTTGCTCATTGCCTCCAACACCGTCAATGGACAGCTCATCTAGGACACCCTGCATCCTATACCCATTCTCCACCACCACCTCAGCCATGGGCACATTGGAACCTTGGAGCACCCTATTGTAGCAGGACTAGTGAGCAGGGTCGCGCAAGGGCATCAGGACATAGTGTGCCCTAGTCTTCCCAGTATCAAACCTCCCCTTCAGTGTGAAATCACCGTCAAACTTTGCATTCAAACTAGGAGGTTCATCAAACCATTGCAATTCTTCTTCCATATCCTCAAACATACCATCTTCTCTCCTAACATTTCCTCCGTAAAAAAACTCTAACATAACAATTCATCTACCAAAGCATTTCAAGAAACTTTATCAAGTCATCGAAATCATCGTACATACTGTCCATAGTAATATTAATACCTATTCTAACTATAACTATACTAACTAATCTAATATTAACGCCTATATAAGACTAACTACAACAACTAATTATACTAAATACAATAACTAACTAGACTCACTAATTGTACTAACTAAACTAACTAACTTTACTAACTATACTAACTTACTATACTGCCTATACCAACTAAACTAACTAATTTTACTAACTATACTAACTATACTTTACTAACTATACTAACTTTACTTATTGTACTAACTTACTATACTAACTATACTAACTAATCAATTAAACTAATTTTGCATCTTAACCCTAAGTAACAACAATTTTGATTCAATCAACAACTACACAAGGGGAGTACCTCGTGGCAGCAGCGTGCTCTTGTCCTCGCGGCAGCGGTGCTCGTCCTCGTGGCGGCAGCGTACGCTCGTCCTCGTGGCGGCGGCGCTCGACCTACCGGGAGCAGCGTGCTCTCATCCTCGTGGCGGCGGCGATTGTCCTCGTGGCAGCAGCGTGCTCTCGTTCTCGCGGGGGCGGCGCGCTAGACCGGGCCGGGAGGCGGGTGCCGTGGAAGGGAGGCATGGGCGTTGGCCTCAACGGCAGCGGCGGCGGTGGGTGGACGCGAGATAGATGGAGGGGACCGCGACAGTGGGGAGCAGTGTACAACAGCGGCGGCGGCAGTGTGGGCGGTGGCGAGCGGTGGGTGTGCATGGTGCGGCGGTAGCGCGACGGCGTGCGTGGCGCGGTAGTGAGGGCGGCGGCGGGCGCGGTAGCCGTGCGTGGCGCGGCGGCGAGGGCGGTGGCGGGGGTGCCGGCAGGCCACAGGCGATGGGCGTGCCTTTACTGGGGCCGAGTGAGAGAGATAGAGAAAGGGAAGAGAGAGCCACGTCACGAGCCTTTACTGGGTCCTACAGCGCCATGCGCGATGGCACGTCGGTGTCACTTCGTTATCTATGGCGTGGCAGGCCCGCCGCGCCGCCACATCACCGGTCGCTACCACGGTGGCAGCCTGGCCATGCCGCCATGCATGGCGCGGTAGAGTGGTTTGGCCGCGCCATGTCAGTTAGCGCGTCCAAAAGTATTAGTTTTGAAAAAAAATAGTGTTAGTTTTAAAAATAGTTTTAAAAAAGTGTTTGTAGAAACAAGACATGCTATTTTCTTGGAGGATGATATGATTAGGGGGAGCTTGGTAGCGTGAGAAATTAGTTTTTAAGAGAAGCGGGTATACATGCCCACTCCTATGGTTCAAGAGCCATTCTTCATGCTACCTATTGTTGTTGTACCAACAGTGCAAGACACTGTTGTAACAACACCTGTTGTTAGTTCTCCTATAGCAACAATGAATGAACATGAGGAACCTGACCTTCAGGATCCCCAGGAACCCATTGTCACACATGAGGGAGCGCAACAACAGCCTCATATAGAACAAGCGTCATCTAACAAGGGCCTGGAAGGTCTCAAAGAGTTAGGAGATCTGCCATTTCTGATGACTACGAAGTTTATGAATGTGAGGAATTTTAAATGGAGAGTGATCCCACCTCATTTGAAGAAGCCATGAGAAGCGCCCACTCATCCAAGTAGCTTGAAGCCATGGAAGATGAAATGAAATCAATGAAAACCAACAGTGTTTGGAACTTAGAAATAATTCCTAAAGGAGCCAAGACAGTAGGCTGTAGATGGGTCTACAAAACTAAACATGACTCCAAAGGGAATATAGAAAGGTTTAAAACATGACTTGTGGCGAAAGGTTTCACGCAAAGAGAAGGTATAGATTATAATGATACATTTTCTCCAGTCCCATGTAAGGATTCTTTTAGAATCATAATGGCGCTTGTAGCACATTATGATTTAGAATTACATTAGATGAATGTAAAGACGGCATTCCTAAATGGGGATCTAGAGGAAAATGTTTACATGGCACAACCAAAAGGTTTTGTTGTGGAAGAAAAAGAACGCATGGGATGCCGCTTGAAGAAATCCATTTACGGATTAAAACTAGCTTCAAGATAGTGGTATTTGAAGTTTGCTAGTACAATAAAAAAATTTGGGTTTCAAGAAAATGTAGAGGACAATTGCGTTTATACAAAGTTCAAGAATGGCAAATACATTTTCCTAGTCTTGTATGTGGATGACATCTTGCTCGCTAGCAGTGATGTTAATCTACTACTAGAAATAAAGAAGTTATTGTCCTCAAAGTTTGATATGAAGGATCTCGGTGAAGCTTCGTTCATCCTAGGAATAGAGATTCACCGAGATAGAGAAAAGGGGGTTTTAGGATTATCACAAAAGGCATACTTAGAAAAAGTTCTAAAGAAATACAGTATGCAAAATTATAAGTCTTCACCTGCTCCCATAGTCAAGGGCGATAGATATGGAGAATTTCAATGTCCTAGGAACCAATATGAGATCGATCAAATGAAAGCGGTTCCATTTAGTTCAGCTGTCGGAAGTTTACAGTATGCTCAAGTGTGTACTCGTCATGACTTAGCATTTGTTACCGGGTTACTTGGTAGACATCAGAGTAATCCAGGAATAGAACACTAGAAATTAGTAAAAAAAAGTTTTGCGTTACCTACAAGGTACGAAGGTTCTTATGCTAACATACAGAAGATCTGATTCCCTGCACATAGATGGGTATACAGATTCTGATTATGCGGGAGATGACAGAAAATCCACATCATGATACATATTCACTCTTGTAGGAGAAGCTATATCATGGAAAAGCTCAAAGCAAACCGTCACTACATTGTCCACAGTGTATGCCGAGTTTGTAGCATGTTATGAGGCCACACGGCAGGTGAATTGGCTGAAGAAATTCATGCCCGGGTTGAAAGTGGTAGACAACATACATAAACCACTCAAGTTATACTGCGATAATAATCCAGCAGTATGTTATGCTCACAACAATAAGTCAAGTGGTCCTGCCAAACATATTAACATAAAGTATTATGTTATCAAAGACAAAGTCTGGGATCATATAATTAGTCTTGAGCATATAAGAACAGAAAAGATGATCGTGGATCCGCTTACAAAAGGCTTACCATCCAGCGTGTTCAGAGAACACTTAGCCGGCATGGGTTTAAGGGAAAGCCTATGATTCCTGGACAATAAGGGTGTCGGTGCAAAAAGTGACCAACTAGTGAATATTTGTAGTTTGGCCGTACGTTGTGATCGAAGGTGGCCTAGCACTCAATGACACCGGGTTTATACTGGTTCAGGCAACGTGCCTTACGTCCAATTTGGGTCGGTTAGTGACTTTATTCCTGAGCCTAGGTGCTCAAAGTTTGTAGTGGGGTTACAAACAAGAAGGAGAAAGATGGGGTGTACAAGAGGTCCGGTCGGCTCTGGTCAGAAGGGCCGAGAGCGATAGGAGCTACGCTATGAGCTAAGTGTTCAAGCGTGTGCTTGAGGTCCGAACCCAGCGGTTCTGTGGTTGTGAGCTAGTGAACTAGATCATTGTTTGTTAACTAAAGGGGCTCTCCTTTTTTTGGAGGGAGCGCATCCCCTTTTATAGATAAAGGGGATGGTTGTACAAGCGAGAGGGTGAGGGTACGTATGCTACTGAGCTTTGTTGCCCATGCCGGGGGGTACAAGATAATGGTAGGCGCCCACAACACTGTTGATGTCACTGTAGAATGTCAGATGCATGTGGGAGGTTGTGTTGCCTTCTTCAGGAATGGTAGATGTCGGCGCCTACAATATTGTTTGTGTCAGGGCGGTTGTAGTGTACTGTTCCTGTAGGCGTACAGGGTATGGTCCCTGGTATCATGGTTTGACTTGTGAGCCTTGCCTTGCTTTTCTCCGCACGTCTCCTGGTCCCTACCGAGCGGGTGTCCCCGGTCGGTTGATCCCAGTCGGCTCTGACCGTGCCAGTCGGAGAAGAGCGGTGAGCAAGGGCTGGGAGTATCCTCGGTCGGAGAGTGCGGGGTCAGAGTCGAAAGTAGTGTTTGGGCCAGGCCTACCGATCGGAGAGGCCGTTCGGAGGTGGCTAGAGTCCGAAGCAAGCGCTCCGGTCGGAGAGGTGGGCCAAAGTAGTCGACGAGCGGGCGTTGTTCCTCCTCGGCCAGACCTTTCGGTCAGTGACTGGACCGTCCTTTCGGCCTATTGTTTTAGACTCTTGGGCCGACCCATGAGTTACGTGTTGTCTGCTTGGGCTGAGCCTTGGCGTGGAAGCCGGTCCCCGAGGGACCCGGGTTTATGAACCCGACAGAGCCCTCAAGCCCCCCGGTGATTGAGGCGAGAATCGTGCTGGGGATTTTTGTCTCACCGGTGGGTGCGCTGTGAGCGCACTCTGCATGGGTGTAGCCCCGAGCCCCCGGGCGGTTCGGGCATAACCTTCGGGGATGTTCATTAGTGTGGGCGTGTGTGCGTGTTTTTAGTTTGAGACGGAGTTTTGTCAACGAAGGCATCGTTGCGCAGCCGTGGTGTTTAGTCGTTTGAGAGATTGGGTGAGATGGAGCTTATGGATCCTGGTGTCGATGCGCGTCGTGGGATCGGGTGAGGCAGTTAGTCTAGTTAGTTTGGGATCGGGCGAGGTGACAAGGCGGTACTCACAGATCCTGATGGGGCAACATCGGGTCGTGAGACCTGTGTAGTTTTTGGAGCGCAATGATCGGGAGCCGAATGGGCGAGATCGGGGTCATGCAGACCTGTGTTTTTGGAGCGCAATGAGAACCTGCCGGATGGGGCGAGATCGGGTCGTGAGACCTGTGTGTTTTTGGAGGCAAATCGAACGTAGCCGAATGGGGCAAGATCGGGGTCGTAGACCTAGGTGTTTTTGGAGCATAGTCGGAAGGGGCGAGTTCGGGGCCGCAGACCCAGGCTTTTTGTGTCTTGAGCCCCCGAGACTCATTGGGCCTTAGTAGGGGTCGGTGTGAGTTATGTGTGTTACCCCATCCTCGGTTCCTCACAACCGGAGGGGCTGAGTTTTATCGCTTGTCCCGATCGCTCGGGCTCGAGTGACGCGCTCGGTGAGTTCGCTAACGGGTATGATCGAACGGAATCCGGGTCCATCGTTCGTGACAGGGTCGGCATAGCCCTCTTGTGATATTCCACTGCTCCTTTACCTACAACCCGGCAGATGCCTGGATCGTTCCGGAGACCGACCCGGGTGGCCTAACGGCCTCCCCTCGATGGAGATTCTGTGGGCTTGGCGAGAGGTTCAGGATCAAATGAGATGGTTGAGATGACCCGGTCTACCAGACTGGGTGAGGGCCGCATGGGGCTCATCTATGTTTTTCTCCCCTGACTCTGTTGGTTGCTCATGTCAAATGAGGCAACCGCCGCTTCGTGACGCAACACAGAGCGTTGTGATGCATTTCGCTGCACGTGCGATGCTTAGTTCCCAAGCCCCCGGGCGGTTCAAGGTCCAAATTGTCTAGGAGGCATGGGCGTATGGAATGAATGCGTGTATGGATGTATGAAATAATTATAAAGAAATAGAGGGGGTTAGTAGTTTTTACCTTGACGACTCGAGTGACGGGGTTTGGAGAGCTCCAGTCGAAAATGTCTGATCAGGACCCGTGCTCGTCATTCGTGACAGAGTCGACATGGCCTATATGGGGCGTCCCTTTGCTCCTTACCTGTCTCTCGGTGTCTATCCTGAGTGATTCGATCGACTCAGGGGGGCCGATGGTCTCTCCCGGTGGAGATCTCGTTTTGGGTTTTTCCAGGTCTGGCCTAGGGAAGCGGGGAGCCACCCACGTGTGGTGGCGCTTTGGTTCTTGTGCCCGGCGTGTGCTAGCGGTGGGACATGCCTAGGCCACGTCCCATCCAATCAGGAGTCATTCCATCGGGCAGGGCACGTCTCATCGGTCAGGGCGTGTCTCATCGGTCAGGGTGCGTCTCAGCTGCATTAAATAGGAAAGAGAGAGTTTCTCGCTCCGCCGTTTTGCCTTCCCCGATCGGCGCGCCCTTCCCTAACTGTTGTTCTCTTTTCCTTAAGTAGGAGAAGGGGGAGGGTTTTTGCCCCATTTTTTTGCCTGTTCCTCATCTGTCGCCGCCTTTCCTCTTCCTTCTCGTCGTGAGCGTTCCTGAGAGCCGCGGTGGTTTCTAGGAAAGAAAGGGGAGAGAGCGAGGGAGAAGAGAAGAACTCACCAATCCTTTTATGATCCTAGAGCGAAATGTCGAACTGGAGGTCGTCCACCATGAGAGAGTCAGTGTTGAAGGCCTTCGTCGGGAAGGGGCTCCTGCCGCCAAAGGAGGTGGCGCACTAGAGGGTTCCTGGGAGGAAGGAGTTCCCGCAACCTCGGCCCGACGAGGTGGTTTCCTTTCTCACCTTTCACGAGCGTGGGTTAGGATACCCCGCGCACTGGTTCCTGCGTGGGCTCCTCAATGAGTGGGGTCTGGAGCTGTAGCACCTTAATCCGATGGGGGTGCTACACATCACCGATTTCATCATCGTCTACGAGGCTTTCCTTGGGATGGAGCTGCACGCGGATTTCTTCTGGTGGCTCTTCTCCGGGAGAGCCTTGATGGCGGGGAACCCGGCCGAGATCGCGCCGGTGGGGGGTTTCGCCCTATAGAGGAAACCGAGCGCGGGAGGCTCGTATCCCGTGTACCTCCCCTATGACTCCAACCGGGGGTGGCATGGGGAGTGGTTTTACATCAGGAATCCGGCGGCGCCGCCGTTCCTGGCGTTCACCGGCGAGAGGCCGGAGAAGCAGGACAGTTGGTCATGGGGTTGCGCCCATAAGGAGAAGCATAAGGTGGGGGTCATCGAGGAGGAGCTCCAAAAGCTCGTAAAGCACGGCCTTGAAAGGGTGTGGGTGTTCCACACCCTCTACCATCGCTGGGTCGTGCCATTGGCGGAGAGGACGCGGCCGATGTGGTTGTACAGCGTCCTATCGGACACGGACCGTGCGTCGCCGGAGGATCTGTCGGATGATGAGGTATGGAGTCGCCTTGGCCGGGTGCTGCAGCTGAAGCCCAAATAGAGGGTCAAAGGGAAGCCCGCGCCTTTCAACTCCTCGATTGTGTCCAGACTGGTATGCTCCCTTCTCTTTAGTTTGCACTTCTTCCTCTGGTTTTCCTATTTTTTATTGGGAGCCACATGTTCCGCAGGGGCTTGGAAATTACAAGTCCCGGCTGCACCTTCCCAAGGGTCCGGAGGGCGTGGCCTGGTAGGCCGCTCAGAAGGAGGCGGCAGACGCCAAGAAGAAGAAGAAGGCCGAGGTGGCCCACTGGAAGTACAAGAAGGAGAAGGAGGTTGCCCGGTGCGTGAAGGTCGGGGAGAGAAAGAGTGACGTCGAGTCTGAGATCGAGTCAGAGGATCCCACGGATGTGGACGACATGGTTTTCTCCGAGGAGGAGGAAAGTCGGGAGGTCATTGTGACCTCGGTGGAGCGTCGCGACCCTGCGGAGACGTCCGCTGGTGATGAGCAGGTGGCCGTGTGGCGTGCGGTGGCTTCCGCGCTGAGGAAGTGCGCGGTGAGCGCGGACATCGTCAGCTAACAGGTGGCAAAGCAGACGCAGTCACCATGCCCTTTGGTGGCAGTGTCGGTCCTGTCACCGCCTATGGCGGACACGGCCGAGCAAGCCGGGCAATCCGAGGAGTGGACTAGCACTTGTGCGTCGCCGGGACCGGTGCCAACGCGTGATTCACAGCTGGGGGAGGCCCCGCTTGCCGCGGACACGGTCGAGCCAGTCGGGCGATCTGTGGAGCAGACTAGCACCCGCGCGTCGTGTGACTCGCAGCCGGAGTATGCCCCACCCCCTGCCCCGGTCGGGGAGTCCCGAGCCGAGGGTCGCGGTGACCCACAGGCTGGGCAGGAGCCGGTTGGGACGACTCTGCCCCCGGCCGAAGTGAGGGGGCGCGGGTTGCAGCCTGGGATAGGCCCACGCCCTACAGGCCCATCGACGCTGGGTCTTGCTTTTAGAGTCATACCGCTCACCACCCGATATGTTTTCCTTTGTTTCTTTTCAATCTTTTGTTGTTGAGTCTTTTTGGAGTGTGACTTACCTGCACCCTCTGTCAGTGGCCGGGCGATGACAGGGTTGAGCGTCTCCCCAACTCCCATGCAGGAGGCATGCAGGCCCACCCTACAGCGTGTCGCGGCGAGCGGCGGGGGGAACAGGGTGGCGGCGGCGAGCCCTTCCCTTCCGGGGGTGGTTGCCGCTACAGTGACAGCAGTGGCGTCGGCATTGGCGGTGATTCCGGTGCCGACGGTGGAGGTCACGTCGGAGGTAACCCTTATGACCCCTCCTCCATCAGCTATGGCAGAAGAGGAGAGGGAGATCGAGCTCCCTGCCTCACCGGATGGAGGGCTGCACGGCTCACCCTTGTGGTCGGAGTGGAAGGCGCTGGGGGGAGATGTGGCCGGGGCAAAGTTGGAACGCCCGGCGATGGCCCGCGCAATCGAGGTGGTGGACATCCTGTCCGACGACGAGGCTGACGACATGGAGGAGCTACTGGTGTCGTCGCAGGAGTTGGCAGTGGTTCCATCAGAGGCTGGGCCCTCCAGTGGGCTGTCGGAGGGTGACTCGGAGTGGCCCTGCCTCGAGGACCCAGCAAAGGTGCGGTTCATCCTTCGGGATTCGCAGGAGCATCGGCTCTAGGACATCCTTGGGGAGCAAGGACATGCCGCGGTGTTCGAACTCGCCAGCTTGTCCGTGAAGCTCGGAGACGCCCAGGAGCGGGTTAAGTCCGCCTAGCAGTTAGTCGAGGTCGACCTGTAGCTTGCCGCGGAGGTGAGTTTACCGTACTTTTTCTTGTCCTCTGCATCTTTTGTTGGTTGCCTTAGCATGCTTGTTTTTCGTAGAGTTTGAAGGGGATGTCATCCCGCAAATCCCGCTTCCTCCGAATGGAGCACGCCCGGGTGGCTGAGCTTGAGCATCAGCTAGAGTCCTCGGCCATGAGTCTCGGGGACCAGGCGGCCGAGGCGACACTGGCTGGGTGGAGGGGGGCGTCTTGTGAGAGCAGGAGCGATCACCGCCGAGTGAGGGCTCGAGGTGGCGAAGGCCCGTCAGTGGAGACCGAGGCGGGTAGTGGATGTCCCCTGGCGGAGACCGAGGTGGCGCCAGAAATCCCCAGAGACCCTTGAGTCGGAGCGAGGCGTCTAAGGCGTCGAGCGGACCACCCCCGGAGTTGGCACAAAAGGCCCCTGGAGGTGGAGCAGAGGGCCCGGAGGTGGAGCGGAAGTCCCGGTCGGGAGGCGGACCGGGAGGTGCTTGCGCCCGGGGCTGGGTGATGGGGACGGAGGATGCGGCGCCTGGCACACGAGAGCGAGTGGCCTGCGCAGCGGAGGATCTCTCCACCCATGAGAACTTTCATGTCAAGACATACCCTTTTCTGCATTTCTCGTTGTGTTGGCTTTTCCTTCAGCCTGTTTCTGAGCTTGTCGCTCTTCTTTCAGAGCTGGGTGGAAAGGTGAAGACACTGGAGCGGGACCTAGAGACGATCAAGGCGACCTTCAGCCGGAATGCGGAGGAGCTGGCCAAGTCCCGTGAAGAGCGACATGCTCTCAAGGGGGATCTTGACCAGATCCACAACGTTGCCCAGCTCATTGTCTCGAAAGTCTTCGGGTTGGTGCCAAGCACTAGCACGCCTGCAGTCCAGCTGGCGGAGGTCCCGGATGCGGTCTGGGACCTTATCAGGAGCGGGCTATTCTACGAAGCATCGGGGGTGCTGACTTCGGTGGCGACGCACCACCCGAACCTAGACTTCGCTGCTATCTGCAGTGGGTATGCTGAAGGCTTGAGCATGGAGGACATCCAATCGATCGGGGAGAGCTTGCTGCCGCACGCAAGGTCGGTGGCAGAGCAAGTCTCTGCCCAGTGGGTGATGGACGTCCGTCATGAAGACATGGCCAGAAGCATGCGTGGGGAGGACGCTGCCCAGCCTGCGAACGGTGCAGAGCCTGGGTCGGAGGTGAATGTCGCCCCGGCTTCGACTGAGCCGAATGTTGTGCCGCCGGGGAGTGAGCAGTCCACGCCCTCGTCGGTCGCACTGACAGCAGATGCCGCCGGGCCAGTCCAATAGCTTGTAAAATATAAGTAGTTTAGTGAGCGTAAAAAGTTTAAGTTCGTGGGGGAGCCCCTGTGTAAACATTCCTGTGTGCTTAATGACTATGGTCTGTTTCATTTTCTATAATGGAGTCACTCCGTTCGAGGAAGCTTGTTCCCCTTTTGTTCCTTAGTTTTTCCTTAGCATAATTTTGTTTTTTATTCTTTATTTCTCATACCTGCCCGTTTGTCCCATAGGCTGCGACCTTGGGAGCCTGGGGCGTGGCCCGCGAGGCTTGGCTGCTCGTAACCGTAGGGAAAGGCGGGGTGCGATCGGTCGAAATGTTTTTAAAGCAAAGCTACGTAAGGAAAATTGAAGGAACAAACTATCCTTTTGGTTGGGTAGGAAGGAATTTCACCATATGATAGTAAACAAAACATAGAGGTAGTAGTGTACCCTAGTGGAGCCCCCGAACGCCCTGGGCCGAAAAAGTGTTCGGGTCGGGGTGCTTTTATAGGAGCATACGCTAAGTAAACAATGGTAAGATTGAAACTTAGGGGAAAAAGCGACATAGCTGTTCCAAGCGTTTGGAGAGAAGGGCGTCGTTGGCGTCCTTTGGTCGGTAGGCGTCCGATCGGATCACTTTGTCCTTCAGTCGTCCGGATCCTTGCCCGCTACGCCCCCTTTCTCGGTCGCTGCTTCTTTGCCTTTTTCTTCCTTTGGCCTGCCAGCCTGCCACAGAAGGCGCTTAAGGACCTGGCAGTCCTTGTAGAGGTGTTTTATGGGGTAGTCATGATTAGTGCACGGGCTCTCCATGAGGTCGCGGAAGTGGCCCGGAGGGTCCTACTGGGGCTGCGTGCCCGCATGATCAGCCGTGGCGACCAATGCGGAGTTGGCCGGTCGGTGGCGATTCTTTCTATTCTTTTTCCCCCTCTGCATGGAGGGGCCCTCATCCTAATCCTGGCGCTTGGCCTTGCCCTTGCCCCGGCCTCCGTCGGAGCAGGGTGGGAGCGGTGTTTGTTGGAGGTTTTGGACAAAGGTCCGCGGTCCCGGACCATCAGGGTTGGGACTCCGGTCGCTGCTGCGTGTGTCTCGGTTTGGTCCGAGCCACGCATAGATAGGCGGTCGGTGTGGAGCGATCGTCAAGTCAAGACGAGGTGCCAATGCGGCCTCCTGTGCCGCGCTCGGCGATTGTAGTGGCGATCGGGTGGAGCGACCCATCTGCTGCGTCCCCGTTCCCCTAACGGGGAGCAAGGCCATGAGTCGGCGTCGCGATATGTAGCACTCCGCTTGTTGAACGGCGGCTTGTCTCCACTAGTGCCCGGAGGTTCCGGTGGATCACCTGTTCATGAGGGTCGTTCGGCTCGGACAGGCCGCACAAAAGCATTGCTGCAGCGGTGATGTTCTGATTGGCCTGAGCGAACTGCGGGGGATCATTCCCCCTGTCTATGGTGTTGTGCTGGACCCGATAGGCGTGACCCCGAACGTCACTCGCCGGTCTACGCGCATGGGGTGCAACGTGGTGCGCTGAGCGCGCTGGCGCAGTCGGTGGCTGATGCAGCCACCGTTGTCGTAGTTCCTCCCCGTGCTCACGTGTGAGCTCGGGGGTCTCCACATGAGAGTCCAGAGGGACGTGAGTCTGCAAGGACTTCGTTACCCCAGGAAACTGTCCTGGAGCGTCCGCCATAGCGCACTCCTGGGACGGACGGTGGCTAGATGCCACGTCGCCGATGCTGGAGCCATCACTCCTGACATCGTCATCCATGAGGTCAAGGAAACAGGTGGGAGCGTAGCTCACCATCCCCACGAATTCAGACGTGAGAGGGGGCGGTGCCGGCATCTTTTGGAGCCCCTAGGCGTACGTGTTCGCGGGGGACACGAGGCCGTAGGGGAACCGGCCGTATGGTAGCTGCGACGGGGACAACAACATTCCTCCAGGTAATTGGCTGAAGATAGAAAATAGCAAGTAAATAATAGCATGTACATTACTCACAGCGGGGTTTGAGCAGAGAGTTTGCTCAGAAAGAAGCGCAGATGCCGCGTCGTCGAAGTCGTGCGTCCCAGAGTTGATGGAGGGCACCCCTCTGATGGGTGCCGGGACATGAGCCTCCTCGCGGAGGTGTAGTACGTTGAGCCGGTCGGCAACGAAGTCCAGGCTTTCGAAGAGGAAGGCATGGGATGGCTCTAAGACTGGGGGAGCCCACATACCAACAGGTGAGAGTGCGGGAGACTCCAGTGAGCTGAAGTGAATCGTATCGCCCGAGCCCGCCACGGCGAGGGTGGCGGAAAAGTGGGCCATCCGATGATCAAAAAGTGTTGAACATACATCGTCTTCCCCACGGACGGCGCCAAATCAAGCAGTGCAGAAAGTGACCAACTAGTGAATATTTGTAGTTTTGCCGTACGTTATGATCGGAGGTGGCCTAGCACTCAATGACACAGGGTTTATACTGGTTCAGGCAACGTGCCCTACGTGCAGTTTGGGTCGGTCAGTGACTTTATTCCTGAGCCTAGGTGCTCAAAGTTTGCAGTGGGGTTACAAACGAGAAGGAGAAAGATGAGGTGTACAAGAGGTCCCGGCCAGCTCTGGTCGGAAGGGCCAAGAGCGGCAGAGCTACGCTATGAGCTAAGTGTTCAAGCGTGTGCTTAAGGTCCCAACAGGCGGTTCTATGGTTGTGAGCTAGTGAACTTGATCGGTGTTTGTTAACTAAAGGGCTCTCCTTTTTGTTGGAGGGGAGCATCCCCTTTTATAGATAAAGGGATGGCCGCATGCTGCGAGAGGGTGAGGGTACGTATGCTACTGAGCTTTGTTGCCCATGTCAACGGGTACAAGATAATGGTAGCCACCCACAACACTGTTGATGTCACTATAGAATATCAGATGCATGTGGGAGGTTGCGTTGCCTTCTTCAGGAATGGCAGATGTCGAGGCCTACAATACTGTTTGTGTCAGGGCGGTTGCAGAGTACTGTTCATGTAGGCGTACAGGGTATGGTCCCTGGTATCGTGGTTTGACTTGTGAGCCCTGCCTTGCTTTTCTCCGCACGTCTCCTAGTCCCTACCGAGCGGGTGTCCCCGGTCGGTTGATCCCAGTCGGCTATGACCGTGCCAGTCGGAGAAGAGCGGTGAGCAGGGGCTTGGCGTATCCCCGGTCGGAGAGTGCGGGGTCGGAGTCGGAAGTAGTGTTTGGGCCAGGCCTTCCGATCGGAGAGGCCGTCCGGAGGCGGCTGGAGTCCGAAGCGAGTGCTTCGGTCCGAGAGGTGGGCCAAAGTAGTCGATGAGCGGGTGTTGTTCCTCCTCGGCCAGACCTTCCGGTCGGTGACTGGACCGTCCTTCCGCCCTATTGTTTTAGACTCTTGGGCCGGCCCATGATTTACGTGTTGTCTGTTTGGGCCTAGCCTTGGCGTGGAAGCCGGTCCCCGAGGGACCCCGGGTTTATGAACCCGATAAAGAGCCTAGTTGAGAATCTATTTCAAAGGCCTCGTTCGGCTTACCATATATTTCGCTTATTCGGCTTATTTTTTAGCCGGAAAGTGTTTTTCTCTCACAACAATTCAGCGAATAAAGATTTTTCAGCCGGGCCAGCCAAAGTTTAGACCAATGAACGGGCCAAAGAGAGGTGCATTGTAACTGTTTAATCTAATGGCAATTGACCGTGACGATGAGGCACACTCTATTCACTGATGCGTGATGAAATAGGAACAAGATAAAGTAAGTAAGTTGAGTTTAAGTCATAAGGTGAGATCATGAGGGAGAATGTTAGATGATCTTCAACCAATTGACCCAACGGCCAGTTGGGCCCTTAGATCCGCGTCCTGATTGGGGACGCCCAACCGTTCCATGGTTGATGGGCCTCCATCGCACAGCGTCATAAAAAGAGAGGTGAGAGCCGGGGCATCAGACACGAGGTTCACTTGAGCCTCCAGACGCCCCGCACCTACAGTCCCGAAACCCTAACCGATCTAAAAGGGGTGCTGCCAGCGACTGGAAGACAGCCACCGGCCACCGCCGTCTCTGCACCACCGCCACCGCGACAGCGCCTTGACCGCCGGCCTTCACCACGCCACCGACGAACAACCTCATGGCCAGCTCGTCTTCTATAAAAACGGGCGATGGTTTACACCTCTGCGATCTCTCTCTCTAGTTCTCGTTTTGGTCTACGTTCTAAGGTTTACACTCTATGGCTAGATCCTGTAACGCTTCTGTCACTTCTATCAGCAACTTCACCGAGTTCGTGGCGGAGAACGTGGAGCTGTACACCAACGTGAGCACTGAGCAGCACAAAGTACGGGGCCGGGGGCAAGGTGTGGGACCCGGAGCTGTTGCAGGCGCAGGGCATGGTGGCGCGCTACGTGGTGAGCCCCGACGGCCATGGCAAGTTCAGGAGCATCACCGAGGCCATCAAGGCCGTACGTGCCGGACGGGAACAAGAAGAGGGTCATCCTCGACATCAGGACGGCCACCTACAAGTAATAATTATTATGATAAGAAATTTGAATCTCTTCCTCTTCTTCTCTGATAAAAAAAACAAACAAACAAATTCGAGGCCCTCTTTAACTTACTGGCTGGATGGATGGATGGATTGTTTCACCTTTCCTTCTTTTGTTTTCTAATGTTTTGCTGTTGTCTGCTGACACGCTGGCACGCTGCTGATGCCATGGTGGCCTTCCTTGATTAATTTTGTAACTGTTTCGTTCTGATTTATTGAAATGAACTAGGAATTAATTAATTAATTCGACAGGAGGGTCCTAGCAGCTCCCAAGGTCATGTGATCTTTTTTTTCTCTTTAGATCGAGAAATGAAGGAAATTGACGTCATATTTGAAGTCTGTTCTTTGCAGGCGCGCGGCCAAAATACGCAAAGATGGTTTTATTCTAAATGGTCCAAAAGCAGTAGTGTGTGCAGTGTGCAGTGTTGAGAGGAGCAGACAGGTTGCTTTCGTGGGTGGTGTGTCGTGTTCGCGTGGATGAGTAGGGCGCGGATGGAACGGCATTATTAAACACACAGATGCAACAGCAGCCAGGCCATGGTTAGGGATATAAATGGTACGGATATTTTTGAACCGTATTCGAGACCGAATTCATTTAGGAGGGTTTAGATCTGTCCGTATTCGAGTTCGGATATCAACATCTGATACCATATCCATATCCGAATACTTAAAGCGCATATGTTAGCTTAGGAATGAATGGTTGATTGCATTCCATCTCAATGTACGTCAAGTACATAAGGGACGCCGGGTGGCTTTAGCCAGCCAGCCACACAAAGGCGTACATGCCACTAATCAAGGATTGACTACTATAATTACACATACTATAATTACTATAGTCTAACACTCCCCCACAGTCTAATCGGGAGCATCGCTAACGGTCGTGGACCGAAACTCTGGAACAATGAGGTGGGGAGACCCTTGGTGAAGACGTCGGCATACTATGATGTCGTAGGAACGTGAAGAACTCGAACATGACCGAGGGCGACCTTCTCTCGAACAAAATGGAGATCGATCTCAACATGCTTCGTCCACTGATGCTGCACTGGATTGCTGGAGAGGTATACGGCACTGACGTTGTCACAATATACCAGGGTGGCACGGCGAGGTGGGTAGCGAAGCTCAAGGAGTAACTGGCGTAACCAAGTAGCTTCGGCGACACCGTTCGCCACAGCACGGTATTCGGCCTCGGTGCTAGACCGGGAGACCATGTGCTGGCGCTTGGAAGACCATGACACCAGGTTGTCTCCGAGGAACACTGCATAGCCAGAGGTCGACCGGCGAGTATCGGGACATCCAGCCCAGTCGGCATCCGTGAGCTCCGTAGGGGAAGACCGGCGCATAGTCAATCCAAGTGACATAGTGCCCTGTAGGTATCGCAAGATGCGCTTGAGAGCTGCGAGGTGTGGCTCCCGAGGATCATGCATATAGAGACAAATCTGCTGAACAGCAAAGGCAATGTCCGGACGGGTGAAAGTCAACATCAGAGCACCCACCCAGCTGCGAGATCTGAGTAGCGTCACCAACAGGAGGTCCATCTGCAGATAATTTGGAGTGGAGATCAACAGGCGTGCTGCATGGCTTGCACGCACTCATCCCGGCGCGCTCCAAAATATCCTGAGTGTACTGCCGTTGGGAGAGAAACAGACCATCTGCAGAGCGTGTCACAGAAATGCCCAAAACATGAAAAAGCTGACCCATGTCCATCATAGCAAACTCACGCTGAAGAGCCCCAATAACATGTCGGAGGAACTCGGCAGAAGAGGCAGTGAGGACGATATCATCCACATAGAGTAACAAATAGGCAGTGTCTGACCCTCGGCGAGAAATAAATAGCGAACTGTCCGACTTGGTTTCAACAAATCCAATGGAAGAGAGATATGAAGCGAACCTGTGATGCCAAGCACGAGGAGCCTGCTTCAGTCCATACAGAGACTTGTTGAGTCGACAAACCAGGTCCGGACGGGAGGAATCCACAAAACCAGATGGTTGCACGCAGTACACTGTCTCGGTGAGAGTGCCATGCAAGAATGCATTCTTCACATTTAACTGATTGATGGGCCAGTTCTGAGAGAGAGCCAGAGAGAGAATAACCCGAACTGTCGCTGGCTTGACGACCGGACTGAAATTCTCATCATAATCCAGACCAGGGCGCTGGGTAAAACCTCGAAGGACCCAGCGTGCCTTGTAGCGATCAAGAGACCCATCTACGTGCAGTTTGTGCCGAAAAATCCACTTGCCAGTAACAAGATTGACTCTGGGAGGGCGTGGTACCAGGCTCCAGGTGTCATTGGCGATTAGTGCATCAAACTCAGCCTGCATAGTGGAGCGCCAATTGGGATCTGACAGGGCAGCGCGAACGGAGCGGGGCAGAGGCGACATGGGCACAACGTGGAGGTTGAGGCGATCCACGGGATGTGCTATGCCGGCCTTGCCGTGGGTGCGCATGGAGTGCGCATTGTCGACGGGGGTGATGGAGATCGGCCTGGTGGCGAGCATGCGTCCGGTGGCCGTGGCGCTACTGGCAACAGCCTGTGTACGAGGCACAGGGGCAGCAACGCCGGCCTGGGACGTGGTCGGCGAGGAGGCGCTGCTGGCTGCAGCGCCGGTAGTCATCGCGGCGGAGGGGAAGCTGGGCACCCCTGGCCCAGCGCTTGGTGCACCAACGGAGGAGGGACAGGGCGCCCCTGGTCCAGCACGCGGTGCTGGAGACCGCGGCCCGGCGCTCAACGGCGCAGGAGGTGGCGTGGGCGGCTCAACAGCCCCACGAGCGTCGGGAGAAGTACCTGCATGCACAAACTTTGCTCCAGGAATAGGAGCGGTGAGGTCACTGTCGTCAAGAAGAAAGTCCAAGGCTGTGGATGCCATTGGTGAGGTAGACATGTCGGCGAAGGGAAAAAAAGATTCATAAAAAATGACATGTCTGGAGGTGATGATGCGATTCGACTCTAGCTCGAGACACCGATAGCCTTTGTGTTCCGAGGAGTAGCCGAGGAAGACACATAGGGATGAACGGGGTGCAAGTTTGTGGGGTGCTGTGGAAGACATGTTGGGGTAACAGGCACAGCCAAAGACCTTGAGATGCTCATAGGATGGCTGGGTCGAATGTAAATGGTAGTAGGGAGTGCAGGAGGCGAGGATTTTGGTGGGGAGCCGGTTGACGAGGTATGTGGCGGTGTGAAGTGCCTCAACCCAGTAAACCGGAGCGAGAATCGCCTGATATAAGAGAGAGCGCAAAATGTTATTAAGAGTGTGAATGGAATGTTCGACTTTGCCATTTTGCTGGGATGTGTAGGGGCACGACATGCGAAGGGTAACACCGTGGGAGAGAAAAAACATGCGGGCCAGGGAATTGTCAAACTCCCGGCCGTTGTCGCACTGGACGCTCTTGATGGTGGTGCCAAATTGCGTGTGAGCATAAGCAAAAAAATTGGCAAGAGTAGAAAAAGTGTCGGATTTTAGGCGAAGCGGAAATATCCAAATGTAGTGTGAGCAATCATCTAAAATAACAAGATAATATTTGTAGCCTGACACACTAACAATAGGAGATGTCCAAAGATCACAGTGTATTAAATCAAAATTATTTGTAGCTCTAGAACTGGATAAACCAAAAGGAAGTCGAGTGTGATGTCCGAGCTGGCAAGCATGACACAAATGATGAAAATCATCTTTATTACACGAGATGACACTGGAGCTAATAAGTTTGGACAAAGCTTCACGCCCAAGATGACCGAGACGACGATGCCAAATCGAAGTGGGGGCAGCGAGGAGTGCGGAGGTGGCTGGTGGATAGAACGGGTAGAGGTCGCTAGAGCTATTGCACCTGGCGATCATGTTCCTGGTTTGCAAATCCTTCACAGAAAGACCAAACGGATCAAACTCGGTGGAACAGTTATTGTCAGTGGTAAAGCGACGAATGGAAATTAAGTTCTTAATGATATGTGGGGAGACCAAAACATTATTAAGAACTAAATTCCGATGCGGAAAAGAAAAAGTATGTGATCCGATGGCAGTGACAGGAAGTAAAGCACCATTTCCCACAATGATAGATGAAGGTGTAGAGGAATTTGGGAGGGAAATGGTGGAGATTTTACCAGCATCCGCAGTCATGTGCGAGCCGGCACCAGAGTCGGCGTACCACTCCGATGGTGCCGGTGGGTTGAGCGTCATGGTGTTGAAGTTCTGCACCAGAGAGTCTTGGTTCCATGCGCCTCCATGTGTGGGGTTCCAGGGTGTCGACGGGGGCTGGTAGGGAGCTCCCTGGAACGTCGGTGTCGAAGGCGCACCTCCCCCGTAGGAGTACGGGTAGCTGGGGCCGTAGACGCTGCTGCCGGGGTAGCTGTAGGTGCTGCCACCGGGAACGCCGCCGAAGGGAGCGCCGTACTGTGGAACGGCAGCGAACGCTGACGGAGGTGGAGGGCTGGCCACATCTGCAGCGTGCCCGCCCACGGGTGCGCGAAGGAGGGCTGGCCGGCGCCACCGTGCTGTCGCACTGGTGTGCCGCCGTGTTGTCCCGCTGGTGCACCACCAGCAGGCGCGGGCTGTTGGTTGCCCTACTGGTGACCGCGGCCACCTTTTTTGCCGTGTCGGCCATTATTCTACCTGGCCGCTGGATCGACCGGGTCAGCTAAGGCAGGCGCGGGCGCCCCTTGGCGAGGGGCAGCAGCGGGCGGTGGTGCAGGTGTAGTGGCGACGAGGGCCGATGGCGGTGACGGCGGCCGGGCGTCGATGTCGACCTCCTCGAGCAGCAGGTGTGTGCGGGCTTCGGCGAACGTCGGGAAGGGGCGTTGCATCTTGAGTATAGACACCATGTGCTGGAACTTCCCGCTGAGCCCACGGAGAAGGGTGAGCACTAGCTGGCGGTCGCCGAACTCGGCGAGAGACGCAGCCATGGTCTCCAACTTGCGGTAGTAGTCGGTGATCGTCATGGAGTCTTGGCGGAGGTTGCGAACTGCGTCTCGGAGAGAAGGGCGAGACTCCTTTTGGCCGAGAAACTCATCCTCGAGGTAACACCATGCCTCGTCACGGCAAGGGCATTGCCGAGCATGAGTGATCGCTGGAGGTTCTTGGAGACGGTGTCAAGATCCATGTCAAGACAACGCAATCCATCTCGGACCCAAGCCAGTGGTCGGGAACGCCTCATCCACGAGAACATGCCGGGTTAGGGCATACTTGCCGAGCACGGTGAGGAAGGTGCAACGCCACTTGGTGTAGGTGTTCGTGACTTTGTCGAGGACGATGGGGATCATGGCCTTGACGTTGACGACGGCGGTGGCCTGCACCCAGAGGGCCTCATGGGTAGCTTCGAACTTGTCGAGGGCAGCGGCCGCAGCCTCAGCCTGGCGCTCGGCCTCGGCGCGGGCTTCGGTGATGCGGCGGTCTTCGGCCTCCTTGGCCGCTGCAGCGACCGCGTCATCGTCGTCCGCCATGGGGCCGGGAGGCCGGCGCGAGGGGACGAGGAGATGACGGCGGGGCACGACGGGATCGGCGGCCGGTTGAGCGAGACGGGATCGGGTGAGCGAGACGGATCGGCGATCAGAGGCGCGCGGCGCGCGGCGTCGGGCGATCGGAGATCAGCGACCGAGAAGGCGCGCGGCAACGTCTCGGGCGATCGGTGAAGCGGCGATGGGATCGGCGGCGTCCGGGCGCGAGGAGCGGCGGCCAGGGACGGCGATCGGATCGGCGGCGGCGCGGAGAAATTAGGGTTGCGGAAGCGTAGCGGATCGTAACCGCGGTGATACCATGTTAGCTTGGGAATGAATGGTTGATTGCATTCCATCTCAATGTACGTCAATTACATAAGGACGCCGGATGGCTTACCACCACCACACTGGCGTATATGCCACTAATCAAGGATTGACTACTACTATAATTACACATACTATAATTACTATAGTCTAACAGTATATTTATGACGTCGGTATCAATCATATCATACCCAGTATAATTGACACTATCTATATTCGAATCTAAATACAAACAAAAATATAAAAATAAATATAATATCCGTGTCCCACGGTGGAGGGCGATCCATGTCCAGCACCCATGGAATCCAGCTCCAGCCCGACCACTTTGAATTGAATGTGCGTCCCATCCAGCATTCAAAAGCTTCATCAACATTCAACAACAGCAAGCCAGCCAGGGACTGCTGCCACGGGATGTTTCATATCAACTAGGATAATTAAATTAGCCTAATTATAAAGGAGACTAACTCGCAAGACAAATCAATTAAATCTGATTAGCTCATGATTTAACAACGTAGTGCTACAATAAATATTCGCTAATAATAGATTAATTAGGTTTAATAGATTCGTCCACGAATTAGCCCGGGCTTTGAGCTACACTTAATTTTATAATTAACTCATCTTTAGTCCTCCTAACTCGCCTCCGAATATTCGATGTAGCAAGACAATCCAAACACGCCCACGAGATTTCATTCATTGCTCCGATTTTCCATCGATTTCGCGTGCATTTGCCGCTCTGCTGCAGCATGCTCTGGTGCTCTGATCCTCCAGGGTTTAAGGGAGTATATGCGTACAGTCGCACGTGCGAGTGGTAACTCCACGCAGTAATGGCACACAAGTACAACTACACTGCTCATCTCCGTAGGCGCCAACACCGCATGTACGGAGTACGTACGACACAGCGTAGTAAGAACAAACATGCATGATGGATCATGCGGACATTCATAGAGATAGCATCACTTTCTTAATCTTAAGCGAGTTTTAATAATAACAGCAGGAAATTTTGGAAGAAGTAAAAAAAATAAATAACAGATCGTACATGCGGGCATGGATTATTCATTTATTCTAGAGAAAATCGAGCACCCATCGATCGAGCAGCTCTGCCGTCTCTCTCGATTAATGCTCGTCGTCTCCGATGGATACATGAGTAGCTCTTCTCCTCCTCCTCCTCCTCTTTAATTTGTGTTTTTTCTTCAGTTCCTCTGACGATGCGTATGGTGCGTGGTGGCTGTGGACGAATGAATGCGGTGGACACGGTATAGTAAATTAAATCATGGCCATATGGTGGGTAGGTGCACCGTGCACGTACGACGGCCGGATCGATCACCGATCAGTTCTTGGCGGCCACCGCCTCTCCCTGAACCACCTGCTCCGCCGTGCTCGTCTCCTTGAGCTTCTCCTCGACCTTGTCGACGCCAGCGGCGTCCTTGTCGCCCTTGCTCCCTTCCTCGGCGACGGCCGCTTTCTTCTCCCCCTCCTCCGCCGCTTCCACTTTCTTCTCCACCGCCTCCGCAGCAGCACCGTTGCCGTTGCCGGCAGCAGCAGCAGCACCGCCACCGCCAACGCCACCGACGTTCCTGGGAACAACAACGCGGCCGTCGTCGGCCTCAAACGCCTCAACAGGGAAGCTCCTGGACAAACCCCCAATCGCCTTGCAGTGGAGCTTCCCCTGGGGCGGGTCATCGACGCAGATCTCGTGGAGCGTGACCCAGATCAGCATCTCCTTGGCCTTCACCCCCGTGATCTTCTTCAGCCGGCCCTTGTCCGCCACCGCCGACACCTCGGCGCCGTAGGTCACGTGGCGGTCGGCTTTCGCGAAGTAGTGGTCCACCTTGCGGCGCTGCTTGAGCCACACGAAGCCCGTCTCCTCCACGTACCCGCACTCGATGATGTCCCGCAGCGGGAGCAGGCCGCTCGGGAGGCCGATTTCGTGGAGGAGGAGGCGGGTTTTTTCTTGACCGGCTGCGTCGCCCAGGTAGATCTCCGCCTTCGCGCGCACCTCGTCGGGGATCGTCAGCGTCATCTTCGGCGGCGGCGGAGGCTGGCGGTGCTGTAGGTGTGGGACTGTGGGTTGGCTGGTTGGAGGGACGGATGGAGTGAGGAGGAGGAGGCGAGTGTTGCGTGTTTGGAGAAGGGAGCACGCGGTGCCTGGGCTTTATATAGGACTAGCATCACCAGGGAGGAGAGATGGGCTCACTGGATTTGGATTTGGATTTGCATTTGCATTTGCTTTTGCTTGGAGGAAAGCAAGCAAGGCAGGCGAGCCGACAGGATAGTAGGGGATGTGGCTAGGGGTTGCAAGATGTTTTCATCACGTTGGATTGGATGGAGAATGAATTTGGAGGCTGTTTGGATGCCGGGCGTCACCTGCCACACCGCACTTACGGCGGCAGATCGTGGCGTGCCATAGCTTGTGGCGTAGGAATGGGTCGCCACGAAGTGTGGCGAGATTTGTGAGAGGTTTCAGAGGGGGGCCAGTTGTGGCTGCCGGATGTTAGTTATCAACCAAACAGTATACAAAAATATCCGTGCGGCAAGTTGAGGCGGGGAACCAAACAGCCCCTTGGTCCAGATTTCATTTGGATTTGGATTGGTGAGTGATGATGAACAGGTGAGTGTCCGAGTCAGCGATAACGTCGTAATACGTGCATGCGGCGACCAACCGCAAATTCATCTATCGTTACTTAATCCTAGTACACCACTAGAATATACTCCCTCCGATGCGTTTCGATGCATAGATCGTTTTAGTTTTTCTAGATAAATATATAATTTTTAACATGTATCTAAACATACTGTAGATCTAGATACATAGCAAAAGCTATCCAGAGAACCCAATACAACCTATAATGTAGCACAAAGGGTGGTACAGTACAATACACCGATATACACCTATAATGTAGCTGAGTATCCAACTTATAACTATTTCATTAGTTAGAAATGGAATTAAGTTCGCATGAAGGATTATAGTGGGTAAAATATTAATGGCTCCTAATTGCTTTCTTTGAAATTGTTTATTATAATCAAAGAAAGTGGAGAAATATATACTTTCGATTAGGTGGGTAATAATGGGATTAAGTTTGCACGAAGGATGATTAGGGTGGGTAAAATATTAATTGTGGCTAATTATTTTGTTTGAGATTGTATATCATAATCAAGAAAGATATATAGTGGGTAAAATATTAATTATTGCTAATTATTTTTTTAGAAAATTATTTATTATTTGCAATCAAGAAAGTAGAGAGATGTATGTTTCTAATTAGGTGGATAATAATGAGGTTATATAGGAGTATGTGGACTAGCAGGGAGAAACTGCAGACTACTGCTGGATCTGCATTTGCTTTGCTTCGCTTGGAGGCAGCTTGCTTAGGGGAGGCGACAAGACGTTGTTGGGGGTTGCTCCCATAGATCCCCATGATGCCTGTCCGTGCGGATGGATGGATGGGGCGGATCCAGGCCGTCCACCGGGGGCGATCCCGACCGCCGCACCAACGCGCGTAGCGTAGCCCAACCGCCCACCTGCCCTGTCCCTCCCTGCCTGCCATAAATGGGGGACGGTTGGTTAGTTGGGGTTGGGGCGACGAAACAAGGAAGGAGAGACGACGACAGGCGCTGTTCGTGTCGCTGAAAAGTGAGTGTTAAAAGTATCATTCGTTGACGTGCTTAAAAACACTATTTGTTGGCTGAAGAACACGAAGCCAAGCCGTCCATCCAAATCCTAATCCATCCGTCGTCAGTCGCGGGGTCTGCAGTTACATCACGCATCAGCATCAACATCGACCCCTGCCTGGCCTGTCTCGTCTCCTCTCCTCTCCTCTTCTCCCTCAAGACCGGTTCAGCGTGAAACCTACGTACTCCGTACTAGTACAGCTAGCGCAGGTGACTGACTCCTCAGGGAAACATGACATAAAATTAAGCCGCGGACCTGTAACCGAATCGTTGAGCGGTTAAACCATAATCCATAAACTCTTGTGTTCTCGCAGGTGTTTTCCGCGCTGAACCTTCTTCCCCAAATTTCTCTGAATCCTGTATGAATCCTTGCTATTTCTACCCTAAATTCCCTTCATCAGCTATCATTGTTCCTAACAGGGTTGTTTGCCGGCGAGTCATCCTCCATTTTTTCGTTGGAGCACGTCGAGCCTGCCCTGCCTTGGACGACCTAGGCCCAAGAGGATTCACGCTTAATTTAGAGGATCTCCAGGTGTCTTGTAAAACAACTTCCTATTTTGATTTTTAACATCAAAAAGAAAGTAAGTCCTCCCCAATAATTTGGTGAAAAAAGACTCTTTAAAAATAAAAAAGCTTGTCCAATATTTTTTTTCAACTCGTAAGTTTTCATCAAAGTCAAGAGTAACTCTATATCTGCTCACCATCCGGTGTTTTTCTCGAGAGATTAGAGTAAATTAGACGCACGAGTAAGTTAAGAAAATAACGGGTTCCATGTGAGAAAAACAATAAGAAACAACGAAACTATTAAAAAAAGGTTTGGTTGGTTAGAAAAAGCCGATGTTCCCAATATAAAATCATAACTATTGGAGAAAGAGAAATAAACTAAGGTTGCTACTTATTTTCTTAACTCGTTAAATTTGTTGGTTTAGCAAGTTCATTACAGAAAATACCTGGAGTTGCTCTTAGCAGATAGCTACTCTAATTACACGAAACACACTGAGACCTAGCACATGAACCAATCCAATAGATTTCATTAGATTCCCTAGAAAATATTCCAAATAATCCACAAAATGGATATATCAAAACTTAACTCTGTACACCTGTCCATCTCGCGTTCAGGGGGCAAAGCATCAAATTCATACCCCACTTAACACCGTTAGTGAGCAGATCTGACGGAAGGGCCAAGTAAGAAACCAAAGTTGTATTCCAGACTAAATAAGTAACCTCGAAACTAAAAGGGCCAAGGATGAAACTTGAACTTTTGTTTAGGGCCAAGAAGTAATTTTCTCTTTTACCTTTACATATCTTCAATTTGTAACCTGCTGAGGCAGCCCAAATCATAACTTTAAAAAACTGTGAGGAACCTACTGTAGAACTCAAAAAAATATTAGGTTCACAAGTGTTATACTTAAAATCAGTCACCTCTTTTCAAAGCCTTTTGTCATCTAGGTAATACCTTTTGATCCAGAACCGTAGTAAGCAGGCATTCAGCTCTTTAAGATTGGGGATGCCTAAGCCCCAATACGCTTTGGGCATGGGCACTATTTGTGCTTGTCATCTCCATCCCCCCATATTTAGTTTAGTTGCACTTTTGATCTACATGGTTTAATTTTCCATCTCAATCCCTCCCAACTATGAAGTAGCTAGGGTGGATTGAAGTGCAACTAAATAAACCTTTTAGCGATGCTATGACTCTATTTGGTGGAGTTTCGTCTGACCCCGGCTCTGGTTTTTTTTTCCTATGCACTATTGTAGTAAGAAACCATTTCTATCTCTCAAAATAAACTAGGAGCAAGTGAAGCTTTTTTTTTTTGATTCACCGGGCTCTGGCTTCTCCTGTACACCGTAGCAATGAGCCGGGGCCATTTGAAGCCATACCAAATGGGTATATGAGCTACTGCCTCGCTTCTAAAAAACACGATTCTAGATTCAGAGCAGTCAAATTTACTAGGTGGCTAAATCGATAAAAAAATATCAACTTCTATATATCTAAATGAGTTTGTATGGCAGAGGCCCTGGCTGAGACCTCCGTCACACAGCACTATTCAAACAGCAGCAGCCGGCTGCAAATAAGTGCTACCGAACGGGTTAATTTATTCAGTATTATAAATGTTAGTATTCTTTTTGTCAAATTTAAAATTATTCGACTATTTGAAATACCCTCGACTCTGTTCGTTTCTTTTATAATCCGTCTTTTTCAACTTGTTTTTTTAACTAAAACAGTATTTTTCTCTCACAATAAATTAGCTGAAATAATGTTTCAACTTATTTTTTCAGTAAAACGAACAGGGCCTAAGGTGCATTCGTTTTTTGACCGAGCTATTGAACTCTATTCTAGCCGCGCGCGAGATGGTGCGCGCCGCAGGGTCAATGCAATGCAACGGTGACAGTGTCAGATCAGATAGTATATTTAGGCTGTGTTTAGTTGTAGGAATTTGGATTTTGAGGCTACTGTAACACGTTCGTTTTTATTTGGCAAATAGTGTTCAAACATGGACTAATTAGGCTCAAAACGTTCGTCTCGCAATTTCCCACCAAACTGTGCAATTAGTTTTTCTTTTCGTCTACATTTAATGCTTCATACACGGGCCACAAACATTCGATGTAACAGATACTGTAGCAACTTTTTAGAAATTGGAGTGGAATATGGTTGCAACAGGACCGAACGAACGGCGACCTCACAACCAACCCTGCATTGAATTCTTGTCCGAGCAGCCCGCCATGACTGGGCCCAGCACGCACGGCGCTGCCACACAGCCAGGCTGGCTGACGTGTCTGGCTGCTAGCCTAGCCCTCTCTGTATGGTCACCATGCCACGGCTGACGGTCAGCTTCGGGCTCCTTTCGGCTAACCGCCCGGGACGGCGACCGTTAACCGTGCAACCCCCCGGTATCAAGAAGCTGAATGCGGCCACACAACTGCGCATGCACAATGACGCGCCTTGGTCTAACAACAGTACAACACCTCCTCCAACTTCCTTTCTGTCCCTCCCCGTAATCAATGGATGCAAGGGATGATATTCGCAGAGCACGTACAGAACATACTGCGCCACGGCGTCGTGCCAGGTGTACTAGTTCCGGCCACCGCCACGGGCATCAGAATGGCACCGCCGCCGACCTCCTCACGCACGCAGCCTCAGCTGCAGGCAGCTCGCAGCTCACGGACGTCCGCCGCCGAGTTGGGATAATCGCCACCGCTGCCCATGCTCATTAGAGTGGTCAGGTGGGAGACCTCCTTGGGCACCGACGCCGTCAGCACCTGCATGCATGCCGACAAGGCCACCACCATCATTCAGCAGCATGGATCGAAGTCCAAGTCGAACCCCCAACGCCCAGCGTTGTTATGTTACATACGTAGCAGTACATACCTCGTGGCCGTCGTCGGTGACGAGGACCTCGTCCTCGATCCGGATGCCCATGCCGCGGTACCTGCCCGGCGCGCGCTCGTTCAGGACCGGGGCCGCCGGGATGTACACCCCGGGCTCGATCGTTATTACCTGCACAACGCACACGGACATGGACCAGAACATGCTTTGCCAGTTAGTCCAGTCAGACACTGCTGGAGCTCAAAACTCCAAAATGGCGATCGACCTGGCCCCAACAACGGGTTTAATTGGCGCATGCAGCATGCCTCGCCGATCCAGCACCGGCAGCACGCACTACATGTCTAGTACATTACATTGCAGTTAGCGAGTGATGCTAGTACGGAATCGCTATATGTTGGGCTGTGATGGTGCCAGACATCTGGCCCCGTTCGCATGCCCTTAAACCTGACTTAGATCCGTTTCTTTTTTCATTCGGAACAGTATTTTTCTCTCACAAATTCCTCCAATATTCATCCAAACAATCCAAATTCCTCCAGAATTCCTCCGAGCGAACGGGGCCAGGCCAGTTGGGTTGTCGTACTTGTGTCCCGGATACGATCAACGCGTGGACACAGCAGGGAAATAGGGATGGTAAATGAGATAACATGGGCAGTAGGAAGGGGAGGGAGAAAAATAGATCGACTTACAACGCCGGGCTCCAAGGGCTTGTCCTTGGGGAGTGTCATGGAGTCATGAATATCCATGCCTAACGAGTGACCTGGAAACAGGGACACAACACAAAGGGGGCATGTTAGGTTTTGGTCCCGACCCTGCGGTACCACCACCAAATGCATTCAAGACCAAATCTAGAGAACAGATGGGCAGCCAGATGGCGGGACCTACCTATTGCGGTTGGGTTCAAGTAGTTGTATCGGATCGATTTCCCCTTCTCCAGGATCCCCAGTTCTTGGAATCCCTTTATCAGCAGCTTTACCTGCATTTCACAGATCTTTTTGAGATATATGGGTCTTCTCTGAATTTTTCATGGTATTTAGTATATGTTATTTACAAAAATAGGAAGAATGATACCACCAAAGACATACCGAATGATTGTGTATCTCGTTAATGCTTGTGCCTGGTTTACAGAGCTTTATGCACTCCTTATTTGTCTCCAGTATTAGGTTGTACAGCTCTTCCTAGGTTCAGTCAAGATGAGGATTCAAACTCTGAGCTCAAATCTTCAAAACAGCAGACTATACCAACTGTTTCTCTAGTCTAGTGTATAAATAGGGCAGTAAAGTTTGTGCGCTTACCTGAGCAGGTGAAAATCTGCCGCAGGGTGGCCATGTTCGAGTCAAATCGCTAAGGTAGCCATGATACTCGCAGCCAACATCCATGAGCAGAAGATCCCCTGTTCTGATCTGTCAAACAGCTGCATTATTGACTTTACAAGAAAATAGCTCTGAGATGTGGAATGAGCCAACAAGAGACAAAAAAAGAAGCACTTACTTTTCTATCGTTTCTTGAGTAGTGTATAATGCTGCCATTTGCTCCTCCACCTACTACAGGATGGAACCTAAGATATGGCAACCAAACACAAGGTAAATAAATTGTCTGATACTAGGACCTTGCTCCCTGAACAAAAAGAAAGGTTCCTCGATCCACACCTATTCATAAGAACACAACTAAATTATCAATTAACAAATGAATGGATAGCAAGGATACACAACAGAATGCTTACGCCATTCTTTGGGCACCTCTCATTTTGCACTCGTATTCAATCTTAGCTGCCAACTGGCTTTCCTCTCTGTGGGTCCTCGACAGCAACATCGTTTGTAAAAGAGACTGTGGCCAAGTAGAGAGAATCTATCAGTGCTCCGAAAAATTCAAGTTGTCACACATATTTAAGTCAGTTGTTAAATACTCTCTCCGTTCCTAAATAAATCAGTTTCTAGGACTCGTCTTAAGTCAAACTTTTAAAAAATTGACCAAATTGATAGAAAAGAGCGCCAAGATTTATGATACCAAATTAGTATCATTAGATATACCATAAACTATATTTTCATAATACGCTCATTGGGTGTCACAAATATTTGTATTTTTTTTCTATAAAGTCGGTCAAACATAACAAAGTTTTACTGAAGACAACTTGCTCTTGTGTTTCAGGCTTGATGCCTTGCGTCCTGCATGCATACTGCAAGTCGCTAACTGAACTAGAAATTCCAGACATACTAAATTTTCAGTGGGCTTTGTTGGAGGCCCAACCAATAGTAGGAAGACACAATAAGGGAATATGCACACTGTGTCTGGGTGCACAAACCTGAGTTCCGGAGCCAGCCAAGAGGCAGGGAATATGCGCAGGCAGAAAATGGATTGGATAATCATTAGGGCATCGTGTGTAGCCTTGGGTTTACCAAACCAAAAAGGACTAGACATTTCCAATGGGCTCTTGTTGGATGCCCAACCAATAGTAGGGAGATGCACACTGTGGGGGTGCTTGAGTGCACTAACCTGAGTTATGGAGCCAACCAGGAGGCAGGGAAAATATGTGCAGGACAGTGTGGTATGGATAATCATTAGACAAACAGTGTACCTTTGGTTTTACCAAACCAAAAAGGACTACATGTTCATCCACCTATCTAATTAGCTCAGGTACCCCCGTCTAGTTCTCTACAAATGATTTTTCCCACATCAACTCCAAAAGTTCACCTAAGAAATAAAAACCATCTTGTCCCTTCCCCAACCAGAATAACTCCAGCTCCTAAGAATTGTATCACAAGCAAGGTAGACTAATATTGGGATCTGGAACATCAAACACACTATGTCCTGAACTGATTAATACTCTAAGTCCTAAGACTGGATGGCAAAGGTAAACATTTAACCAAATACCTGAGAAACAATAGACGCTGATTCCCTCATCAACTTAATTTCTGATTTTGACTTGACCCACCGTAATTCATCGGTGTAATTTGTAAGATCTTTTACTTTATTATTGAGTGATGCCCTACGGAAGGCATCCAAGTTCTTATAAGATGATGCTGTCTTCACATTGTGATACACCCCTTTTGATCGCTCAATCAGTTCAGGAAGGATCTGCATTTTAGTAGCAATAGCATTAATGTGGTCAGGTGGAGAATTCAGTAAAATCTACACCAACAAAGTATTATCACTATTCACTAGCAGGAAGTAACAACTAGTGATTGAAAGTGATGCAGTAGATAATGCTGGAAGAAAATCTGAGTGCTGACCTTCTGCATCTGACTAAGTGGAAATGCTTTATCTGCTTTAAAGAAATCCACAGCAGCCTCAACTCCAGCAGTTTGACCTTGCCAAACTACATCCTAGCTCAATAATACATTAATAAGAATTGTGTGGCTTACATAAAAAAGCTATCAAAATAAGGGCTCATTACCTCCTTATTTGTATCTGGCATGAACATGCACAACCCTGTTTCTTCACTCAAAACTGCTACACCACCGGGTTGCATACAACCTGTAATATACAGGTAATCACCATTCTGTCTGAATGGATATGGCACTACATCAGTCATCATCTGCTGATCAGCGGAAGCAATAATGGCCAAGCTCTTCTCTGGTAGCACCTCCAAAAGCTTTTTTCTTCTAGAGATGTACTCCTCGTTTGTGATGCCTGGTGTGATCTCTCCATCAGCTAATAACTGGCTCATATAGTAGCAATATTTAAGAAAACACATACAACTAGTTGGTTTAACAAAATAACAAAAACAATAATAAGAGCAGAATTTAACTAGATTTGCAGAGACTGTCTTTTAGTGGATGAGAAGTTAACATATCAGCATATTCGGCCTAACAGCACCCAATGTGGACCAGATTATAGCTCTAGTAACTTAAAAGCCATACTATTAATTAGTTTATTTGATAAATAAAGTACTTTGTGTTGACTCAGATCATAAACCTATATAAGATTATAAGCAATGATAATCTTCTACCCCAACTTCAACTTCTCTGTATGAAAGGATTTTGGCACTCATGGCTAACTTAAGGTTGAAAATGAACCAGGTGCCAGGCCTTAGATATACTAATAGATACTAGTACATTAAAAGAGGAACAGAAGGTGACACAATCTCATTTAGAATGGCATAAAAAAGTCATTCCTTTTTGGGCTTCCTTTTTAGATGCATGTATTTTTTTGGTGGTCCTGCACTACTGCTGCATGTCTCACAGAAAAACTCAAATTTTCATAATAAGATGAGAAAGTATACATGCAAACTGAATTGCATTCCTTGTAAAATGGTACTGAAACGGTACAGGCCAACATAGGGCAGCATTGGAAAACAGGTGACTTAAAACATACTTTAAGAACTAGCAAGTAGCAACTAGTTAAGTCTCCAAAAAGACAATGCGACTAGCAGTGGCGGAGCTTCTCACAGGCCAATAAGGGCCATGACCACCCATGAACTTGCAGCCATTTTGGCTTGATAAAAACTAAAGATTAGCCTTGTTCTTTAATGATTGCCCCCTGCTGGATTTAGGTCCAAGCTCCGCCACTGGCGACTAGTATCAGTGTCTAAACACTAAATACCCAATATGCAAAGCCAGGGTCAACATGCCTGCAAAATCTGGTACCAGCGGCAAGTAAGAAATGAGATTGTCAATACCTCAGGATGAGACTGGGGTGTTGGCTGGCCAACATCGACTATGCCACCAGTTGTGTATGCAGCTCGCTGAACCAAACCATGGGAAGCAGATAGAAATCGAGATGCCACCTGGGTGCAATCCAAAAAGAAAGATGAATCACTATCATGGTGCTAAACAATACAGAGACATTTGTTTTTATCAATGCCATCTAACTGCAGGTGAAGTTCACATTTCACAACGATTTAGGAGGAAAAAGAAAAAGGATAATGTGTAGATCAGCCTGTGAAGAATTTGCCACCTCTCTCATCAGGAAAGGACACTTCTATCTAACAATAAGCTCGGGCACTTAGGCCCTGTTTGATTGGGCCGTGGCTTGTAGCACTGTAGCAGTAATCTAGTTGGCAATCAGGAAATATAAGTGTGGCTGTCAAAGAAGACAAGATAAACCTTGCCTTTTATAAGGGAGGCAGGAGATATGCAATCCACACAATTTCAGCCCATGCTAACCAAAAGCATCATCTAAATCAAAACTTGACAAAGCTTTACTGGCACAAACACTGAAACACATAGGAAATTTCCCTCAACAACCAATCTAATTATCCCACTGAAGACAAATCATCCCAAACTATCTTGCCTACTGGCTATACTATATGTGGCCTCCATTTCTGGCATCACCAAGATTTCTACTAGGCATAAAAAAAGACTTAGACAGGGGGAGAGATGCCCTGATTTTGCCCCTAACAGGATGGTTAGCAAAACTGCAGTAAAATTCCTTCCTCCAAGATGGTTCCTTCGAGCTACTCACTCCCTATTCGATCCCCCAGAATATCTGAGTTTCTGTTCTTTGGACCCCCAACAAGCTCAACACATCCTAAGAATTAGAGCTTCATGAGAGCCATCATAAGCAAGGAGCATAACCTTATTGTCTTGGTTGGAACCTCAAGAATATAAGTCATGTACGGAGTACCTCATCACCTATAGATATTGTCATCTCCAGCACATCATCTCCCTGTTGTTCTTGTAGTAGCCCAATTGGTGCCATGCAAGCTGCAGCTGTGTGCTAATAACTCTTCCAACACTTTACTTTCTGATAATCAGACCCTTGATGTGTGTGCCATCAACCACTTGGTTTCAGTTAGACTCCGAGTTCCAGGGGCAGTGATAAGTCAACGAAATGGGCAATCAACTCGGAAGCCGACTTTGCCTTATCATCATCCAAGTACTCTTTCCCAAGGCTAGCTGTTGCAACAAGCCATCTTTCCCCAAGGCTAGTTGTTGCAACTGTTAGTCACCGTGCGATAGCGGAGAGGCAGACAAGGTGTACCGTTGCCGGATGATGTTAGTCACCGTGCGATAGCGGAGAGGAAGACAACCTCGACAGCATGCACGGTCATTTCAGACGGCATCTTTTCGTCCCACACAACCTCACTAGGCATTTCATCAAACACCTCTTGTGCAGCACTCTCCGATGCAGCAGAGGAGGCCCTGGAGACTATCTGCTTAGCCTGTGTTATTGCACCATCCTTAAGAGGCATTTCATCAAACATCTCAGCTAGACAATCCACGCCAAATTCCAAGAGAGAGTGACACTGCTGAGCTGAGTGAGAGTGAACATATTGTCATTAGCTGACTGAGGATGTAGCTTGCTCCCCTCACCGCTACCGTACTCACCAAACCCTGCTACTAGCTGAAACAGACTGGCTGAGTCAAGGCCATACCACATCCTTGCAAAGCATGTCATCAGACACATCTTGTGCAGCAACTCTCGATGCAACCGCAGCCCGGAACGTGATCTGCTCAGCAGGTGTTGCTGCGTCATCCCATAGAGGCATTTGCTCGAACAACTAGTGGCCATCCTCCTCAAACACCACCGTTGTCAATTGCCACGGAAACTACTTGCTCACGCCATACCTGGGCGGCCACAGCCTACGGAATGGTAGTCCACTGATTACCCGAGGTGCTAGAGTACTAGACACTGAACACCCTGTCAAGTCGACGGAATAGTGCGAGCAACTGAGCAAGGCACCTAAATCCTGAAATCGAAGAAAAGCCATCGATTCTACCGCCGCCTGCGCCGCCGAGAACTCCGAGTCTACCGCCACCTGCGCCCTCGGAGTACCAACTCGGCCGCCGCACACATGCACGCCGCCACCCAAGGCGAGCAGCCAGGCCACAGAATCCCACCCTCCCCTCCTCCCAGAAAATGAAAAAAAACAGAAAATGAAAGAACGAGAAGGAAGGGCGAAGAAGCGATGGGAGTGGGGAGCATCAACCATCTGCTTACCTCGGTTGCTCGCAGCAGCCGCGCCGCCATGGCCATCGGCAACAGCCTCGCTAAAACCTTTGCTCGAGTTCGCTTCGTCTCTCTTCGTGCCCCTCCCCCTGCGTTCCCTCTCTCTCGTCTCAAGTTCAAGTTCACTTCGCCTTCTCTCTCTAGTTGTCACCAATCTTAAAGCACATCTATTCAGGGCTAAGGCCAACCTCAGTGGATTTCGTGTCCAATTTCCAAAACTCTTTATATTGGAAATGATATATTGGAAATGTTATAGGTTTCATCCCATGAAACTTTCATCCTCTCTATGTATGTATAATATGCCAGGTCTTGAGACTTGGGAAGACGGAGAATTTTCAGAATTCAAAGATCAATTGCAGTTGATCTGAATTTGAAGAAAGTGGTATTGACAAGTATTTGATCAAAGAATCACAAATTGGAACAAAAAAAAAGGGGGTGGGTGGCCTGGGCGGTTCGTCGACTCACTAGTTTCGAAATTAAAATTTCTATACCAAATACCAAAATATATTACTTCAAAACATTCTGATGCCGTGGCACCAGTAATCTCAAAGAGTCAGTGTGAGATGAGAATCCCAATTTGTTTAGATCAATCAGATGCAAAACACTAATCACCGGCAACACACGGTCAATGCCATTCAGAACCCAACTTGTGTACACCAACTTACAACAGCAACAGAATAGAATCATTTGAAAACATTTCATAGGAAACTGGAAAGAAAATCCTTTATCCGATCGATGTAGGGCGACCGGGTGGGGATTATGTGGCCCATATCATGCTCAACAACGGAGCAGCAATCCTGGTCGAACAAACCAGCAAGTTCAGCGCTCGCCCTGTTTGCTATCTGCCTATCATGACCATCCCCATTGCCGAAACAATGGAGCGAGGGGAGCTTGATTGGTTCGTTGCCGAAATCGCCCACAGGTGCTGGGTATCCGGAGCAGAACATCCCAAACCTGAACTTTGGAGAGCCACAAATCTTCTGCTGCTGCCTGCAGAATAAGGCAGCCATGGCAGCACCCTGAGAGAAGCCCAGGATTCCATCGAAGCTCCCCATGTGAGAGATTGCATTTTCAAGGTACGTGTATGATTCCTCAAAGCCTTCGGTTTGTTGCTGGTACTGAAGAGGGTCAAACGGCACATCTGCAGCCCTCCAGTCTTGCTCAGGGTTACAGTGGGAGTTTGGAGCAATGAGCCATGCGAATTTCCGTTTTGGTGTCACAGACAGAGGTGAAGGTTTGTCTGAGCAGTGGCCCTGGATTGGTTGATATACAAACGAAAGCTCATGAGGTGCGTCTACAAAGACAAGCTCAGCGATGTGCTTCAGCTTCTTGGCAAGTGCTGACGTTCTTCCCTTAAAACTGGATGCGTTCTGGCGGAAACCATGCAAGCAGAGGATCCTCAATCTTTTCAGCTGCTCATTACCTGTGTAATATTTCATTTACTTAGAGCAAGGTCAACCCTAAAAAATACAAGTAAATATAGCTAAGTTAGAGAACTGAATGCTTAATAGTTCAGACTGAATGCATTAGGAATATCAGAATAAACAGATTATCCTGATTCAGTGGACCAAAAATGCAAATGACTCAAACCACATGTAGTTAAGCTACTATTACTCGAGAATTGGTGAGCATTTCTAATGAATTTTTAATATATTTTTTCAAGCCCAGCGCCCCAGCCCATGCATTTATTCTGTACTTCTGTAGCATAAGATCCATGCGCATATTTGAGTAAGAACATAAATCGGAGGTCAGAGAAGCCTTGAAAAGGATGAAAGGGGGCAAAGCGATGGGCCCTGATGGTATCCCAATCAAGGTGTGGAGATGTCTCGGGGATATAGCTATAGTATAGCTAACCAAGATGTTCAACAATATCTTTCGATCGAACAAGATACCTGAGGAGTGGAGAAGAAGCATATTGGTACCAATCTACAAGAACAAGGGAGATATCCAAAGTTGTACTAATTATCGGGGGATTAAGTTGATGAGCCACACTATGAAGTTATGTGAGAGAGTCATCGAGCAGCGCCTGCGAGGAACGACGCAGATATCAACGAACCAATTTAGTTTCATGCCCGGAAGGTCAACCACAGAAGCAATCTTCTTAATAAGATAGGTTATGGAGCGGTTTAAAGAGCAGAAGAAGGACCTCTACTTGGTTTTCATTGACTTGAAGAAGGCTTATGACAAGATACCAATAAATGTTATGTGGTGATGTTTGGACAAACATAAAGTCCCATCAAAGTACGTGACCCTCATCAAGGACATGTACAACAATGTTATGACTAGTGTTCGAACAAACGATGGTAACACAGATTACTTCCCGATTAAAATTGGACTTAATCAAGGGTCAGCCTTAAGCCCGTATCTCTTTGCCTTGGTAATGGATGAGGTTACCAGGAACATACAAGAGGATATCCCTTGGTGTATGTTGTTCGCTGATGATATAGTGCTAGTGGACGAAAGCCAGGCGGGTGTAAATAGGAAACTAGAGTTATAGCGGCAGACCATTGAGTCTAAATGTTTTAGATTGAGCAGAACTAAAACCGAATACATGAGATGCGACTTTGGCGGAGTTGTACAGGAGGAGGGAGATGTGAGTTTGGAAGGTTAAGTAGTGTCGGTGTTTTCGGACCACCGACAAATAAATTTGTATTTGCGCGTCTGGCTCGGATGGTGTGCTCGGAGGACACAAGAGTTTATACTGGTTCGGGCGGAACGTTCCTACGTCCAGTTTGCTGCTGCTCGTGTTACCGGCACTTGGTTTGCAGTAGGGGTTACAAACAGGCGAGAGCGGGAAAGGATCCTAAGTCTCCAAGGAAAGGAATGAATGGGTGCTGAGAGCTCGATCGCTGCTCAGCCGTGTGCTCGTGTCGTGCTCCTGTGTTTTTATCTCGTGGTTTGGTCTTGTGCCGATCTGGATCCCCTCCCCCCTTCATGGGGCGCCCTGCTTTCCCTTTTATAGGCCTAGGGAAAACGCGGGTTACAGCGGAGGAAAAGGAGAAGAACGAGAGAGATGAAGGCTTTCAGGATCGCCGGGTCCTTCTCCTTCATGTGGGTCCCGCCGATCCTGTAGATGTCAACAGGGACGGCTCCACGTCGCGGCCCTGTCCGTCACTGGCGCCATGCGAGGGCGTCATCTGCCGATTATGGCGTTCTATCCCGTCCCGGCGGACGTCGTGGTGAACTGACGCGCCTATCCACGTTTGTACCAGGGTTAGGCAGAATAACACCGGTACGCCCGACGCTATTCTTGATGTGAATCCTCAGGTATGGCCCGTCATGGCCTCAGGTTATATCGAGTCGTGCCCGTCTCTTCCCTGGTCTCAGAGTTTTAAACCAGGCCCATACGTCTGGACCTGGAGTGGTTGGCGGCAATATGGGTCCCCGTCGGGCGAGACGGAGGCCGCGACCCTTGGGGGTCGAGCGAGACGGAGCCCGCGACCCTTGGGGGGTGGACGAGACGGAGTACGCACCCAACGGTCGGGCGAGACGAAGCCCGCAGCCTTGGGCGAGATCCCCGCGGCCTCAGGGTTGGGCGAGACGGAAACTGCAACCTCGGGGTCGGGCGAGACGGAGCCCGCGACCTTTGGGGGTCGGACGAGACAGAGCACGCACCCAAGGGTCGGGCGAGACAGAGCCCGCGGTCTCGAGCGAGATCCCCGCAGCCTCGAGGTCAGGCGAGACGGAAACTGCGTCCTTGGGGTCGGGCGAGACGGAGCCCGTACCCAAGGGGTCAGGCGAGACATGTTAATACGTCTTGGTCTGTCCGGGGGAGTCCGCATGGGCGCTAACTCACTTGCTTTGGGTATCCCTAATATCGATACCCGACAGTAGCCCCCGACCTGCGGAGGAGTAGAATACTCCTTCGGAGGCTTTTCCGAACGGGAGGACTCTGAGGGTCTTGGCCTTCTTTTGTCGCCCACGACGTGTCCTGGGGACGGCAGTTCCCTTTCATCGTGATCGGACCCGTCGGGGGTATAGCCGTGAGATTTAGTGGGTCGAAAAAGGTCTTTCCTGATTCCGACCCCTACGGGGGTCTGTCGTTCTGCGACCACGCATTCGGTCTCCTTGCGAGTCCAACTTTCCTCGAGCCCCTGCCCGTAGCAGGGGTTTGGTCGAGGGTAGGCTCGTCTTTGTGATCGTCTTCCCTCAAGCGTTTTTTCCGATAAAAACGGAGGGGCTGGGCCGTGCCATGATTTTCCTCTATGGAGGAATAATGGTGCTCGGTGAGCTGTTAACGGGCTAGTCCGAGTGGGGCCCCGACATCCTGTTCGTGGGAGTCCGTCTTGGGTCAGCTGGTGTCCGACTCCAGATTCTCAACGGTCAATCCATATAGTTCTCGGGTCCGTTCGACCGGTCCCGAGGACTCTCTGCCTTTCTTCGAGGAAAAACCATGGATCGTATCCGGAGTGGGCCGGGATGCCCGCGGCGCTCGTGCGCCCGGGTACTGGCCGCTAGCGGGCCCATCCCTTTCCACCCCACTCTAAAGGTGCCCGGAGCGGTTGTCGAACCCGTCGGTGGGCCAACCTTCGAACTGCTGGGCCTAGGCGGGTCGTAGGAGCATTTTCAGCTCCGTATCCCTCTTACCTGTTACGGGTCGTGGCTCGTTTGGGGAGGCCAAACGTCCGGCACGTTTTTCGAGGGGACGGCCATAGGTTGCATACGCACGCCCCGCAACGAGACGTGGTGACAGGTCGTGGCAGGCGCGGAGATCTAGGCGGCCGGTTGGTTTTCCCGCACCCGTCGCCCCTATAAAACCAAAGGGTTAGCCCTCCGTGTTTCATACGCACGCCTGCATCCTTACCGCCGCAGCCACACCGCCGCCGCCAACGATTAGGTTTCCTGCCTCCACATCTCCGCCGCCATTGAGCTCGCATCCATCCGCCCTCACCTCTAATGGATCCGTGGTGCCGTTCCGACATCACCTTCCAGCGCATGGAGGGCCCTCATCCGTCGCGGCCTTCTCCGCGCGCGGACCTCGGCCGAGGAGTGGTTGCTGCCCGGCAACAAGGATTCGCCGTCGCCGCCCGACGGCTACGTGGTGTCGTTCGCCCACTTCCACGAGTGTGGGCTCGCGACCACCGCCCACAAATTCCTCCGGGGGCTATTGCACTTCTACAAGATTGAGCTGCAGCATCTCAATCCCAACGGGATCCAAAGCACATGGCGGCGTTCGTCGCGATGTGCGAAGGATTCCTGGGGATCAGCCCCCACTTCGACTTGTGAAGGTATTTCTTCGCCGTCAACCTCCAGAAGAAGAGGGAGAAGGGCGGCAGGCAAGAGCTGCACATGCCGATGGGGTGCGCCGGCATCCAACTTCGGAACAATCGGGTCGGCGAGTACCTGTCCATGCGGCTTTCGACGTCAACAAGGGGTGACAATCGCAGTGGTTCTACCTCAAGAATGACGCCGCCGCCCCTCTGCCGGAGTTCACCGGGCGCTTGATCGAAGAGGCCCCGGAGCAGTGGAGGAAGTGGGGCGTCCCGGAGAAGGACAAGAAGAAGATCCGAGACCACATCACCGCCATCCGCATCCTGAAGAAGAACGGCCGAAGGGGTCGGGCGTCATCGTGGCTTACCACTAGCGAGGGTGGCGCCGTTGATGACGCGCGCGTTCTCGCTATACGTGATGGCGCCTGAGGCGTCGTTCGACGGAACGGCGATCGCCGAGGGAACGCTCCACAACTCCGAGATCGCGCAACGCATCAAGGAGGCGATGGAGCCTTTGCGGACGACGCTGGTGCCGCCTCGACTTCGTCTACCCGGTGTCGGGGCATCCTCCCATGCGGCCGAGCTGTGGTGGATCAAGTGGCGACAAGCTTCGGCATTCTCTCGTGACAAGAGGGTACCACAAAAGCTAAAAGGCAAGTTCTATAGAACGGCGATTAGATCGGCTATATTATATGGAGCAGAATGTTGGCCTACAAAGATTCGACATGTTCAACAACTGAGTGTTGCAGAAATGCGTATGTTGCGATGGATTTGCGGTCACACAAGAATGGACCGAGTTCGGAACGATGATATATGTGATCGCCGAAAGGTAGCACCAATTGAAGAAAAGCTTATCCAACATCGGTCGAGGTGGTTTGGCCATGTCCAAAAGAGACCTCTAGAGGCACTAGTGCATTGTGGAGTCCTAAGCCAAGATAATAATATGAGGAGGGGTAGAGGAAGACCGAAATTGACATGGGGGGAGGCAATAAAAAGATATTTGAAAGCTTGGGATATACCTAGAGATCTATGTTTGAATATGAGTACTTGTAAAGCAGCTATTGAAGTGCCTGAACCGTGACTTGGGGCTCTTGGTGGGTTTCAACTCTAGCCTACCCCAACTTGCTTGGGACTGAAAGGCTATGTTGTTGTTGTTGTTGTATTCAGAGAGTGCAATGGAAAACTGATACAGACCTTACCATCACTCCAGGGAACTTTGTTAGCCGCATTGTGATTGCTTATGGATGGCTTTTCAAAGCTTTCAAATAGTCCTATCTGTATTTTGCAGTCTTGTCTTGTTGATATTTGGCAGGGTTCTTTTCCATTTTTTTGACATAACTCGCATGCATATTCCTTGGTGGAATCCTGGAGATTAAAAAACAAGTTTAACTTTTTTAAGCAATTATACAAATTAGCGTAAAATCAATATGACAATCAACAAAACTTTCTGAAAAGTACACTAAAAAAACATTGCTTTTGACTCAACCTGACATGTAGTGCACACTAGGACCAACATTCTACAATGGCTGCACCGACAGCGCGATGAATAGTCATCAAAAGAAGAACCACATATCAAACACGCTCCAAGTATGTTTTCTTTAAGGCTTCCCACTGAGATTCTATGAAATGACATTGTGACAAATTAGTGGGAAGAAAAACAAATGAAACACTGAAAAGGAAGAGTTTGAGATTTGCAGGCTGTATTATTATGTACTCCAACCTGTGGTCAAATACAAAATTCTTTCCTTCAAAATAGCCACCATCTGGAAATTGCTCCAGATACCGCTGAATGCCACCAAATAGCTAACATAAACATGATAATAAACAGTCATGACTCATGAACAATACAAATTACTCAAGCATGGCAAGTACTCAAGATTAAAGGCAGGTCACTGTATTGCCTAATTTCCGGGTCTAAGGTCTTCGCATTTGGCACATTGAACTTGCCGATCCGAGTCTCATATACATTCCTTGCATCCAAGACAACCACTTCCTTCTTCTCCGCATATGCCACAGCATCCAAACTAGTCCCAGCTAAAAGCACAGAACAATTAAACCAGAAATTGGCAGCCCAAACAAACATGGACAAGCCTCAGTCCGAGAGTACACTCACCAACATTCTGGAGCACTGAATGGAACTCAGCCGCCGACAAGTGTCTCCCAGCACTCGAGATCTCTGGGGGTGCCGACGTGGGGTTGGAGCACAGGGTAACTAGCTCCTGCCAATGCAGCAACAATTCAAAACACAGTGATGGATGGCACTACCAGCTGGTCAAAGGTGAAATCATTCTGCTGGAAGCAGTGGCAAGAACCTTGACGACCCGAACGGAGAGCGAGGAGAAGCCGCACTCCCTGGCGCGACCCTCTCGTCGACAGGGTCGTCGCAGGACGCCAGCTTGAAATCCGTGCCCTCGAACAAGGCGTTGGAGCTCAACTCCGCGACGTGCTTCTCCAGCGCGGTCATCCGCCCTCCGAGCTAGCAACACCAAAATGCAGGGCCGGTGAGGTCGTGATGAGTTCATTTATGCAAAACTCGATATTCCCTGCCCCAAAGGCGCCGTCTACGATGCCAAGAAGATAGAGCAAGCGGGGGCATGTTCTCACCGTGGCGTTGACGCCGTCGGGGCCGACCCGGACGCGGCCGACGAGCGCGAGGCCGCTGCAGTGCGCCTCGTAGAACGCGGCGAGCTCGGCGGCGTCGGGCACCTCGGCGTACTTGTAGTAGAGAAGCACGCCGTAGCGATCTCCGCCTCCATTTCCTGTATGCTGCTCCTGCTGCCCCGTCGCGTCCATAGCCACAAAGGCAAAAACCCTAGCTGCGGCGACGGCGACGGCGGCTGCGGCGGCGGAAGAACGACGAAACGAAGAAGATGGCGAGAAGAGGCGGACAAGTCGGGCCTTCTGCTAGTCATAAAACGCCATGGGCCGGCCCATCATGCATATGCGAAGGCCCAAACTTCATCTCATTTAGTTGAAGGCCCAAAACTTAGCTCGGCCCACCTAGCACCTTATCCTTCTCCTCGCCCGCATTCCATTTCGCTCCGCGTCCCCACACGGCCACACCGGAAAAACCCCGGCAAGAACCTCGCTCTCCGGCGTATCCAGCCGCGCACACCTATGGAGGCCACCGCGGTGCCGAGGGCTCTGTCCCTCCTCGGGCCATCGCTGCCGCCTCCTCGGATGCGTATGAACTTCCAACGCGTAGACGTTGGAGGAGGTGTGAGGCGGCGGGGGGCCGTGGCAGTCTGGGCGAAGAAGAAGAGGGGGAGGGGCGGGGACGGCGAGGCGCAGGAGCGGGTGGACACGCACAGCTTCGCGCCCAAGGCGGGCGAGTCTGCCGGGCTGTTCCCTGAGGCCGTCCTGCTTAGAAAGGTTCGGTCTTTTTTCTGTTCATTCATTCCCTGCTAGGCTGCCTCTAGATACTTCTATCTAGCGTTTAAGCTTGGGGGACGAGGAACTGGACATGGTTGCTTTCGTGTTTCTGCTTCTAGACTAGATTCCTCCCTGAATGCAATGGTTTTGGTAAATGACTTGGCAGCAGCCAATAATCTGTGTAAGTAGGCCTTAATGTTGCGAATGGTGGACATGTGATTTTTTTTAGGGATAATCTAGTGTTATATGCTTGCGTCTGTGTGTAAACCTCTGCAATGTTTTAGTTTTCTTGTACAGTAACCATTGCCAATCAATGCAATCTTCTGTTCATGACAACAGAGCCATTTTCCTATTAGAAATGAAATTTATGAACGAACAGTTAGTAGTACTCCACTAGAGCAAATAGAAAATAAATGATGAAGTTTGCCCAAGGCATACGAAACATTATGGATTTGGTCATTTGCGGTAGAAACAGGAGATGCTCTTAAGTTTTGTATGGGGAAGATCGAAGGCTATTGCAATAGGCTAAACAACTACATGCTTTTCTTATTTCTGTTGTTTTGTAGAAAATGGTGAGAGAGGATGGTCAGGTGTCACCAGAATTTGCTGATGCAGACGAAGGTATGCTTTTCTGCTATAAAGTTTTTTTGGATATCCATTTTGGTACTGTAAAGACCCTTTTCATGGTTCATGTGAATATTTTATCATTCTAATCCTGTTCTTTTTTTTTTGCAGAAAAGCTGTATGATTTTCTTAATATTCAGCTAGAAAGTGATTTAAATCTGAAAAGAAGTAAGAGCTCTTTCCTTTCCTCTTCCGTCCAGCTATTTTTCCTATTTCTTCATGCTGGCATTACTTGCTTTTCATTTGTGCTGGATTTCTGAGTTCAGCTTGAACTTTGTCCTTTCACAGTGCGGCACTATGAAGTAGTTTATCTAATTCATGAGGATCGTGTTGAAGAAGTTGAAAATGTTGTATCAAAAGTACAAGGTGTGTCTCTCAACACTCGTCACTCGGACATCACTTGTGTATTGGTGAAATTTCTGTAGCACACTGGAGTCCTTTCTCTCTCTAAACATACTAACTAAATGAGTTAATCTTAGTCGCCTAAAGCTAAAGGAAAACTAAGGTACTTATATGTCATGTTCTGCCTGTAGGTTTGGCACTCTTATAGGTCCGTTTCCTGCTACACTTGCTACTGTCTGTCCGATTTGCTTTTGCTGCCTTTGTGCTTTCCATCTCTATGTGCAATCTCTAGGGCAGGAAGGAAAATTTTGTTTCTCTATTCCTTGTTGTTTTGGTGTACATGTTTCTATTATATTTGCTTCAATCAGCCAATACCTGAGCCTATTTGTTTTTACATTTTATGGAATAGTCTAGCAGTTTATCAATATACTACTGAAGAGTTAACATACAACTATTCTCTTTGTTCTCTTGTAGATTTTGTCAGGGAGAAGAAAGGGAGGATATGGAGGCTTAACAATTGGGGGCTGCGCAGGCTTGCTTACAAAATAAAGAAAGCAACACATGCCAATTACATTTTAATGAACTTTGAGATAGAGTCAAGATACATCAATGACTTCAAGACCCTGCTAGACAAGGATGAAAGGATCATCAGACATCTCGTTATGAAACGGGATGAGGCAATTACTGAAGACTGCCCTCCCCCTCCAGAATTCCACACTCTGCGAGCTCAACAATATTTTGATGATGAATATGAAGATGAGGAGGAAGAGGAAGAGGATGGGGATGCTAGGAGTGAGCTAGAGTCTGCCAATTATGATGAGGATGATGTTGAAGCCGATGATGAGCCTGAAATTATTTATGTTGATGAAGCTGATCAGGATAATTACGAAGACACTAGAAGAAGAAACAGAAAGCTAAAGGTGAAGAAGTATACATCAGAGAAGGTATTGAGGTAGCATTAGTGTTTTTCCAGTTAGTCTAAGTCTTTTTAGTTCTTATACAAAGGACCACCTGTGTCTGTATGATGAGGCAGTTTCACTTAGGTGCTTTTTCTGGTGCCAACGACCACTACCATGATAATGAGATGGGTATATGTGCTATGGCTGGTACAGCCCTTGTAAATGCCTTCTTTAGTGCACCTTTGTTTTTTTTGTCACTTTATTGCCAAGAAAACCAAAAGCTTAAATAAATACTATATTATTAGTTCGAAATACAGCCTTCTCTGATTGCAAATAAGGTATGAGTACTTATCGAGACCTCAAAAGATGCTTGCCTCAACCATTCAGTGGGAGTTGCGTGAATCTTTTAGCATTCAAGGGGTAGCTAGTTGGGAAGCAACCCTTTGGTTTATGCTTTGAATTTGTGCATCTCTTAAGTATTTGGAGCATAGAAGCTCCTCCAATCTGTTGATCTGCAAGTTGCTGGAAGGCTTTGCTTTTTTGTTTATTTCTCTTTATTTTAGATGGCGCTAAATTCATGTGTGCTATAAACCTGCAGTTTTGTATTGGTTGGAGAGTCCATATTTCTTTTGTTCACAACTGAACATGCTAGATTCATTTTATTACACCAAATAAATCAGCACCTCCTCATCACTAGTTCACCGGGTTTTTTTACTTGTACCTGACTAATTTTTCAAGCCAGGGAGCAGGGGCTAACATTCCGAACATCATTTACTGGAGGAACTTGTACTATTATGTATTAACAAAACATGATCACATTGCCGTCTTGATTCAGGTCATGTGATGACAAGTTAGGGATGCAAATGATGATTGTGAGGGGACCTTATGTAAACTTATTAATGATCAAATCTAAGGAATGTTCGACTGTTTTGTATTAATTGTCCCACAAGTTATAGATAGGTTGAGGTCTATCAAATGATCAACAACTAGCATTAAGTTTGGGAATCTTGCTCACTCCTCAGCTAACTTGTAGCACGTCACCTGCAAATCTTGAGATAATCATGCATCTGATCAGCTATTATTGAAGGAAACTCCTTGATTGATCAGCTTATTGTCAACATTTTGTTTCATAATCTTTCATATTATCACACCAATGAGCATTTATTTTGTCATCTCTGTTTTTTTAATATTACTTGTTTTACATCTAGCTGCTTTATATTTCTGCAACAACTTTTCTTAAAAAAAAGTAAGAATTATGGTCACCTCATTTTGTTCTGCCGTAACTTGCTTTTTATGTTGCATTTAGGACTGGTATCTCGGGTTTCAGATGCTATTGTGATCATGACTTGCATTAGGTGTGTTTAGCCAGGGACTTCTTGGATCTGCTCGGCTGTGCTCTTTGAAGCGCTGTGCAGCAACAGCAGCTGCAAAACACTGTAAAGTAAATAGTTATGGTACACAAATAGCCACAACAGCTGCAGTCACTGCTAGAGATCATCATAAATCATAAATCTGTTAGTAAATCTGCTTGAGATCATCATAAATCTGTTAGTAATTAGGGGAATCTTCTTGATTGATCTGCTTGTTGTCGCTGTAATCTACTTCATGTTGCTGTAAGGACCACCGGCTGTTCCGCGGTGAATAATTCACCGAGTAGTTTGTAAGTTTGTACCATGGTCCATTTTCATGACTCATCAGCCTAAGGGTCTCTCAATCAGTGTACTGCTATAGATGGTACATGCTCCTGTGTGTTCAATCAAACAGTGTGCCTATGATCCTGTAGCATTTATCGCCGCCAACCATTGCTGGCGGTTAGCTCTATCACACTGCTGGTTTCAATAACGTTTAGTGGATGTGGATTGTGAGGACACAATGTGTGAAAACAAGAAAAGTACTTCCAAACTTCTGAAACTTTTCACTGCCTTTTCATCGAGAACTGGCTGCTTCTGAACCCATCGTACCTCCTCAACCATCCTAGTTTCAATTCGGACTTGGTACAGAGGATTCTTTGTCCTACGAATTAAAGCCGTTTCCCTCTATGTGATGTGCTTAGATTCTTGTATTCCCCCACCAATTTTCATTTCGAGAATTGATGGCCGCGTGATGAAACTTTCAATTTTGGTGATTCCTCGATTAGAGGCGTGGATGTTTCATCCCTCAACTAAAGTTCGTCCTTGGCTTATCATTCGAACTGACTCAAACCAACTATGCCATTGTTGCTTGCCATCGATGTGGCTTGGGGTTCTATTCCATATAAAGATACTTAATTAGTCAGTTGTAATTTTAATAGAAAGTGGTCCATAGCAGCGTTTGTAGTCCAACGGTTAGGATAATTGCCTTCCAAGCAATAGACCCGGGTTCGACTCCCGGCAAACGCATGTTTTTTTACCAAGAGGAAGTACTTTTTTTTTCTTTTATTGCTGTTTTTTCGTAAGAGACTTGATATGATATCGGATTTGACAGCATAGGATATGTTTTTTTTTTGGTAGATAGATTCTGTTAATCTGTTTTTTCGACAGAGACTTGATATCGGAATTGACAGCATAGGGCTGACTAGTATATGATATATGGGTATGTTCGCTTGAACATATCAGCTAGAATCTATAGTATTTTTCTCTAATAATAAAACAGGTAAGTAAATGTAAAACGCACACCACATTTTGCCTTTTAGTTGATTGCTTGCAGTTCCAATGCAACCCCGTTTCCCCTTCTGTCACAGTCATTGTTTTCTTCAATAATTTTTTTTATCAAATACGTATGGGCTCTGTACATCTTTGCACGTGCACAAAAAAGTTTTGCCCTGACCGCGCAAGAACAAGAGAAAAGATCAACCTAAATTCTAGGTCTTTAGCATGGAACGCAATTACTCATGGACTAAGCAACAAGAATTTAGGATATTAATTACACCTCTATTTCGCCATTATGGTAGCATTCAATTTTCTCAATACGTGTCTTTCTATATGTGTGTCGATATGTTTTTTTTCAAGCCAATCTGAGGCTGGAGCCATTCGGTCTTATCATGTGTTCTACGTGTCATTATATTGTGGGCCCAACGTACACAACACTAGTTCCATCTTCCATCCAAGTTTCAGGTCTTTATCATTGTTCGGCAGCAAAAAAAAAAGGACTACAGGGATTTGAGAGACGAAAAAAAGCTATAGCTACAACAGCGGTGGGTTTTTTCAGCAGCCGAACAAGCTGGCCTGATGGACTTCAAAGGTCATCAGATAATTTCTTTGCATTTGGATATGCGAATTAGTTTGGATTCAAAACGTCATGTTCCTATGTGTTGGATATGTGAACTTCGGAAGCAGTAATAAAGTAACAACTGGTCTTGCTAAATAATTAATCCCCAGGCGTTTGTGGTGCTGATGTATATATGTGTGTCTTCTTTTATATGTTCGAAAAAAATAGCGAGCACGGTAAGTTGAAAGTGGAATCTATAGTATTTTTCTCTAATAATAAAACAGGTAAGTAAATGTAAAACGCACACCACATTTTGCCTTTTAGTTGATTGCTTGCAGTTCCAATGCAACCCCGTTTCCCCTTCTGTCACAGTCATTGTTTTCTTCAATAATTTTTTTTATCAAATACGTATGGGCTCTGTACATCTTTGCACGTGCACAAAAAAGTTTTGCCCTGACCGCGCAAGAACAAGAGAAAAGATCAACCTAAATTCTAGGTCTTTAGCATGGAACGCAATTACTCATGGACTAAGCAACAAGAATTTAGGATATTAATTACACCTCTATTTCGCCATTATGGTAGCATTCAATTTTCTCAATACGTGTCTTTCTATATGTGTGTCGATATGTTTTTTTTCAAGCCAATCTGAGGCTGGAGCCATTCGGTCTTATCATGTGTTCTACGTGTCATTATATTGTGGGCCCAACGTACACAACACTAGTTCCATCTTCCATCCAAGTTTCAGGTCTTTATCATTGTTCGGCAGCAAAAAAAAAAGGACTACAGGGATTTGAGAGACGAAAAAAAGCTATAGCTACAACAGCGGTGGGTTTTTTCAGCAGCCGAACAAGCTGGCCTGATGGACTTCAAAGGTCATCAGATAATTTCTTTGCATTTGGATATGCGAATTAGTTTGGATTCAAAACGTCATGTTCCTATGTGTTGGATATGTGAACTTCGGAAGCAGTAATAAAGTAACAACTGGTCTTGCTAAATAATTAATCCCCAGGCGTTTGTGGTGCTGATGTATATATGTGTGTCTTCTTTTATATGTTCGAAAAAAATAGCGAGCACGGTAAGTTGAAAGTGGTAATAATTGGCCCCTTTAGGAATACCCCTTTCACAGTTTCACGCGCAAGCGTAGCACGATCAAATAACAATTGAAATTGTCCCCGAAGTTTTCCCTTTTCTTTCTTATTATGCGTGTCTCTAAAGTTTTCATGCGAAAGTTTAAAAGATCTCCGATGAAATGGCGAGGATAAAATTTTGAAATGCACTAGACAACGGAGGTATAGATTATATTAAAAAAATAAAAAAAGAAACCTAGTTTCTTAGTAGCTTTCTTACCCTTAGCTCTATGGACGAGCCTTTAGCAAAGGAGCTCGACAAAAAACAGAGTTAAAAGAAAGGGTTCTCCGATAAAGAAAGTTGACCCATACCCACCTATAAAGAAGCAACTAAAATGTTGACTGATAAGGTCTGAGGCTATCTAATAGCAAAAAAAAATCCTACTAACAACCCATGGTATTCATTACTGTAATGACTTATTTGGTAGAGCTCATCTTGCTCCAGATTCTTTGTGCAAGCTGATTCTCTTTGAGAGAAGTGATTCTCTTTTTTTTTTGCGAAAGTGAGAGAAGTGATGTCCATAGCCTATTCTCCTTGTCTAGTCTCAACTTGTTTCAGCTTATTCTCTCTCACATAACACTGTTGAATCAGCCGAAATTAGTCGTCCACATCTTCCAAACTGGATCAGTTGAACACCCCCATAGGATGCATACAATGACTCTAGAATAAATTAGAAGAAGTTACTTTTTTCAATTCCTAGCTCCTAATTCATTTTAGATGATCAATTCACAAAATCAATATAGAATCACTTTTTAGTAAAAAAAACTATTTGACAAAGCTCCTTCTGATTTTAGCTGCAAGCTTTGCCAAACAGGCCCTAAGGCACCGAGGTTTTAAACAGATCAACAACAACCAAGGGGTTGAGCAACTATGAAAACAACTAGATAAAACAGGGAGGATAACAACCCAAAAGCTAAAACCTACCATTATCCTATGGTTTTCATTCACTTTTCACTACCCTCTGCCTGCTGATCTTTGCTTGATTGGTGACATAATCATCTTATTGCACCATACATTACACATGGATGCAAATTAAAAGCGACATTGACATGCCTGGTCTTTTGATCAGACATTGTTTAGATTCACACAAAACAAGGAAAGTGCAACTTACGACTAAGAGAAAGATAAGTCATCATCTTACAGATACACATATGGGCTTTGATGTGGTACTCCAAATAACTATTAATTGTTTATTTAATTAGATCAGATGATTATGATCAACTATTACTTTCTCATAGGAAATAGGTGGAATATATATTATTTTAATTTTCTGTTTTGTAAATAGAAAGTTTTATATACTAATAAAATCTTTTTTCTATAGAAACTAATTGATTCATGCGCGATCTATGTGGCAAATAATTTTAACTTTGGACATGGCATAATTTGATTAGCATAAATATAACATGGCAACTAATATCATGTAACATGTTCTAATATACGTTGTAACACCCTAAAAATTTCATGATTTTGAAATAGGAGAATTTGATTTAATTATGTATTTTGTGAGCATTTAAACTTAGAAAAATAATAACTTTTGTTAAAATGAAAATCAATTATAAGGTCTAGCTATATGTTTGTGCATTCATGCTGATGCATACTTATTTTTGTGATGTTTGGGTTTGATCAAAATTGCAAAAGAATTTTAAGTTGAATTGAATTTGGTGTTGAAAATATGTTTAAGAAAAAGAAAAGGATTTTTTTCTCCTCTCGCCCTCTCCCGGAATTCTGGCCCGCTGGCCAATCCCCGGCAGGCCCAGTTTTCTCCACGGCCCAGCAAGCGGTGCGGGGGCCGCTTCTCCCTCCCTTGCTCTCTCTCTGTCAGCCCGGCCCCACGCCTTGAGCCGCTGACGTCCTAGGCCCGCGTGTCAGCGCCTTCCCTCACCTCTAGCTCGTGGCCGAGTCGGGTACTGCCGGCCTGCCGCAAGGACTTCGTCTTCGCCTTCGCTACGCTGCGCCTGGCGTGACCCGTAAGCCAGCCTCGCTCATAAATAGCACCCCTGCGTTGCGCCCCCTCACCTAACCCTAAAGCGCCAGTCGCCGCCCTCACATTGCTCCAGTCGCCGCAACCCTAAGAGCGTCGTCGTCGCCGTCCACCTCGTGGAGCCGCACGCCGCCGCAGACTCGCCCTCATCCGCGTAAAGCTCCTAGGTGAGTTCACCGTCATCCCCTCTCTCTCCTCGTGGTCTTTTGTGTCCGTTGATGGCCGAAATCGTCGTATCGACGAACTCCGGCGAGGTTCGGACGAGTCCGGCAATGGCGCCGCCGCCTATCTCGCCGCCGGTGCTCTCTCCCGTCCAATCCGAGCTGTCTAGATTCAATCCGACGCTCCCAAATAGATCATACCGGTTCGGCTGGCCTTTTTGCTAAAGAGCCCCTCGAGTTCTTTATATTTAAACCCACAGTCCATAGCGTATTTCTACAATACGTTTTCTTATTCTGAAAGCGTAGTTTTCTTCTAGTAGATTCAAAATTAGTTTTCAGCTATTTACAGTTTTGCCACTAATCTTGTTTTAGCCATAAAATCTTCGTTTTAACTCCGATTTGATCCGTTCAAGTTGCGTTAGGTTTGTAATTGAGTAATCTATATGTTCATACTACTGTTAGGTATATTTTCAACTTTTAAAATTCGAGGTTAGATTTAATCTATTATTTTAATAAAGGAAATCTTGTTTAATTCATAAGTTTTTCGTTTTAGCTCTGATTTTCGTGATCTTCACGTCTGTGTGTTCGTAGCAAGACATAGATTTGTTTTACAAACTTTTCATTTTGATTTTATGTGGATTGGTGCACTGTTCTAATTTATAGCCTTTGTTTGCTATGCATGATTGCTTCTGGATGTTTGTATGTTGCTGTGGTTATCGAGTATAGACGGTGAGCAATTTGTGGATAATTAAGAGTACTACTTTGACGAGCAAGATCAGCAGGAGCACTTTAAAGGCAAGTATAGTATGTGATCATCCTTGTTTCCTATCATATTTGCATGTGTCACCTTGATAGGGATTCTCTAGAATTGAACTTATACCTTGTCTTCTATGGGATTTGCATTGGGTAGTTTTGCTAGTGCTCAACTAAACCATGATCTTGTAACTTGACTAATCGTATATGCAATAAACAATAAAACATGATTTTTTAGCAAATTAGAAATAGAGGGCTAGAGTGTTTAGCTACTTTCTAAATGCTTCAGATTCCTCTCTCTAAGGACTTATCTGTAAGTGATCATCCGTGACTTACAGTATGGCTGTGAGGGCTACATGGCTCTGGCTTTAGTTCAGTATGAGGATCTTTTCTAGCTTGTTAGAAGTTACCTTCATTGACGTAAGAATGGCTTGTCGAATCGGGTATAGTGCGGCCTCTGTCCCCATGTGTATAGGCTGCGCGTCAATGTGCCATTGGAAAGGGGGCTCTACATCTGTTTGCCGAGTGAATCTAATGGCCCTAACTTGTTAGACGAACCTTTGAAAGGCTTCATAGTGAACCCTGCCTGCTCACCTTAGAAGTGTTTTGGGAGTAATTAACCCAGATATATGGGTATCACGACTCATAGTGAAAGTGTACAACCTCTGTAGAGTGTAAAACTGATATATCAGTCGTGCTCACGGTCACAAGCGGCCTTGGAACCCTCATGGAATAGATGATCACTAAGAATTATCCGTTTATGCTATTCATTATTTATGTTTACATTGATCATGTGTTTTACTTTGGAATTAAAACAACTTGTTGCTACTCTTGTGCTAAAATTATGACAACTAAAAGCTGAATGTTGTTAAACATGTGTCAAGCCTTTTGAGCCTCATGAACCCCATGTTACACTTGTTGAGTACGACACGTACTTACGCTTGTTTATTTTTGTTATTTGGATAAAAATCCTGGATGAGTAACAGATGGCTATGGTAATGACGACTTTCCTAAGAATTACTAGATTTGTGGTCAACCAGTTGACGTCCCTGTGATATGGAGCTTCCGCGAGAGATTTTTCTTTATACTTCCGCTACATTTATGTGAAGACTATGTCTTATTATTCGTGATGTAATAAACACTTGTGATGATACTATTTATAATATGTCAGCTTATATGTGTGTCTGATCTCTGAGCGTACATAAGATTATGCATCCTATTTTATCCTTAAAATCGGGTGTGGCATACTTGTACATCTGCACGCTTTAAAGTATAACCTAATGTAACCTACTAATTTGGTTGAAATGTAAGTGTACATGTGAATTATTAGATTAAATATAACCCGATTGAACTTGTGCTACTAGTCTGGCTTTATATCTTACCACCTCATTATTTTCGTTCCTCTTCCGAACAAAAACCCATTTGTGTCCTACCGGGAATATATCTTTAGGGGTTCGGCCTACATGACCAAATACTTTTCTTTTATTTAGCGAGAGTAATTCAGCTGCGATTGCTTCTTTCCACTTAGGCCAATCAGAACGCTTCTTGCATTCTATCAATGTTTTTGGCTCAGGTTCTAAATCAATTTTCGCAATCTTATTAGCAAAATATATGTCTGACATTAGTAGTCTTTCTATCATATATTTCTCTTGTTTCAACATAATTTGTTGAGTTCTCTATTATTCTTTCACGTTCATCCAGATTAACTTGTATATTTAAATCAGGAATTTTCGGTCTCCCATCGTGAGTTTTTTCTATGTGCACATTCTCACTGGGTTGTTCATCTTCAAGATGCGTCACTACAAGTGTACCTTCACTTTTATTCTTATTTTCTTTCTACCCAGTCTTAAGCTTCTTAGGACGTGTCCATGTAGCTATAGACTAAGTAGATGTACCTTTTTCTTTATTAGTATTTCTACTTTGTCTCCCCCCTCTTCAGGGTACAAGGAGTCAGTGTAGATTTTATTTGGAATTCCAATTCATCCAAACGTGTTATAAAACACGTCGTTGACGTTGGATCGGCTTTCGCTCTCAATAGTAACGCAAACACAGAGGTAAATCCAAGAGAACAATTGTGGGACTATTCTTTATTGCTTTCTGGATGTTGTTGATAATTACAATGGAGGATTTTCCACGTATATATAGCCCGAATATGTCCTAGAGTTTGGTAAGTGCCCACACAACAAACGAACTAGGATTATGATTCCTCTTTCTCCTCTTTCTATATTCCAAAGTCCGTATGTTTTACAACAATTTTTGCTATTTAATTACTTTATAAATCTCTAAAAATCAATGATATGATTTGTTTGAGCTACTCCATCTGCCCTGAAATATAAGAAATTGAAGCATCCGTCGTTTCAAATTATAAGATATTCTAGATAAATTTACTCATCATAAAGTCCCACACCCACATGCTTATCTGCCAATAGTATCTACCACTAAGCTTATATGGTAGGTGCAAAGGCTCTCTGTGGGCCTATTTGGCTGTTACTTAAGCTACTGCAGCTGTAACCGAGCAAGGAATCTTCACTATAGCTGAAGGTTCAACTCAGCTGCAGCGGCAACGCTGTTAAGCGCAGCCGAGCAGGCTGTATAGTGAAAAGAGGGTTGCATGTACCATTTGCATTATTTCATAATTTATCCTATACAATTCCTAGAATACCTTATATTTGTTTTGAGTAGTAGGTGCATAGCACCATAACAAAGCCCTATGCATATATACAGTATATCCATCCTTTTAATATTCGATAATGCTACTGTGGTGCGGGCGTCCAGACGCCCTGTTGGACACATCGAACTTTACACACAGACTCAGCATACGCGACACACTTAACCTTCTTAGCACCCATTTTCCCCCATTTTTGTTGTCTCTATTCAAAACACCTACTCCACTTTAAACCAGGAGAGACCATTCTCGCCCATCGGGACCCTGGGATTCGACGGCGATGCAATCGCCTCTTCGACCAACAAGGATGCCGGAGAAGAGGACGTCGGAGAAGGGTGCTGGCACGCGGCGAACGATGGCGACGCACCGTGACCCTACTCCCTATGGTGCACGCCCCCGACCGCGTAGCCGCTCCTCACTTCGGAAGCGCCCTTGCTCCCTCTAGTGCACTTCCTCCATCGAGCAGCCGCCGAGCTGGCCACGTTGGCCGCGCGTGCTACTGCTGGGTGCCGGCCGACCGTGCCGCGCCACGCCTAGGCTGACCTAGATAGCCGCTGGTGCCGCCTCCTTCTTCACCGCGACCTGCGCAGCCGGATCCCACGGTGTTGTGCTCCATCTGTCCACCCACCTGCCAGGGTTTGCTAAAAGCGCATGTTGCAAGCGTCTGTTTCGAATGTTTTAGATGTTTCAGAGATATGTTGCAAATGTTTCATATGGATGTTGCAAAAGTAGATAGGGATGTTGCATATGTTACAATGGTTATACATGTATGTTGCAAGCATCTGTTCCCAATGTTTTATCTATTTTTTAGATGTATGTTCCAAGTGTGTTTATCTGGATGTTGCATATGTTTTACACATACGTTACAAGTGTTTTAACTGGATGTTGTGTATGTTTGCAATGGGTTTTAAGTGTTTTTCAGGTGTTTTGCAAGTGTTTCAGACGCATGTTTCAAGTGTTTCATCTGTCTTCAGACGTATATTGTAAGTGTTGCATCTGGATGTTTTTCAAAAGTAGATTGGGTGTTGCACATGTAAGTGTTGCATCTGGATGTTTCAAAAGTAGATTGGGTGTTGCACATGTTGCAATAGCGCCGGTGGCTGACGGCCGTACAACGGCCTGCCGCATGGTTTCGGCTCTTTCCTCATGCGGCACGTCTCGCCCTCTCCTCTCCTCTCCTCTCTCTCCCCCACCCCCGTCCCTTCTCTTCCCTCCATCTCGATGCAGCAGTTCGAGCCCAGCGAGCGCGATGACGCGGACGCTTGACGAGCGCGATGCTTGCAGAGGTGGTGGCCCCGGGTGGGCCAACGGCGGCGCGATGCCCGTGTGGTGGCTCCGCAACAAGCTGCCGTCCACGTCGTCCGCTCGCTACGTGGGAAACAGAGTAGCGGTCGGCGTCCAGAAGCTGGCGTCTATCGTCCGAGACCTAATCGTTCCCTTTAATATTCGATCATGTAAGGTTCCATATTTAATCCTGGGAATTTGTGTTGTGTGGAGTGGCATCTATGGCTATCCCTGTCCAGCATTCATCACTCCAGCAACAAACTACGGAGAAACTCTCTAAACTTTCGTCTATATATATACCGTGTAATGTCTGTTTAGGCATTAGCTATAGTCTTCAGTCGTCACGCAGTGGTGCAATGCAATAGCGGCTAGCTAGCTAGCAACAGAAGCAAAAAGCACGTAGCTAGTAGGCCTCCATGGCGTGGAAGATGTTGCCTGCGGCTAGCAAACTCTTTCCCGCGCTCGTCCGGGCCGGCAAAACCACTCCTCCCCGGCCACCGCCACCAGCCGCACGCAACAGCCCATCGCCCACCGTCCACAGGCACGCCCCTCCTCCCGCGGCACGGCTCGCCGGCGCGGGGACGACAACGACAACGCTGGTAGTCGACGTCGACGGCGGCCTGCTCCTGTCGCGCTCCCTCTTCCCCTACTTCATGCTGGTCGCCCTCGAGGCCGGCTGCTTCCTCCGCGCCCTCGCCCTGCTGCTCCTCTACCCCGCCATCCGCTGCTGCCGCCGCTGCCGCCTTGGCGGCGGGGGAGACCTGGCCGTGCGCGCCATGGCCGCGGTCGCCTTCTGCGGCCTGCGCGCGCGGACGTTCCGCGCCGGCCGCGCCGTCCTGCCGCGGTGGCTCCTGGAGGACGTGGCGGCCGAGGCGCTCGACGCCGCGCGGCGGGCCGGGGACGGCGACCTGGAAAGCAGGGTGGTGTGGGCGAGCGCCATGCCGCGCGTCATGGTGGAGCCCTTCCTCAGGGAGTACCTGCAGGTGCCAGCCCCGGCCGCCGTCGCGGCGAGGGAGATGAAGACGGCGTGGGGGTTCTACACTGGCCTCATGGAGAGAGACGAAGACTGCGAGGCGATGGCGCTGATGACGGCGTCGGCACGGGAAGGCGGCGGCGGCGACGTCGTGGGATTCTCCGGTGCAGGCTCCGTGGAGTTCCTCTCCAGCCGTCTCGCGTCCATTTGCAAGGTCGTAGCTTCCTTCGATTGATTGATCCCAATCCCATGCACGACACGACAGCGATGTATCCTTCTTGGCTCCTTGCTGACTACCACCGATCATGTCTCTCCATCTCTGCAGGAGGTGTACGTGGTGAGCGCGGAGGAGCAGAGCAAGTGGCGGCGCCTGGCGCGTCGCGACTACCCGACCCCGCTCGTCTTCCACGACGGCCGCCTCGCGTTCCTGCCGACGCCGCTCAACACGGTGGCCATGTTCACGTGGCTGCCCCTGGGCGCGGCGCTGGCCGTCCTCCGCCTCGCCGTCGCGCTCGCGCTGCCGTACAGGGTCGCCACGGCGCTCCTGGCCGCCACGGGCCAGTCGTGGCGCCTCCGCGGCTCGCTCCCTGTGCCTCCGCCGGGAAACGGCGGCGGCGGCGGTTCCTCCGCCGGGTCCGCCGGGCAGCTGTACGCGTGCAACCACCGCACGCTGATCGACCCGGTGTACGTGTCCATCGCGCTGAACCGCCCCGTGCGCGCCGTTTCCTACAGCCTGAGCCGCGTGTCGGACCTGATCTCCCCGATCGGCGCCACGGTGCGCCTGGCGCGGGACCGCGCCCGCGACGGCGCCGTCATGGCGCGCCTCCTGGCCCGCGGCGACAGTGTCGTGGTGTGCCCCGAGGGCACCACCTGCCGGGAACCCTACCTGCTCCGCTTCAGCCCTCTCTTCGCCGAGCTCGGCGGCGCCGCCGGAGTCGTGCCCGTCGCGCTGGCGGTCGACACCAGCATGTTCTACGGCACCACGGCCAGCGGGTGGAAGGCCGTCGACCCCTTCTACTACCTGTCCAACCCCAGGGCGTGCTACACGGTGCAGTTCCTCGACAGGGTGGACACGGCGGACGTGGTGAGCGACGGGAAGGCCACCAGCGCCGACGTGGCCAACCGCGTGCAGCGGCTCATCGCGGAGGCGCTCGGCTACGAGTGCACCATGCTCACCAGGAAGGACAAGTACCTCATGCTCGTCGGCAACGATGGCGCCGTCGCCGCGCCGCGCCGCGCCGCCAATAAGAAGTAAGCTAGCGCGCGTGCCGACATGCATGCGTCTGTTCGTGGCTTCGTGCTCATTGGCTGCACATACGAGTATATGACCATATCCGATATCGACTGAAGCTGTGTTGTTTCGATGTACTCGTTCGGTTCTAAATTATAAGTCACTTTAATTTTTTTGGTTTATCTATTTTGTTATGGACCTAAACATATTATTATATCCAGATGTATAGCAAAATAGATGTACTCCGTTCATCCTAAAATAAGTGCATAGTTTGTACTTCGAAGAGTCAAACAAATCTCAAGTATGACTATAGAAAATAGTATTAGCATTTGTATCTCTGAATAGAATTAGTATAAAAATATATGATGTGATTAATCTAATGATAATTATTTGATATTATAAATCTTGGTATTTTTTATATTAATCTGGTCAAACTTAAATTTGTTTGACTCATCAAAATGTAAGATGTGCATGATGTACTAGCAGAATGTAGTGATTCATATGTATAAGAAAATGTACTGTACTTAAGGAAAGTGTATTATGTCACATTCACCATTATATGAGTATACATATACATATAAGAAGATGAGTTTGTTTGTACTTGAACGTACAATATTAAAGTTTTCGTTGTGGGTTGCTAAGCACCTTACGATATAGTCAGCCTCATGCAAGGGCTATAAGTTAGGGGTTAACGACAAAAGATCCCATATATAGCGCGTGTTTAGTTACCACCCAAAATCCCAAAAAGTGCTACAGTACCCATCACATCAAATCTTGCGATACATACATAGAGTATTAAATGTAGACGAAAAAAAACTAGTTTGGTTGGAAATTGCGAGACGAACGTTTTGAGCCTAATTAGTCCATGATTGAACACTAATTGTCAAATAAAAACGAAAGTGCTACTGTAGCTAAAATTCCAAACTTCCCAAACTAAACACGGCGATACTCGATGTTTACTTAAATTTCTCTCTTTTATTAGTTGTTTATTATTCAGGGCAAAACACATCCATGTAATGTAGACAAGCTAAACTAATAGCCGTCTAAACCTGATGATAAACTTGATTAAACAGACACGTCCGGCCATCTTGTACTAGTAGAATTTAAACGCCGCTGTACTTTAGGTGAACAGTGGACGACATCCTTCAACATTACTACTAGCCACACGAAATGTCTCGAGTCTCAACTCTGCGATTGTTTGGTATGGTACTAGAAGAGAAAGAGATTCATATGTACCCTTTAGACTCCAAAAAAGAGTAATTTGTGTTTTACCAGACAGAGTCGGGTACCAATTATACTGTTGCAGTGACCTCATCTCTGAAGGCAGTCTGGTTTAGTTCCAAATTTGAGTTGCTTTGTCAGGCTGGTCACCCAAGGGCGGTATGCTCGCCCGACAAGTTAACTTTGTCACCTTCGTTGGAGTGAGAAAAAATGGCTCAGCAACATGGGCGCAACATCAAAATGAAACTGAAACACTTCTATATTCTGTAATTCTGTTGAATGTTGTGCTGTGGCATTCAGAAACACAAGACGGAACACGACCATCCTTTTCTGGGTAATAGTAATTCCAGGCAGGCACATGCAGTAAGCAGGAACGTCAGCGTCAGCGAAAAATGTCTTTGTTTCTTCGCCTCTTGTTCTTGTGACGTCTCCCAAACTCGCGAGAATTCCGGTCCGGTGGCACTCCCGGTTACTGTAGCTCAAACATTTTATCCCCTACGATACACCGTCCACACATTTCAGTTTTCAGATATATAAGCGTTCAAGTTTCACTAGCATGCCCGCGGATTCTGGAATAATGGTAGCATGGGCAGTGGGCACTAATAAATGAGTTCGATGAGATATTCTTTTCTTGCAATGTTGCGTTTGCCATTCAAGGGTTTAGCGGCAAATGATGAGGCGGCATTTCTGTAGCTCATAAAGTATCACTGTTGGACCGAAGGACCGTTTGAAGAACTTGCAAGAAAAATTGATCAGATGAAACCAGAACTGCTACAGGAATGGGTGCAATTAAAGTGCCAAGAAGCCAAGGTTTTGGACCAGGAAGAATATGACCATGTAGCCAGCATGTATTTGTACTGCATTTTTTGCACTCATGCTTTGCTAGCTGTTTGTACTATATATGTAATAGCAGCAGCTAGGGGGATCTAGTTTGGGTCTTCTTAAAATAGATTGTACTATGTAGGAAAAGCGATGTATTAACATACAACCAGAAAAATGAGTACACAAAGGATGGTGTTTTAGGCATCAGTTTGGTCTACAATTATGCAACTTCAGTCGTTTTTTCCTTCCTTATAAGACTAGTAGTAATAAAACTACCATTTTATTAAAATATTTTTCATGAAAAAAGGCAATAATATTCTGCATGTGTTATCTATCCAAAATAATTCCTCTTAAACCCGTTAGATAATTAGGCATTTTCATGGTCAATTTAATCCAGAAATAAAACATCAGCAGGTTTGTGACGATATATATGTGCATATGTATATCACTAACAAACGCTACAGCATGCAAGTATGACATACAGATCGATACAGTAAGAATGCAAAGTGCGGTAATCACAGAGTTAAGAATTGGACTGACGGAGGACTACTGATTTATGCCTGCGGCGGGGAGGGAGAAAGCCAGTGGAGGAACCCAGGAGACGGACACACGAAGAGACGGTAACAGGCGCAATCAACTCGCCTCCACCATAAAGGAGAGAAACTCCCGTAATTATGTGGATTAATTGGTAAAAACTGGCCACGCCCGCCCGCTCGCTCGCCGCCTGCCTGCCTGCCACGGCCTCGGCCTGGCCCGGCCCATGCCCACGGCCTGGCCGACGGCGCGCGCGCGCGTGTGGAACTCATTTATCCTTTTCTCAGCTTCTCAATTAAGATAGATAATTTCCAACCAAATAAGCTGAGTAAACGTTCAGTCAAAATCACATACGGTATTAAACCATACAACACTTAATGTTACGTACCATAGAGTTTTATTTGATTTATTAAATATTATATGGGCCAAGCCCATAGTATATCCAACAATCCCCACCAAACTCTAGAGTTTGTAACAAAGTTGTCTCAGAACCACATTTCTTTTATATACCAGTGTTTCGATAGAGACTGTTAAGTTGAACTAGGGTTTGCAACAAAGTTGTATCAGAACCACATTTCTTTTATATACTAGTGTTTCGATGGAGACTGTTAAGTTGAACATCCATGTAGATCAATAGTTTCACTTAGTCACAACTGAACAATGGAATAAGCCTTAAATTGACAGTTTTGTGTGAGGTAAATGTCACTAAAGTCCTTAGCTGATACTAGGCTGCAAAAGATATCCCCTCTATTTGAAGCATATAAGTCATACTCCAGTACCTTTCAAGAGTATTTAGAGATCATCCAAATCTCATAGAATATGACCAGCAGTCTGACTCATATAGGTGTGTTCCTCAAAAGATGTTCTGTAGGACGACATCTTTGCTTTAGCAAGCCACTTGGAACACATTAAGGTAAAAACCAACCTGCCTTACAGAAACGAAAGATATGCATCAGAAATGAGTCTTACTAAGGATTTTTCCTCACAATTTACTACTAGCTTGTTTCACCATCCTATTTCACGGGATCTCCGATCACATAGAACATTGCGTGACAGACCTTTAGTGAACTGATCTGCCAGATTATTAGACGTATGAACATAGTCCAACACTATTACTCAGGAGTTTCTCAAATTTCTGACAGATTTTAGTCGTCTCTTAACATGCCTTGTAGACTTCATGTTATCCTTAGAACTGTTAACCTTCGTAATCATAGTCTGGTTATCTCAGTTCATAGAAATAGCCGGTATAGGTTTTTCAACAACCGGTAAATCCATAAGGAGATCGTGAAGCCACTCGGCCTCAGAGCCAGCGGTGTCTAATGCTGTGAGTTCTGCTTCCATTGTAGACTTCATTAAGATAGTCTGCTTGCAAGACTTCCAGGAAACAGCACCACCTCCAAGCGAAAACACATATCCACTTGTGGCATAAAGCTCATCAGCATCAGAGATCCAGTTGGCATCACAATAGCCTTCCAACACCTTCGGGTGTCCGGTATAACGAATACCATAGCTCATAGTGACTTTTAGATAGCGCATCACTCTCTCAAGAGCACGCCAGTGATCATCTCTCGGGTTTGACACAAACCGGCTCAGCTTGCACACAGCAAATGAGATGTCAGGCCTTGTTGCACTAGCAAGATACATGAGCGAACCAATAATCTGGGAATATCTCAACTGATCCCTTGCTATTCTCCGATTTTTCCTCAATAGCACACTAGGGTCATAAGGTGTAGGAGCAGGTTCACAGTCACTAAACCCAAAGCGACTCAGCACTTTTTCTACATAGTGGGATTGTAACAGAGTTACTCCACCATCACCTTCTCTCAAAATCTTGATATTAAGAATAACATCAGCCTCTCCCAAATCTTTCATTTCAAAATTATTAGATAAAAATTCCTTCACTTTCTCAATCACTTTGAGGCTGGATCCAAAGATCAGTATGTCATCAACATATAAGCACAAAATAACTCCTTCACCCCCACCATACCAATAGTATACACATTTGTCAGCTTCATTCACAACAAAGCCAGCAGATGTTAGAGTTCTGTCGAACTTCTCATGTCACTGCTTAGGAGCTTGTTTTAGGCCATATAATGACTTTAATAATTTACACACCTTGCCTTCTTGACTATTTGCTACAAACCTATCCGGCTGATCCATATAGATCTCCTCCTCTAACTCTTCATTTAGGAAAGCTGTCTTAACATCCATTTGATAAACGATAAGACCATAGGAGGCTGCCAGGAAAAGCAAAACTCGAATTGTAGTCAATCGGGCAACCGGTGAATAAGTATCAAAAAAATTCTCACCTTCCTTTTGAGTATAACCCTTGGCCACAAGTCTTGCCTTGTACCTCTCGATAGTACCATCAGGCCTAAGTTTTTTTCCTGAACACCCATTTGCACCCTATAGGCTTACACCCATAGGGACAATCAATAACTTCCCAAGTTTCATTAGACATAATAGAATCCATCTCATTCCATACTGTTTTCTTCCATAAGTCAGCATCAGGAGAGGAATATGTCTCTTCAATGGTCGTTGGTGTGTCATCCACAAGGTACACAATATAGTCATCACCAAAAGACTTTACAGTCCTCTGTCTCTTACTTTTTCTAGTGACTATAGTGTCATCCTCCTTAGGATTTTGCAAATAGGGTTCCTCAATTTGTTCTATCGGAGTAAAAGTATTATGCTCATGGGGAATTATAAATTCATGACCAGTCGTGCTAGGTGTATTTTTCATAGGAAATTCATTCTAGAAAAATATAGCGTCTCTAGATTCCATGATTGTATCAACAGTCATCTCAGGAACACTAGAATTTATAATTAAAAAATCTATAACCCACGCTGTGGATAACATAACCAAGAAAAACACAATCAACAGTCTTTCCTCCAAGCTTTCGCTTTTTGTTTATTGGCACATTCAACTTTGCCAAACAACTCTAAGTTCGTAGGTAAGAGAGATTTAATCTCTTCTTCTCACATTCCTCGAATGGTGTAATTTCTTTGTTCTTTGTGGGCACTCTATTCAGGACATGACATGCTGTCAATATAGCCTCACCCCACCATTCCTTAGATAGTCCCGCAGTCTCTAACATGGCATTGACCAAATCAGTTAGAGTGCGGTTCTTTCTCTCTGCAATCCCATTGGACTATGGTGAGTATGGTGGCGTCCTCTCATGAATAATTCCATGCACCACGCAAAACTCAGAAAATTCATTTGAGAAATATTCTCCCCCACGATCGGACCGCAAACGCTTGATTTTCTTCTCAAGTTGATTTTCTACCTCAACTTTATAGACTTTAAAATAATGCAACACTTCATCTTTAGTTTTCAATAAATACACGTAGCAAAATCTAGTACAATCATCTATAAATGTCATGAAGTTTTGTTTACCGCCTTTAGTCAATTTGCCATTCATTTCACATAAATCAGAATGGACGAGTTCTAATGGTGCCAAGTTTCTCGCCTCAGTAGCCTTGTGAGGCTTGCGCGGTTTCTTCGATTGCACACACACCTGGCACTTAGAATCTTTGACTAAGTTAAATTTCGGGATTAAATTCAGATTTGCAAGCCGCGTGAGACAACCAAAATTAATGTGACAAAATCGTGAATGCCATATATTCGACTCATCCGAAACATTAACATTGTTCACTACTTTATTACAGACATCATCAAGTAACGATAAGTGGAACAAGCCTCCGCAATCATAACCTTTTCCAACAAATGTTTCATGTCTCAACACAACACACTTATTGGACTCATGCATAATTTTAAAGCCATCGTGACATATTTGAGAACCGCTAACAAGATTCTTCTTGATGGAGGGGACATGCTGCACGTTCTTTAATAGCACCGTCTTTTCCGAAGTAAACTTCAGAACGACCGTACCAGCACCAAGAACACGCGCATGCAAACCGTTTCTCATCAGCAAGGCTCCAGTCCTGTCGGCTAGATAGGAAGTAAACAAAGAAACATCAGCACACATATGAATATTAACACCACTATCCATCCACCACTCAGGTAAAAGAAAAACTGAAAGAACAAAAGGTAAAGAATTACCATACCCAGATGTTCCTCCTCCAGCCTCGTTAATCACCACGTTTGCTGATTTCTTTTCTTGCTTATATTTGCAGTCTAGGCACGCACTTGCTCAATGTTCATCACTCCTGCAAACAAAGCAACCTCCACCTTTCTTGTTCTTTTTCTTCTTAAACTGAGCAGTTTGCTTAGACTTTGCATTGTTGTTCTCTTACATGTTCTTCTTCTTTTTATTACGGGATGCAAATGAGTTTTTCTTCTACACCATATTGGCAGCGAAAGACTCAACTCTTTTTCTATGGTTGTCTTTTGCTCTCGCCCTCTCCTCAATATCAAGAGATTCAATAAACTCAGCCATGCTAAACTCTTATCTCTTGTGTTTTAGAGAAGTAGCAAAATCTCTCCAAAAGGTGGCGGCTTTAGCGATTATACCGTCACCATAAACTTGTTTGCAATGTACATAGAAAATGTTCTAGTTCCTTTGCTAGCGCTTTGTATCTCATGAGCCTGTTCCACTACTGAGCGGTTTTCAACCATTTTATAGTCATACAATTTGCTCCATAAGGTATGACTCACTACCAAACATCAAAAACTCTAAACTTTGCCTCAAGAGCATCCCATAACTCTTTACGACGTGCAATATATAGTTTTTCTCATACTTACTATGAAGTGCACTAATCACGGCGCTTCGAAGCAAAGTTATCGGCAGACTAAGAACTTTTGTTCCTCCTCAGAGTAAATTGTTCAAAGCTTCCCACATGCGATGTGATAGCGATTCATAGCGATCAACCTAATACCATCTTGGCACGCCATATCATGAAATTCTTGCCATCAAAATTATTTGGCTTCAAAGCAAAGGCAAAACCAATCGATGTAAAATTGCCTAACATTAGGTTTTTGGATTGTTAGATAATTAGGTATTTTCATGGTCAATTTAATCTAGAAATAAAACATCAGCAGGTTTGTGACGACATATATGTGCATGTGTATATCACTAACAAACGCTACAGCATGCAAGTATGACATACAGATCGATACAATAAGAATGCAAAGTGCGGTAATCACAGAGTTAAGATTGTGCCCAACGGAGGGTCCCATGCCGAGGGCATCAGAGGCTCCATTCGCACTAGTCGACATAGTGCGTTGCTCGAAGTCGTGGACCACAGTCGATGCAGGAAGGTGTTCGCAGTGCAGTCCCACGAATGGTCATTAGAAAGAAGACGGGTTCCGCGATTGATCACCAGAAAGAAGACAGGTTCTGCGAGCGATCACCAGGAAGACGACGTCGGACGAGCAGTCGCGGAATCGTTCCCCAAAAACCTAATCGCCGCATACCCCGTGCATGGTTCGCAGACGGACGAAGGTTCCGGAGGCAACTGCTCTCTTGCTACTCCGTGCGCGTAGAGGTACGGGACGGGGAAAGCCAAATGGCGGCTGAGATGTGGTCTCTCGGGAGCAAAGGGAAGAATTGGACTGACGGAGAACTACTGATTTATGCCTGCGGCGGGAAGGGAGAAAGCCAGCGGAGGAACCCAGGAGACGGAGACACGAAGAGACGGTAACAGGCGAAATCAACTCGCCTCCACCATAAAGGAGAGAAACTCCCGTAATTATGTGGATTAATTAGCAAAAACTGGCCACGCCCGCCCGCTCGCTCGCCGCCTACCACGGCCTGGCCCGGCCCACGCCCACGGCCCAGCCGGCGGCGGTGGCGGCGGCGCGCGCGCGTGGAACTCCTTTGTCCTTTTCTTAGCTTCTCAATTAAGATGGATAATTTCTAACCAAATAAGCTGAATAAACGTTCAGTCAAAATCCCATACGGTATTAAACCATACAAAGCTTAATGTTACGTACCATAGAATTTTATTTGATTTATTAAATATTATACGGGCCAAGCCCATAATATATCCAACAAAACCAACAATCAAAGCTAAATAGGTTTGGATATTTTGACTGTAATACGCTTTCTAAACCATCACATGCCTGTAAACGAGCAAGCACATTGTGCAGTTCCTTGTGTTCACTAAAAAACAAGTTTAAATCAATGCTGAAGTTCTTTCCTGATGGGAGCAATAAATTTCCTGGACTTTAGAATTTGGTAGAAGACAATAACGACAACACTGGTGCTATTGGGCTGATAGCAACCGTCCACAGAAATGTGTGCTGCATACTAGTAATCTCTCAGACTAGAATCGATAGGAAGAAATAGATCACAGTAATAAGGCGGCATCATCTAGTGTGTATCCACAAGTTTTATCCATGTTCCTAAGTTCCTCAATCCTGATCACAACATCTGGCAAGCTGAAAACCTGGATGAAGTCAAATGGAAGCCCAGACCAGCAGCAGCAACGTATTGACCAGGTTCAGAAGCATCTTAACTGCATAAAGCGTGTGAGAGCATTGTAGTGCTTGTGAATTCAGTGTACAGACTGCAATGCAGCTGGTACATGGAAGATTGCAGGGTGAATTCAGTGTCAATGATGTGGATTTTGACAGGAGGCAGCCTATCGCAGTCTCGCCACCGCCTTGTCGGCGTTGTGGTTGGGGACGACGGTGCACAAAGATTACTGCCTCCTTCCTAATTGCATTTTTTTGGGAGCTCTAGCAATCACTAGCAACGACATTGTGACCAGATTCAGGAGACCATTCACAATTAACTGCACAGATGGTTGCCACGTTCGATGTTGCTGTCATGGAGCATGCAGAATTCAGCCTGTGTGTGCTGCCTGGACGATCAGAATACGCGGTACTTGTGCAGGTGCAGGGAGCTGAAGAAGCTTTGCTCCTTGTTGACGGCGAGAGGGGGAGGTTGACCAGACCAGCGAGGATCGCATTCTGGTTCAGTGCTGGGCGGCCTGTCGACGCCGCTCGTCGGCCTAGCGAGCGGCGGCGGCGGCGGCGGCGGCGCATGTCACAGAGCCTGGTAGATCAGGTAGTTATTGGGTCAGCTTTTAGTCAGATTCAAACTTGTTCGATAGGATGGTCAACTCTCATCATCGTGCTCGTGCAGTAACATCAAGTCATCAACACAAATTACAGGCTGACCAAATTAAGGTCAAATCGGACAGTTAGCAGTTGTGACGGAAGGATCAGCTCGGTCTGCAATCTCTCTCTCTCTCTCTCTCTCTCTCTCTCTCTCTCTCTTTTGAAACTGAGTTAATTCTCATTAGTCAACTGCTAACACATCGTTAGCAACCCGGTCTGCAATCTCTTGATGTTAAAACGCTGCTTATAGTCAGTTCAGACTGAAAAAGGCACAGATTGTCAGCATCTGTGTCGAGACGATTACTACTGTACAGCTATGAACATTGAGCAGCAACGTGTAGTATCATCCATCAACTGGAGCAATGTGAATCTGTTTGTCAAACTTCCTTTAAAGCCCTGCTGATGTGAAATCTGTTAGTCCTCATTTTTTTTTCTTCTTTTGTCCTTTGAAATCTTTGCTCAACATGACAACAGAGAGAATTGCAGAGTTTTATCTTTACGACTTTACCCAACCCAACTACGTGTGTTTGGCAATTGCAAGGCTTCTATGTGAACTCCGAGGAACGCTAATAAACTACTTTATCAAATGAACTACAAAGCCGTAACAACCCACGTACCCAACATTTCTCTGTCGGAGAAAAGAGGAAACGGTCAACATTTCCATAGGCCTGCATTATGCAACCAACCTGCACGAGGAAATACATCTGAAAGTACCAGAGGCAAGTTCTACTCCCAGTGCACTACAGTGCTTAACTACGGATTAGAAACTAAATACAAATTTACAATCTACAAGTACAATTGCCTCCACAATCATGCATACAGGAGCTGAGTCAAACCCTAGTGACCAAAAGAGACTCTCTTTACTTCCCCTTCCCTAGAAGCTGCAAAAGCTCCTCAGTTGTCAGTTCCAATGCCAGGTGAGGCATACCTTCCACACTTCAAGCTAGCACATTGTGTTACTTGTCACCCTGCAAAACATTTTGAATGTAAGCAAACGAGGAGCATATAATGCTATGAAATTATGAAGTTTCAAAACTGAAGGCATTAGTATGTAAGGAGCTTTGTGCAGGTATATTTCTAGGAAAATACACATTACGAACATGTCAGATTAAGTGTTCTATCATGTTTGGAGAATGGTGCCAAGATGATGTTAAGAAATCAATAACATATACTCCGTGTTGACGAGGTCACATTAGAGAAGTATATGGGTTTAAGAATGAATGAAAGCTTTAAGGTCCCAGCATGTCTTTTTCAAGAACGTGCAGGCTACATGCCATTATATTAAGGAGGATAAAAGGTTTGGCAACCGATACAAAGGCAAACAAACGGAAAGAACAGAAACAAAAACAAAAATACCAGAACCAAACAAAAAACAACAAAAATGAAAACATAAGACGCCAAATAAAACACACGCTAACACAAACTCCATCAAGAACTCTGAATGCTAACTGAAGTCGCATGTTATGAAACCCATTGCAGAGGGACAATGCTGTAGGTGAGGTAACCCTCTGCGAACAAATGTGTTGGCTGTCCTGCACTCCTGCATCTGATATGAATGGCAAGTCTAATGTAAAACTTGGATCTCTGAGACGCCATAGTCAATGCACCTCCAAGGTTCAACTCAACAAAACTGGTGAAGGATCTGTAGGCTGATTTGGTAGAAAAGACACCTCCAGCTTCGGTTGGCCACTTTTGATCATCTGGGGCACCTTGTTGCAGAACCACTTCAGCAACGATAAGCTGAAGAAAATCTACCAGAACTACAACAGTTAGATCTCCTTTGATGCACCGCATCAACAATTGGGATGCAAAGCCTGGCACACCGATTGCTAACTGGAGGCTCGTCAAGATAATACTGCAAACACATGAGGTGCAAGATATGCCACTGACTTCCCATGCAGTCTGCAGTCCTAGCAAAACAAAGTACTTCACACCGTGGCCCACTTCAGAGACAGTTAAGACGGAGAAGAGAGCTCTTGAGTTAGCATGCATCGGCAAATTGATACTTGCCCATGTCTTGTTCGGTTTGGCCTGTTAATTGTTAAAGCATGGTTGCAAGAAGATTGACAGATTGGAATGAGAAGCATCTATCCCTGGGTGCTACATAGGTCCTTCCTAAATCAGTAGCATAAGTCCTGTCAATATATGTGATGCATGTTTTCAAATCTGTGAAGATTTATGCTAACGATTCGTATTTTTTGGCAGGGAGATATTAAGACAAGAGGAAAGGCCATTTGTTACATGGGAACAAAATGGTGTTTCAAGATTGCCTAAATCACGTGGAGGCCTTGGGTTTCAAGGTTGCAGCTATTTAATCAAGCTCTTCTTGCAAGACAGGCGTGGCGACTAATTTAGTTGGCAAAGAGTGGGCGTACAAGATTGTTAAAGGCTAAATACTACCAAGCAGGTGAACTAACTGATATCGTGTTCAGGTCACAAGTGTCTCTGCTATGCACAGGAGTTGATCATGGGCTTGAGCTATTGAAGAACTGACTAGTTTGGAGAGTTGGTTCATGCAGCAAATTTCAAATATGAATTAACAGGTGGATTCTATGACAACCATCACGACATATTTAGCCAAGTAAAACCTGAAGCAGGTTTGAGATGGGTGTCAGCTTATAAAAAATGATGGTCATGAATGCCACAAAAATCTTATCTGAAATATTTGCTATTGTTATGATTTGACAAAGGTTCTAAACAAATTTTTACCTGATCAGGTGCAGGATGGTATTTTACAATTTGAGCCAGACATTTATGAGAAGATATTTTTACAGCGTACCAGTGTTCTAAGGCAGTAAGGCAAGGTATAGTGCCATGGATATGCCTCATCTCCTAGGTGATTTAGGCGGATGGATGCCTAGGCGACGCCATGCGCCCCTGTATACAACAGAAAAATGTTATAAGATAGATGGGCCATTGCCACTCTTAGATCAGCCAGTCCTTGCAACTCAGTTAGCCCATCAGTCCACTGCACCGGGTCCTCATTGCATAGGCAGCAACTTAAAACCATGCTGTTCAAAGTGGTTGCTTTGAGCCATGGGGTCATAAGATAGTAACAATGCTGTTGGAAATCGGAAAATGTGGAATACTGTTAGATAATCTACTGCTTTCTTGTGTGAACACACAGCAAGAGAAGGTGGCGCCGAAAAGGCTCTCTGCTGTGGTATTGTAGCTGCTGTAGAAGGCAGGCGCCAAGCGGCTCTCCTGCCTCACTGTAGCTATATGCAGGGACAGGCGTAGAAGTCAGTCATGCTGTGTTATCTAGTGACTGTAGCAGCATGTTAGCTGTACTAGGACTAGATGGATAGAGTAATATAAATAGTTTGCCACTGCAACTCAAGAAAGAGAGTTCAGATTTGTCATCTCCTATCTGAGGTTCCGCCAACGCCGGTACTTGTCTGTGTGTGTATCTATCTGTTTCTCCTCTTCTTCTACCTCTAGCCATAGTGTGTGGTCGGACAACACTTGTTCGTGGTCGGCATAGCTAGTGAGTGCTCGGCAATACTAGCGAGTGCTCGACAAGACTGGAGAATGGTCGACTCACCTGAGCCAGTGATCCTGTGGCCAACAAGTGGTATCAGAGCCATACAAGCGCTGTCGCGCGGACTAACCGCTGGCGATGACGAATGGTTCGGAGATGGGCGGCGAGTGGTAACTTCTTTGTGGTTGCTGCCCACCACGACCGGAGGTCGTTGTTCGCCGACGTGCGGGAGGTCACGTGACATCGATTGACCGACAATCGACTCGCACCAACAATGAAGAGTGGTCGGTGACTATGAAAGTTAAGCTCGAGCTTCGACGGCTCGGAATGTTGTTGACAAGGGCACCGACAATGAGGAAGATGACATGTCAGCGTTGGAGGCTATCATCGCTGCTGTACCGGCGGAGTATAGGGAGCCGTTGGGGGTGAACAGCTCTGCTAAGGAGGCGTGGGAGGCTATTGCGGCGATGCGCGTTGGTTCCGACTGCGCAAAGAAGGCGACGGCCCAGCTTCTGAAGCAGGAGTACGCCACCCTCAAGTTCAAGGATGGTGAAACGGTAGAGGATTTCTCTCTCCGCCTGCAGACGCTCATCAGCAAGCTGAAGAGCCACGGCGTCACCATCGATAAAGAGGAGGCGGTCTCCAAGTACCTCCACTCCGTGCCGGCAAAGTACATCCAGATCGCTCTCTCCATAGAGACGATGCTGGACTTATCCATCCTCACCATTGAGGATGTGATAGGTCATCTGCGGGCGGTGGACGAGCGCCTAGAGCAGGCGACAGCAACAAAGGACAGCGGCAAACTGCTGCTGACAGAAGAGGAGTGGGCTGCTTGGAGGAACTCCGGAAAGGAAGCCTCCTCCAGCCGCGGTGGCGATGGCAAGCCCCGTGGTAAGGCTTCTTCGGAGAAGAAGAAGCAAATCGACCCCAACGCCTGCAGGCGCTGTGGGAAGACGGGCCATTGGACACGGGAGTGCTCAAATCGCAAGCAGAAGAAGAAGGCTGAGGCTCATCTGGCGCAAGTTGATGATGATGATGAGAACACTATCCTAATGGCGAAGTTCTGTGCACTGCATGACGTCGAGGCCGAGGAGAAGGAAGAGGTGACAACGGTGGAAGAACCTAGGAAGGCCCTGAAGGTTGTCAACCTCAATGAACCACGCACCCAAGTCCACCTCGGACGTGTGGGCGCTGACCAGGAGCAGCGGTGGTATCTGGACTCTGGTGCCAGCAACCACATGACGGGCTCCAAGGCATCTTTCTCCGAGCTCGACGACGATGTTACCGGTACGGTGAAGTTTGGTGACGGCTCAAGGGTGGCTATCCAAGGGCGCGACACCATCATCTTCAGGTGCCAGAACGGGGAGCACCACGCGCTAACGGATGTATATTATATCCCACAGCTGCGTTCCAGTATCATCAGCATTGATCAGCTGGATGAGAGCTGTAGCGAGGTACTGATCAAGGACGGAGTCCTTAGGATCAGGGACCGGGAGCAACGACTTCTCACTAAGGAGTCATGGCTGTGGCATGCCCGGTTCGGACATCTCAGCTTCGACGCACTTGGTCGGCTGGAGAAGATGGTCCGAGGGCTACCCCATATCAAGCACGGAGGCACGCTGTGTGACAGCTGCCTGGCCGGAAAGTAGAGGAGGCTGTTGTTCTCAAAGGCGGCCAAGTATCGCGCGAAGGACGCTCTCGAGCTCGTCCACGATGACCTCTATGGGCTGATCACACCAGCCACAAAAAGTGGTCGGTGGTACTTCCTGCTGCTCGTGGATGATTGCAGTCACTACATGTGGCTACAAACTCCTGACGAGCAAGGATGAAGTGCGCGGCGGCGATCAAGAAGTTCAAGACACGCGTGGAGGCCGAGAGTGGTAAGAAGCTCCGCACGCTGAGAACTGATCACGGCGGTGAATTCACTTCGATGGAGTTCGCTGCGTACTGCGTGGATCAGAGTGTGGTGCGCCATCACACCACGCCGTACTCGCCACAACAGAATGGCGTGGTGGAGCGACAGAACCAGACAGTGGTCGGCATGGCTCCATCCGTGATGAAGGCCAAAGGCATGCCAACAAGGTTCTGGGGTGAGGCGGTGACCACGGCGGTGTTCATCCTCAACCGCGCTCTAACCAAGGCCCTAACGGGTAAGACGCCATTCGAAGCTTGGTATGGCCGCAAGCCGAGCATGTCCTTCCTCTGGACATTTGGCTACATTAGCCACGTCAGGAAGACAAAGCTGATCCTCACCAAGCTGGAGGACAGGAGCACACCGATGGTGTTCCTGGGCTACGCGGAGGGTATGAAGGCGTACCGGCTCTACGAGCCACGCAGAGACAAGGTGCTTGTCTCGCGTGACGTCGTGTTCGATGAGAAGGCGGCTTGGGACTGGAACAGTCCGAGCACGGGGGAAGCTGGTGGCTTCACCAACACCTTCGTCATCGAGTACCTGATCATCCACGGTGGTGGAGACGCTGAGGAAGAGGTGCCGAGCACTCCGGGAGGGGTGCCGAACACTCTAGCAATAGAGCCGAGCACTCCTAGGGCAGTGCTGAGCACTTCGGGAGGGATGCCGAGCACTCCAGGAGGAGTGCCGAGGACTCCTGGAGGGATGTCGAGCACGGCAGGAGTGGTGCCGGGAGGTTCTGCAGTGGTGGCGACCACTCTAGGACAGGTGCCGAGCACTCCCGTAGCGGAACCAAGAGGTCTTGCAGTGGTGCCGACTACTCCTAGACTGAGGCTGAGCACTCCTATAGTGATGTCGAGCACTGCAGGAGTAGTGACGAGCTGTCCAGAAATAGTGCCGAGCACTGCATCTAGGGTGCTGAGCACTACAAGTGCTGTGCCGAGCACTCCGGCGAAACAGGGAACTCCATTGATGCCGATCGAGTTCGCCTCACCTCCAAGTGACATCACTGAATTCGTAGATGCCTTCCACAAAGGTGAGGAGGTGCGGTTCCACAGGCTAGATGACATCGTCGGTGGCACAGGGTCCTCACGCCTGGCTGGTCGGCTGCTCAATGATCAAGAGCTGCTGCTCGTCAGTGCTGAGGAACCACCCACGTTCACGCTAGCCGAGCGCGACAGAAACTGGTGACGGGCGATGCTGGAGGAGATGAAGGCGATCGAGGAAAAGGAGACATGACAGCTCGTCAATCCACCTCCAGGATGCCATCCGATCAGCATGAAGTGGGTGTACAAGGTCAAGCGGGATGAGCTCGGCACCATTGTCAAGCACAAGGCGCGCCTTGTCACCCGAGGCTTTGTTCAGCGCGAGGGCATAGACTTCGAGGAAGTCTTTGAGCCAGTAGCGCGCATGGAGTCTATCCATTTGATACTAGCCTTGGCAGCACCAAAGGACTGGCGCGTTCATCACTTGGACATTAAATCGGCCTTCCTCAACGGCGAAGCTGGCGGAGACGGTCTTCGTCGAGCAACCTCCGTGTTTTCGCCATCAAGGGAGCGGAGCACGTGGTGCTCCATCGCTCAAGACGCCTCACGGGCTACGGCGGGCCCCACAAGCTTGGGTTCCATGTTCTACGCCAAGCTTGAAGCCACTGTTGGCGAGCTTGGGTCCCGCCGGTGTGCAACCGAGCACGCGCTCTACACGCATGCGATGGGGAAGGAGGAGCTTGTCGTCGGCGTGTATGTGGACGACTTGATCGTCATCGGCGCGCGCGACGGAGGACATCAACAGCTTCAAGCGCGAGATGGCGACTCATTTTCGAATGAGCGATCTCGGCGCACTCTCCTACTACCTTGGCATCGAGGTCGACAGGGAAGGAGGAACTCACGCCGGTCGAGCGCGTATGCCTCGAAGTCTGTTGAGCGGAGCGGCATGGTTGAGTGCAAGCCATGCATGACTCCGATGGAGGAGCGAACCAGAAGGCCGACGAAGGCCAGCACTCGGTGAAGGTGGATGCAACACTTCACCGGAGCATCGTCGGTGGTCCGCGCTACCTAGTCCACACGATGCCGGACATTGCGTTCTCCGTGGGCTACGCCGCCGCTTCATGGAAGATCCCGAGAGGATCACTGGCTGCGGTGAAGCGCCATCGCGCCACGTCAAGGGGACGGTGGATCGTGGGATCATCTTCCCGAGACCGATAGGAGTAGGCTACGATTCATCGTGTTCGCCGATGCGCATATGGTCGGGACATCGACGGGCGGCCGAGCATCTCGGAGTGCTCGCCTTCCTTGGGTCGGCTCCAATTTCGTGGTTGTCGCCGAAAAGTATAGGCGGTGACGCTATCTACGTGAGGCGTAGTAGTACGAAGGGCGCCATAGCGTGGCGCGTTGTTGTGTGGCTACGCCGGCCGTGGCGATGGGCGAAAGTAACGTAGTGGACAACCAGCCCGCCATCGCCTCGCGAAGGATCCGGTCCGCACGACCGAGCAAACACATCGACGTGAAGTTCCACTTCCTCGTGGATCGTGTTGATGGAGGGCGATCATCATCGAAGTTCATCGAAATCGGTCGGCAACTCGCGGACGTCGTCACCAAGCCGCTTGGACGTCTTCGACTCACAGAGCTGAAAGAGATGATCGGCATGGAGGGGGTACAAGGGATAGCAGTAGGATCAGGGGAAGAATTGTTAGATACTCTACTGCTTCCTTGTGTGAACACACAGCAAGGGAAGACGGCGCCGAAAAGGCTTCATGCTGTGGTACTGTAGCCGATGTAGAAGGCAGGCGCCGAACGGCTCTCCTGCGTCACTGTAGCCATATACAAGGACAGGCGCAGAAGTCAGTCCTGCTGTGTTATCTAGTGATTGTAGCAGCATGTTAGTTGTACTAGGACTAGATGGATAGAGATGTATAAATAGTTTGGCACTGCAACTCAGTAAAGAGAGTTCAGATTTGCCATCTCCTATACAGGGCTCCGGCCAACGCTGGAACTTGTACTGTATATATCTGTTCTCCCTCTTCTTCTACCTCTAGCCATAGTGTGTGGTCGGATAACGCTTGTTCGTGGTCGGCATAGCTAGTGAGTACTCGGCAACACTAGCGGATGCTCGGTAAGACTGGAGAGTGGTCGACTCACCTGAGCCGGTGATCCTGTGGCCAACAAATACTATACTGATGTAACACGGAAAGTCAAGGTGTTTACATGGTGTCTTGCATTCAATGGTTTGCCTATCTAGGAGAATCATCATTGGATAACACTTCCTCCAGATGACAAACGTAAAGTTTGTGGAGTGGGAGCACAAAGTACTACTAGATGCTGTCCAGATGACAAACTATTAAACGCTCCGTTCAGTTTCCAGTGAATATCAGAGATAATTCATGCTGTTATATTCGGTAACTGAATAAGGAAAAGGGAAACTTGATGAGACAAAAAAAAAAGAGAATTGTAGGAGTGTTAGTAGATGCATTGGCCAAGGTGTGCTAGGAAAAATGTCAACCACCATAAAGGATGGTGTGAACCAATGTAGATCCTCCTTACCAGGAAGATTCAGGGAAGGATGGCATTGATATTGCTCAGGATGGCGAAAGGGCATCTAGCTGAGTTGGTTAGATGGCTTGAGTAGCACTCTTCAGGTCTTGGGTTTGATTCCTCGTGGGAGCAGATTTTCAGGCCCCGGTCGTGGTCGTTCTTACATGGGCTACTGGTGCCCTTTGTGTATGGGTGGCGAGGGTTTGAAGTGTCTTCTTTTCTTAATGTAATGCCTGGGGCTATCTTAACTTCTGTAGGCCGAGTTTTTTTTATATTGCAGAAGATGGCAGGGGTTATGTCCTTACTGGTTGCTGGCAGAGTGGCAGGTGAGTCCATGTGGATGTCGTTGATTCTTGAATCAGACTTGATCCTACTGACCAAATGTTACTTCCAACTATCCACAGGTTATATCCTGTGCTTGGAAACACGGTAAATTCAACTAAGAATATGTAAAAAGCAGTTTGAAAAAAAAAACTACTTACAATGCTTAAAAGTTACATTCTATACCTAAAACAGTTAAATAAGCTAGGAAGAATGTTACAACCTAGCAACTATGCGTTATGCCATCGACAAATTACATCCTCGTTTTTCAAAATCCAACTTGCAAAGGAGATATATAATTGGTGCATGGAAAGATAATCTCTCCTTTTCTCAAGGTAGCAGGATCATTTTTTTTTCATATTAGGAAAGTTGGGTATCTTTCCCTCTATGACCAGGTAGAAAGGTTCTCTATTTAGGCATTCCATTTTTTTTTCTTGTCATGGTTCTCAGGACTTGGGCTCTTGGTGGATTTCAGCTCTAGCCTACCTCAACTTGCTTGGGACTGAAAGGCTATGCTGTTGTTGTTGTGGTTGTTGTCATGGTTCTCAGATATGCTACAATGTTAGATAACGTTGCAGCTGAATTTGGAAGCGGATGATAGTATGGTACTAAATAGTTGTACAAATCTAAAACGCGGTCATGCTAACAATCACCAGTTGAGCACGTAACATAGAAAGGCTCTTTCGTTTTTCGAGGAACAGATACAGGAAATCCAAGCAACCCACCAAACTCACTGGGAACTTACCACTTAATGTCCGGGTGCCACCTCGTACTTAATTTGAGCTACTTGTGATACTCTCTTAAACTTCAGAATTTCAATGCAAGCTTCCAAGCTGGAACTTTCATTCTCAGCGCGGTGAACAATAGTGAAGTTTTCTAGCACTTGAGCTTTTGATAAAACCAACTTTATGAACTGCAACTCATTGTATGATAGGCACACATCGATCAATTCCATAATGCGCAGGCACCGAAACAAATCTCCATACCCATGTGTATTCCAAAATTCTTGGGTTTCTTCGAAATGATAATGAAAACCATGCCCTGAAACAGGGAACTGTTTTCCATATGGAAATTAGTTAAGTGATAACAAAACGAAGAAAAGAAACTCATAACAGATAATATGTTTACCTTAATCTTAAGCCCCCCTTAGGTTTGGACAACATCTTAAGAACTCAAAAATAAAACAATATGTGCTGCATCACCCAGATCAGCATCTGTTGTCAAATATTGCAAGTTTTCAAATTTAGTTGGGATTTTGAATGGCACCATAGCTTGAAAATCAACCTAGAGAGAACAAATATGGAAAAACATGTCAGTTTAATGAAAAGGATCATATAGTTATGAAAGTCCGAGGTTGCTCCAATAGCAGAAAATGGAGCAATACAAAAAGCAAAAGATATAACCTGTATGTGCTTATTCTAGAATATCCCTCTTGAGCAAGAAAAGTACAAACCCCAAAAAGTACTTCAAAGGGAAAAGTAGTATCAGTTTTTTGGAAATAGAGAACTACATTTGTGTACATATTCCGTGAAACAAATATATTAACACAGAAAATAGGCAAAGTTTGTTAGCAATATGAATAAAAACATTATCTTAATACAAAGAGTTATATGTGATGAAAGTTTTTTTTTCATGATAAATCTGGTAGCACCAATAGTGTTGTCAATTTTGGGCATAAATGGTCAAATATAAATACTGTTTGACTTCGGACAAACCTGAATGAGCTTTATTTGTGATTAAAGGAAATAAAAACTTTGGTGAGAATACTGAATATACCAGGCTCTCATGGCAATTCAAATTTCTAAACCTTAATATTGTGAGCATCGATAAGAATTCAATGGTAGGAAACTTCTCTATGGTGGCAAGACGCGGCGGCCACGACGACCACCACCCCACGATATACCTGGAGGCCACTCGTCGCCGGGCGAAGCCGGGCCTCGGCGTCCCCGTGCGCCCCCCTGCACTGCTCGCCATAGTTTTGGGTCGCCACGAGCGGGCCTTTGCACGCCCGTCTTTGGTGTCGAACGGGGCCATTGTGGGCATGTCCGTAGGAGGAGGAAGTGCAGCCGCCACGCCGGCAGCTGGTGAACGCTTGCCGGCGCGCCCAATGGATGGCCGTCTCCTCGCCCACCAACGCCGATCGCCGTGTGGACGGGCCTCCGCCTCAACATCGATGGGTGGTGTGAGATCCTCCCCCGGCAGGTCACAGGATCTGCTGCTGCCTCGACGGAGCCTCGCCCCAGCCAGAAGCAACTTTCGCAGGTCAAGAAGATTCCGACAGAGCTTCACGGCAGATGCTTCAACTGTCTCTCCTACTGCACCGAGTAGCGATTTGTCGGTTGTCGCTGGGCGTTGCTCAGGTTGTCGAGATTTGGGCACCTCGTCTGGCGACTGCAGCGGCGATCGCTTCAACCTCGGCGGCGGTGGGTGCCAACTCGCCACGGTACTTTGCTCGCGACGACCCTACGTCCTCCCGCCGCGCGCGCTTGCAGCGGGCGAGGCGGAGGTGCCGCAACGAGGGCCGTGGGGGGCGCCGGTGGGAGACGACGGTGACGACAACGGCGACGCAAGACTAAACCGAAGGAGATCGGCACGGGTGCGCCTGCCGACCACGCCGACAAGGCACCTACTTCTACTGCTGCACTAAGCTTCCCCGAGCCAGATCCGGTGACGCTGGCGCTGTGCGTGAGTGCGGGGCCTCCCGCATTGGTCAGGTCATCTCTTTCGACCCGATGCTGGAGGAGCTCGCCGCCTCGCTCGTCGTGAGACGGCCAATGAGAGCAGCAACACCTGAGTGTCTGCCTGCTATGACAGCCCCTCAGGAGGTTGAAGCACCAGTGGCGGACACGTGTTCCCCGACGATGGCTGCTCAGTGGACGATAGACTTGTCTCTGATGTCGCCAGTACAGGGGCCGCCACAACTCACGCCACCACGAGCGGGAGCACCCGGCGTCGAAGAGGGTTGCACCACCCCCCGCGACGTGACGCCCACACCGCGCTTAAGCCGCCGACGTCTCGCGACGGTTCATCGAGGAGGTGCAAATCGAGCGAATCGCCGCCATTAATCGCCAGCCCACCTGTGCGTAAGGTGGCAACCATAAGGCAACCCCCGCCAAAACGGGAGCAGACGGATTGCGGCTCACCCATCGGGCGCACATTCTCGACCTCCAAGCGGGGCGAGGTGCTCCTCATGCGGAGGATGGGCTTTGCATCGCCGGCAGCTCCAATCTCATCCGCGTCCAAGAGAGCTTACGATGACTTTTTCGCAAGGAAGTTGACGTCGAGCGATGTGGAAGCACCGGACGGTTGTTCCCGGTGACCAATGCTACGATCGGTAGAAGACTCTTCTCGGATGACGGAGCAGAGTCGCATGCCAATAGTGGAGACGCTTAGCTTCAGAGATTACTCGCGCCGCTTCCGAAGTTCGGTTGTTTATTTTACGTAATATCGAAGTTTAAAACAGTCTACTAGGAAGGTTCGGTCATATTCAGAAGATCTCCTAGGGCGCCATTGAAGGCGTGCCGTGTATATAGTTAAACTCTTTTCTTCTTAGTTACAATGATACGCAAATCTTTGGCGCATTCAAGAGAAAAACAAAGACGTGAGAAGCAATCATTATCTTCTTACCAAGGATTACTATCAAGCAACTCCAGCTTCTCCACCTGCGAAATGCTCTGTAAAATTTGCAGAAGCCTCGACCCCCTTCTTGAGCATAGCAGAAAATGGCAATTGAAGCTTGGCTTGAGCAAGATCGGGAAGCAGACTCTGAAACTCCACCATCCAATCAGCAGAACGTGCACGAATCTCCAATTGGCGAAGGCGAGGTGCAGCAATCTTTAGCTCACACCAGCCACCTCTGACCAACAATTACTACCAATTGCTCTAATCCCGGGCAACCAGAAATCAGAGCCGCGAGCGCGTCAAACTGAGCCGAGTTCAGATGGGGCTCCAACTCCCTGAGTGTAATGCACACGAAGCCGTGTGAGATGGAGGAGTGGAGTGAAGCCACTAAGCCTGGGGTAGAGCCTGGGAGCAGACAACCTTTAACTTCGAGGTAGTCGAGGTTGACGCAGGAGAAGACGGAGGAGTGCAGCTTGTAGGACGGGAGGTTAAGGACGAGACCTTTGAGGGCATGACGAGGGGGCGAGAGATGGATGAGCAGGTCGTCGAGGCGCGGGTGGTCGGCCTCGGGAAGCGGCGGCGAACTCCCATCGAGAGCAAAGTCTTCCACCTGGGCAAGGTGGCGCAGGAGGACGGACTGAGCGGCGGAAACCACGCCGAGGCGGCCGACGGAGCAGCGTCTGAAGTCGGGGACAGGGAGATGACGCCAGCGGTGGCGCCAGGCGCGGAGGTGCGGACGGCGTCGCGGATGTCGAGGCGAAGGAGGATCTCGAGGACCACCTCTGGGCTGGATCATGGCCTACACCCCTGGGGACCCAGTAGCCCCTGTGATGGCCGTACGTACGTGGCACCATCGATCGACCTCATGCTCGCCAGCGTGCGCGATGGCCGTATACTGCGACGACTCTCGCCGTCGGCGCCCCTCAACAATAGCATTGCCGCGAGGTCCAAGAAAGTCGGTCACGCCCACACGCGTGGCAAGCTTGCCAGTCTAGTCGCGCGGCCTGGGCTGGCCTCAAGCCTCGCGAGCGCTGTGGCGGCCAGGAGCGTCGGCAGAATATGCATCCGGCGTGCGAGGAGGAACTTTCTCGTGGGAACAGGCATCGTATCCGTGCGGGGGCCGCCATACAAAAGAAGCCGACATCTAAGGGCATGGTTCACCTATTAGCTCCTAAGACCGTCCACAATGCGGGAGTGAGGCCAGAAAATTTGTGGGCCCAGCTACAACAAATTAAGCACCAGCCAAGTAAAGCTGCAATGGATAAGGTAGGTGGAATCGATGCTACACATTTAAGTGGGACCCACAGCTTCAATAAAATATCATGGTCTTTCCCACCATCCGTTTCAGTCGCGCTTTAGAAATTTCCCCAATCCTCCCGTTCCTCCTAAAGTGGATGAACTTCTACAGTCTATTTATAATTTTTTAAGAAGTTGGAACCGGCGCAAGAACTTTCACCGCTCTCTCTTTTCCTGGCGTCGCTCAGAGTTGGCAGCACCTCTCACAGTGTTAGAAGCGGTGCTCTACTTTTCTCTGTCCTTTCTAGGCAGCACTTAAGCAACACATTGTGGAGGGCCTAAATTTAGCAACTTTTAATCTCTTTAGTAACTTTTTTACTAAACACTATGACTAAATATGACTAAAAGGGATTTAGTCCTCTCTAGTAACTCTGGAGTTACTAGAAGTGACTAAACCATTTAATAGCTCCTAAAGTTTAGCAGCCCAAACCAACGAGCCCTAGGTCGGAACAGTTACGAGCATTGACGGTAAACTTAATATTGACCATGTTTAGGACAACTTATCTCAACCACACTTTAATCAAAGCTGTCTTTCTCCCGTCGCTGGCTTCCATAGGAATTTCAGGATAAAGATTAAAGAAGCTAACCGATTGGCACGTCGATTCTAGTCTAGGAAAAGAACTCATCACCACCACCATCGGAGGCCATGACCCAGAAGAAAGGGGAGCCCGCAACCCACACGAGTGGAAGAAGTTGCCTCAGAATTGCGTCGTTTACTGGTCTTTCTCAGCTTTTTTTTTTCACCATAAGCCGAGGAGAAGTGGCTCCAAACAGACCAATCATCCATCAACTGGAGCAATGTTGTAACACCCTCAAATTTTTCTTTTCAAATAGATATAAATTGATTTAATTTTGTATTTTATGCTCAAGAAAATAGGTAAATAATATTTTTTATTAAATTAAAATTTATCATAATGCTTAGCAATATTTTTGTGCATACATGCTTTGGTGTATTAGAATTATTGAATGTGTGATTTTGTATAAAATTCAAATTTTCAAAAGGATTTAAATTTAAATTGAATTTGGTTTCAAAAATGTGTTAAAAGAAAAAAAAAGAAAAATAGAAAACCTCTCCCTCTGCTTTTGGCCCACTCGGCCCGCTTCTCCCCACCGCCTTCTCCTTCCTCGGCCTGGCCCGCCTCACCTCCTCCTTCTCTACTTGGGCCAGAGCGCCATGGGCCCAGCTCCTTCCCTATCGTCTCCCGCGGCCCAACACCGCTCTCCCTCTCCCACTGCTGCATCAGAGGCCCAAGCCATGGCCACCACCGACCTAAAGACTGCCCAGCTGCTACTGCTTCTCTTCCTCTCTTCTCACTTCACTGACCAACCAGTCCATTGGTCGAGTGTCATCGTCTTCCCAAGACGAGACCGAGCCGGACTCTTCGCCGCCACACACCTCCTCCCTTGCCGTGCCACCCAAGCCACTTGCTCCTCATCAATAGCACCGACCGAGCCAAGATCTCCCCATCCTGTTTCTAAGCCACAGACTCCACGCCAAGACGCCGCGCACGCAAACCCTAGCGCCGCCGCCATCACCGCCCGCTTCACCATGCACCGCGCCGCCCTCCGTCGCTCCGCACTACGGTAAGCTACCTAGCCATGATTTCCGTTCCCTCCTCTATCTCCTGGTGCCATCGGTTCATCCAATAGTGGCCCGTAGGCCCTTCTCCAAGAGCTCCGCCGAGCTCGCTTGTTCCCGGCCATGGCGCCACCGCGCTCGGGCCTGTTCCGATCGGTCGGCCATGCCATCCCCCTCCTGATCTATTTTGGGCCATTCGATCTGATTCAACGGCCGATATCACGTAATACCGATTCGACCGGCCGTTTTGCAAAAGAGCCCTGCAGCCTTCGCGTAATAGAATCCACAGTCCATGGCGCACTTCCGAACACGTTTTTCTTTCAAAAGCGAACTCTCCTCTCGTTAGATTCAAAATACGCTTTCTTCTTCTCGAAAACATAGTTTCTTCTGCTAGATCCAAATGCGCTTTCATCTATTTACGCTTTTGCCACTAGTTTTCTTTTAGGCAATAACTTCTCTGCTTTTAACTCCGATTTGATCCGTTCGGTTGTGTTAGATTCAGAATTGCGTAATCTACATGTTTATATTACTATTAAATATATTTTCAACTTTTAAAATTTGAGGTTAAAATTTAATCTATTATTTTGTTAAAGAAAATCTTGTTAAATTCATAACTTTTTGTTATAGTTCGATTAGAGTGTTTTTTGCATCTGTGGTGTTCGTAGTAACGCGGTAGAACGTGTTTAAAACTTTTTCACTTGCTGTTTTCATATATTTGGTGTAATCGCTCGATTTAGTTCTATTGTTTGCTTCGTGTATGATTGCATGGATGCTTGTGTGGTGTTCTATGATCATGTTCAACAAGGAGAAGTACGCTGGTGACATAGAAGAAGTTGGTGATCCGTAGAAGTCCTTTGGAGGTTATAATTCAATAGAAGAAGATCAGAGGTTTAAGGCAAGTATAGCATGGGATCATCCTTGTTGTCCTATTCACTTTGATAATTTAATCATATGGATCTCGCTTACCTTGGCAACCCTAGTAAATTTTTCTAGCTATTTGATATCATGGATTCCTTGTCACCTATGGGGTATTGCATTGGGTAGTATAATGCTAGTGCTCAACTAAAGCCATGATTTTGTAACTTGACTAATGAAATATACAATAAACATTAAAAGATGCTTTTTAGCAACATGGAATAAGGGGACTAGAGCATTGGGCTATTTTATGGTCCTCTAGATTCCTCTTGCTAAGGACCTATCTATAAACGAACATCCAGGACTTACAGTACAGCTGTGAGGGCTACATAGCTCTACCTTTAGTCAAGTATGAGGACCTTTTTAGCTTGTTAGAGGTTACCTTTATGACGTAAGAATGGCTTATTGAATCGAGTATAGGACATCCTCTACTCTTATATGTATATAGTCACATGTGTTATTGTGCCATTATTGTGGGATTCCTATATCTGCTTGTCGAGTGAATTTAATAGCCCTAACTTGTAAGATTTAACCTTTGAAAGGCTTCATAGTGAACCCTACCAACCTTTCTTAGTAGTGGGTTAAAAGGCTGATCACCTCGAGTTTAAAGGGTAAATTACGACTCACAAAGTGAAAGTGTACAACCTCCAGAGAGTGTAAAGCCTCGGTATATCGCTCGGTGCTCACTGGGTCACGAAGCGAATTTTGGACCCTCACTTGAATAGATGATGAACACCGATGATAATGATGATAAAGATGCTCACTAATGATTATTGTTTATGCTATTTATTATTCATATTTACCTGATCATGTGTTTATATGGGCTTACGATAAACTTGTTGCTACTCCTATACTAAAATTATGACAATTAAAAGCTAATCGCAAAGCTTAAACCAAGTGTTAGCCTTTTTTAAGCCTCATGAACCCCATGTTATATTTGTTGAGTACTTACATGTATTTACGCTAGTTTTTATTTTTTAATTATTTGGATAAAATTCGGATGGGTACTTTTATTGCTAGAGTTTTGAAGAAATTAGGCTTGTAATCAACTAATCGGTTCTCCTCGTGGAATTGGAGTCTTCACCCAAGATCTTGAGTTATCTTTCTGCTATTTGCTATCTAAGGTTATATCCTTTATACTAAGTACATTATATATTGAGCATTGTCTTCGATATTACCCTTATTTGTAGCTATATGTAGATTTGACTTCCGGGCCCACATACGTGTGTGTATACGATTTTGTTCTTAAATCAAAGTGCTACAAAGTGGTATCAAAGCAATGCCGATCAGAGAACACAAGTCTAGATAGAATCGGACGTTTTAGTATGCTTTCATCTTTGCTTATTTCTTGCTTTCTCCAACCTTGTTATTTTCTAAAAGATATGCTCACTTCTGGTCTGCTCTGTTATAAAACATTGTCTCTATTCTCAATCCTCTCTCTTCGTCTAAATAGATGGGTCATAAATGAGGAGACCCCAAAGATTAGAGGTCGGGAGGACCAAGCCTACGTTGTCCTTAATACATTCGACAAGGAGAAGCTTGTAGCTATGCAACAACAAGTACTAGAAGAAATGACTCCAACATGGGAGTTCTTAATGGTGCTTGCCACAGGTCAAACCAACATACCAAAGGACCAATTGAAGAGACAAGTGGCGGCGGCTTGAAAGAAAATGAAGTTCAATGAAGGTGTCGAGTAGTAATACGCTCAAAGTCAAGATTATCAATGTCATTGTTGTGAACATTATGGTTTTCTTGTCTTTGAAACAAGCCAACTAAGAAGCAAGTCAAGGTGAACCCGAGTTGTGAGGCCAATGTGGATAAGAAGAGGAAGGCAAACTCATGGAGCCAGATTGGGAAGTGACCAACATTTGAGTTCTACTACATTGTCACATCCATCTCTAATCCCCCGTCAAATAAATTTAGACTTTAAAGAGTTAGAGGCTACTCAAGCAAAAAACTACTTCACATGAGGCACGCATAGATGGGTGGGACGATCACCTATAAGGAGTTTCAACCCTAAAAAGACCAAGCAAGTTAGAAAATAGTTTAGTCAAACAAAGATGAATCCTTCATAGTCATAGAAGTCGACAACACGCTAACAACAATTCGTGGGAGGTGACATCACAAAAGATCCAGCTAAAATCGTGTGTTATCGCTGCCAACAAGAAGGACATTATGCTAAATTTTACCCACTAAAGAATCAATAATTACACCATAGAAGTGGCCAAGTCGTCGATCACTCTGAGGTTGCCACCTTCCAAGACGTGTTAGTGATGCCCAACTTTGAAAGAAGCCATTGATGAGGATGACGAATGAAGGAGTCATGCGTCGGACTACCCAAGATCAACAAAGTGGAGGATGTGTCACCTCACTATCTTGCAAGAGATGCTACCCTAGATGCCCTCGTAGCCACACCTTGGTTAAGGAATAGGAGTTTATGTCCTTTATGTAATAAAATGATAGTATCGTAAGTTTGAAGTCAATGATTGAGTTGTGCATCTTTATTGCTTTGTTGAATTGTCATTATGTTTATGCTTGTTTTGGATTTTTGTAATGAATGCAATGATCTTGTTGGGTGTTCCACAATTTCATTTAGTTTATAGGTCTAAGGTATAAGGGTTAGTGCAATAAATAGTTGGGTTTGGTTTCTCCTATTTCCTCTATCATGCCTTTTCAAGCAAATTACACACTCTTTGGCTTATCTCTCTGATTTTAGACAATCATAAATTATGAGAAAATTATGGACAATAGTAGACTTCAGCATCTATCTCTGACCATAAGAATCACTCTGATAGCTATTTTGGTTATGGAGTTATGAAAATCACCAAGACAATGCACCTATGTTGTTCTAAACCTGAGTAGTTTCTATTGTGCACTATTTTCGACTACTTGAACTATAGAATTTGGGAAAAGTGTTCTATAAGGAAGTTGTGGAGGATTTGATAAGCTTTCCAATGGTATAAGGTACAACTTTATTGGATTAACAGAATGAGAGTTACAGCTGTTTTACTGTGCTATTATTTTTCATTCATGAGGAATTTTAGATTTCTTGTTCTTGCCCATGCACGAGTAGAGTATCATTGGGATGTCGCAAACGTCTTAATACTAGTTAGCTCATTTGGAAGAAGGTGCAAGCTGCCCTTTTATGTCCCCTAGTTGATCTCATCTTAGGGGGTAGCCAAGTTGAAGAATTTTGCAAGATGAAGTATCATACGTTCTAGTTTGCTAGTAATAAAGCGCAGTGGGCCCATAACCCACTAGTCCTAGGATCAGAAACCTTTGGAGGTACTATCTACTTGGGTATAATAAGTGACATTTAGGTGGATCACAAGAATCTAATAGACATCTTCACTAAGTTGATTATAAGCTTGTGACATCATTGTTGATTGAAGCAATCAAGGTTTTATGACTTGGAAAAGTGTTATCACTTGGAGAAGCAAAAGTCGTTGCCGATGTCTTTAACAAAGAGAGTTATGCTAAGAAGATTCTGGACGACACCATGGTTTAGGAATTATGCTTGAGAGTTGAGCAGCTTAACTTTGAGTATATATAGTCTTTAAAGTTTTAAAGTTGGTGATGTGAACTCCTACTTTGAACCAAGAACTGAAAAGGTCTGCTGAAAGGTGAAACATATGAAGAAAGAGTGTCTAATAAGTATGGACTAAAAAGGAAAAGGTGGCCTCTGATTGAGTTACCACGAGTATTATTTGAGTATCCGCATTTAATCTTAGAATCACTTTTGGTAAGATACTTGGAGTAAGGTTAATGTGATAAGCAAAGTAAAGTGGGAACCTTATTAAGAAGATGGAACCACATGAGGAAGTAAAGAAGAATCCAAAGACTTGAGTATCCCTATCTCCTAGTCGACGCTTCTTCCGAATCTCAAGGATGAGATTCATCTTAAGGGGTAGAATTGTAACACCCTAAAATTTCCTCATTTCTGAAAATAGATATAAATTGATTTAATTTTGTATTTTGTGCTCATGAAAACATAGGTAAATAATAATTTTTCATTAAATTAAATTTATCATAAGGTTTACCAATATTTTGTGCATACATGTCAGCATTGAATTATTGGAATGTGATTTTGTACAAAAAATTAAAAATTTCAAAGGATTTAAATTTGAATTGAATTTGGTTTTGAAACTGTGTTAAAGAAAAAAAAAAATAGAAAACCTCTCCTCTCTATTTTGGCCCACTGCCGCTTTCTTCCCCCGGCCTTTCTCCTTCCTCGGTTCTGCCCGCCTCACCTCTCCTTTTCTCCGATTGGGGCTGTAGCCATTGCCATAGCTCCTTCCCTGTTGCTCTCCATGCATTTTCAAGACCTCCCTCTCTCCCCTACCGCTGCATCAGAGGGCTCCAGCTGCGCGCCACTAGCCTAGCACCATAATCACCTTAGCACTGCTTCTTCCTCTCTTCACTTTCACTCACGACTAATCGGGTCCGCCGGTCAATTGCCATCGCCTTTCCCTGGCACAGACCGAGTGCCGATTCTCCGGGCCACCGCCACGCCTCCTTGCCGTGCTACCGTGGCCACTTTGCCCTCATAAATAGTGCCGCCGATGAGCCGCTTTCTCCCCATCCTGTTTTAAGCCGTAGCTTTCGCCGAGACGTCGCACCATCAAAGAAAACCCTAGCGCCGCCGCTTGTCACCGCCGCCTGCGGCACCGCTACCGCCGCCCTCAGCTGCCCGCCACACACAGTAAGCTACCCAGATCTGTGGATCTCCGCTCTCCTCTATCTCCCGGCGCACGGTTTAATCAATAGTGGCCTGTAGGTTCTTCTCCAAGAGCTCCGCAGGAGCTCATGCATTTCCGCCATGGCGCTACCACGCCTTCGAACGTCTAGATCTTTGATTCAAACTGACCTTAATATCACGCGATACCCCATTTGGCTTTCACTGCTTTTGCAAAGAGCCTATCAGCTTGCTAATAGAATCGCATGCTACATGGCGCACTTCCGTAATATCGTTTTCTTTTAAAAGCTGAATCTTCTCTCGTTAGATTCAAAATACTCTTTCTTCTTCCAAACGTAGTTTCTTCTCAATAGATTCAAAATACGCTTTCATCTATTTAATATATTTTTGCCACTAGTTTTTTTTGAAACTTAATAATTTCTCACGCTTTTAACTCCGATTTGATCCGTTCAGTTATGTTAGATTCATAATTGCTAATCATATATGTTTATATTAATATTAAATATATTTTCAACTTTTAAAATTTGAGGTTAAAATTTAATCTATTACTTTAATAAAGGAAATCTTGTTAAAATCATAACTTTTTTCGTTATAGTCTGATTATAAAGTGCTTTTAAGCTGTCTTTAAAACTTTTTACTTGCCGATTCATATATTTGGTGTCTTCCCCTGGTTGGATTCTATTATTTACTTGATGTGTGATTGCATGGATAGTTGTGCAGTGATTACTATAGTCATGTCGATCTATGAGAGGCTCGTTGGTGGCATGAAAAGTGGTGATCTAGAAGAAGTCCTTTTGGATGTTAAGCATTCGATGAAAGAATCCCAGTAGTTTGAAACAAGTATAGTATGGGATCATCCTTGTTGTCTCTATTCACTTTAATAATTTAATCATG